>CM032455.1:181250853-181368353 GCA_019049505.1 Pachyrhynchus sulphureomaculatus
GCAAAGCCAAGCCACCCAAGAAAAACATATCCGGTGAAGAACTCCGAGCCCTGCGCGATCTACGCAAAGACCGATCAATTATTGTCTTACCAGCCGACAAGGGCAATGCCACCGTGGTCCTCAACTCTGACGATTACCACCAAAAGATGCTCAACCTTTTAAATGATCCTTCGTATAAAGCCATCACAAGTGATCCGACAACATACCTAGAGAAAAACACTAAATCCGCAATCAAGGCCTCCTCTCTTAGTGAAGAAACAAAAAAGAAACTTATCCCTAGAGAGAAATCATCAAGATGCCCAAAAATGTATGGATTACCGAAAGTCCACAAACAAGGAGCACCCTTAAGACCAATAGTCAGCTCGTTTGGTTCCCCGACACAAGCTTTAGCCAAGCACCTAGCCATGACTCTGCAACCTCATGTGGAAAAAGCCGCATCATACGTGAAAAATTCACAACATTTTATTCAAATCATAAAAAACATGCAGCTAGAGAAAAATGATTTACTTGTCAGTTTTGATGTCGTATCCCTTTTCACGCAAGTACCAGTTACCGAAGCACTGTCCATCATAGAGACAAAAATACAACCTGCCCGAATACGTCATCAGTCTATCAAAACACTGCCTCGCTAATACATACTTCGTCTATTCAGGCCAAAAATATAAACAAATAGAAGGTGCACCCATGGGCTCTCCATTATCACCAGCACTAGCTAATCTATACATGGAGCATTTCGAAACACTAGCTCTAGAAACTGCTCCACATAAACCGAAAACATGGCTTCGATACGTAGATGACACTTTTGTGGTATGGCAACACGGTGAAGACAACTTAAACAACAACCTTAACAACATACATCCAAACATTAAATTTACAATGGAAAGGGAAGCAGCAGAACAACTACCATTCCTAGATGTCTTGCTTCAAAGAAAATTAGATGGTTCTTTGTCTCACTCAGTATATAGGAAACCGACACATACAAACAGATACTTAAATGCCAGCTCACATCACCACCCAGCCCAACTCTTCTCCGTTGCCAAATCCTTAGCTCACCGATCAGAAACCCTAACAGACAAGGAACATTTGCAACAAGAAACCAAGCTCCTTCGAAACGTTTTACTTTCAAATGGATATAGTCAAAACACGATCCGGCGGGCCCTAAATAAACAACACAAACAGGAAAGAAAGACATATACTACAAAAGCATTTCTCCCATATGTAAAAGGCATCACAGACAAAATAGGAAGACTTCTAGGAAAACACCAAATTGAGACCATTTACACAACCAACCAAAAAATTAAAGATATTCTACCTACACCAAAAGACATTATAGCCTTAGAAGACCAAGGCGTATATGAAATTCCGTGTCAGGACTGCGGTCTTTCATACATAGGCCAAACAAACAGGAAAATTAGTGCCAGAAGAGACGAGCACAAAAACGCCGTAAAACAAAAATCCACCACCTCCTCTCTAGCACAACATGCACACAATACCGGCCACAAAATCGATTTTGACAAAACCAGAACCCTACAAAAAAGTAATAACCTATCCACTAGGGTAATCAAAGAAGCCATAGAAATAGAAAAGAGGCCCAACAACTTAAATAATCGGGATGATAGCCAACGTTTACCGAACTCTTGGAAACATATTCTATCCCAGTATCAAGTCCAACCAAGAGAAACAATAATTCAACCATATGTTACTTCACCAACACAAACATTACAAAGAACCACAGGACCGACAACGCGCAACCAAAGCCGAGCCTCTATTGGCCAGATCCGTCCGACCAATAGAAACACCCCCGAGTACATAAAACCTGCGCACTCAGGGCCAGTCTCGACATTCAACGCCAAGACACCGACCAGTGATCAACGCTTTGAAAAAGATGGATGAGAGATTCCATCGAAACGTCAGCGAAACCGTCCATCAAGGGACTTCAAGCTAACACGGGATACCCGAAAAACCATTACTACATATATTTATATATATATATATATATATATATATATATATATATATATATACATATATATATACATATATATAAATATATATATATATATATATATATATATATATATATATATATATATATATATATATATATATATATATATATATAAATATATATATATATATATATATATATATATATATACATATATATATATATATATATATATATATATATATATATATATATATATATATATAAATATATATATATATATATATATATATATATATATATATATATATATATATATATATATATATATATATATGTATATATATATATATATATATATATATATATATATATATATATATATATACATATATATATATATATATATATATATAATATATATATATATATATATATATATATATATATTATATATATATATATATATATATATATATATATATATATATATATATATATATATATATATATATATATATATATATATATATATATATATATATATATATATATATACATATATATATATATATATATATATATATATATATATATATATATAATATATATATATATATATATATATACATATATATATATATATACATATATATATATATATATATATATATATAATATATATATATATATATATACATATATATATATATATATATATATATATATATATATATATATATATATATATATATATATATATATATATCAATTATGACCCTGTTACGGCCAGGTACGTGCGAAGATCCTAACGGTCGTTTAATGTTTTTATTGCATAAATTTGCCAAATCACTTTCTTAGATCTTGAAAAATACTATACATGGTTGAATTTAAAACACAAATAATACTTTCCATAATAATATATGTCGCTAATAACGACTTTACGAAGTCTTATTAAAATATTTTACCCTTTGTTTTCTCAACAAATATTGACCGTTTCTATTGTGGGCAATTAAACAAATACTAACTGATTCTAATAGAGCTTATAGTTCTAGACTTTTTAGATTTTCTTTGACCCCTTGTATACTAAAATGAAAAAATTAATGGTAAAGTTAAGATAGCCAATATACCAGGTGTTTATACGATTAGAAAAGTTACTTGATGCCAACCGGTGGTGACGGTGATGCTCCGTCTGACATCTGCTTTATAAAACGCGTGCTCCATTTTTACACCCTCGATTTGTGCAGCCCTTACCATATCATAAGACCGACGGAGATAGTTTCGACAAGAAGCAGCCATTTTAAAACTGTAGAGAATACTATAACAATATTAATAGACAAATTAAAAAGTACTTCTAGTTTATTAGAGTTTTTGTCTTGAAACGTGTACAACGTTTCCGATGTTACCAAGCAATTTTTTCATCTTCCGTCCGTTTTAGATGGCGCAGCTTAAGTTGATTGTTAAAATTAAAAAAAAATTAACTATTTAATATCGGGACAAAGATTTATTTTAATAATAATATTTAAGTATAGACAGAGTATTTTTTTATGTTAGAACATTACTTTTATTTGTCATAATTCTCACTAAATAAAAGGTGTCCCAAAATTCACGCAAGAAGTAATTTTGAAAGAAAACACAGGTTTTTAATTAAAATTGTAATTTTTTTATTGATTCATAAAGTATACAGTATAGAGTTATGTATGGCATAACATATCGGGTAAATGGCCTCCACGGTTTTGCTGGCACATACGCACTCTTTTGTCGAAATTTTCCATGACCATTTTGCATAAATGTGGCTGAATTTCGTTGATACAACGCTTAATTTCTTCCTTCAAGTCGTGGATGGTCGTGGATGGTTGTGGGCTTATTGGCATAAACCTTAAAAAATCCCAAAGAAAAAAGTCCAACGGCGTTAAATCGCATGGTCTGGGCGGCCAATTCTGATCACCAAAACGGGATATTACACGACCAGGAAATGACTCATGCAGTAATTGAATTGTTTCTTGGGCTGTATGGCATGTGGCACCGTCTTATTGAAACCACATGTCGTCCACATCCATATCTTACAATTTAGGCACAAAAAACCGGATTATCATATCGCGATAACGATCATCGTTAACTGTTATTGCCTGGCCAACCGCATTTTCGAAGAAGAAGGGTCCGATGATGCCTCCAGCCCAAAATCCATACCAAACAGTGACACATTGTGAATGCATTTATTTCGCAACAGTCACGTGTGGATTGTCTGAACCCCAAATGCGACAATTTTGTCGATTAACGAACTCATCAAGATGGAAACGAGCCTCATCGCTGAAGATGATTTTCCAGTATCCACTTGTTGTTCCATAATCCATTCAACGAACACTCTTCGTTGTGCGTGGTCAGTAGGCTTCAATTCTTGAATCAACTGAACTTTGTAAGCATGAAGATGCAAATCTTTCGTAAGAATACGCTGTAGAGAGCTTCTTGAGATGTCCAATTCTTGACCACGGTGCCGAATTGATGTTCTTGGAGTCTCAGCAATACTCTGTGTCTGTCGAACGACTTGTTGAAGTGTTTAAGATCACTAATTGATCCAGTCTCTCTGAGTTTTTCAATTAATCTCTTCACAGTTGATGAGGTTAAATCACTATTCTGACCACATTTTGTTCCGAATTCCGAACTGTAGCTGCCAAACTTTCATTATTTTTAAAATATTGCTCAACAATGAAAACGTTGTTCTTTCGTGTAGCGCTCCATTTTTAATAATCCTGAACTGTCAGCTGTCACGCTGTGTTTTTTGTTTTATTAGCAACACTTTACCATGCAAATGGCGCTAAATTAAAATCTTGCCTGAATTTTGGAACACCCTTAAATAGATATAATTCTCACAATAGATATGAAAAAAGAGGAACGTGTATACGTGAAATTTTATTTTAAAACTCAGGAAAAGAGCTACTGGAAGGTATGAAGTAAATTGGAAAGCATTTGGGAAGAGGCTATGAGTCGTACGCAAATTTTCAAGCGATTTTCGTGATTTCAGGTCTACCGGACTTCGATGAGCCTTCCATTGCAACAATGCCTCAAATCATCGCCAAAGTTCAATAAATCATTCGTAAAGGCCATTAACGGAATATTTTGAACATTTATTGTGACGTTTTGAAACGTCTTCGCGAGACTATTTGACAAAAAAGGCTCTAAAGCTTTAGAAATGAAGAGTTTTCCTCCTGCATCACGACAATGAATCCGCCTACAATTATTCTGCACGCAACAGCAACAGTTTTTGACAAAGAATTCCAAAACTGTCATTTTTCACCTCCCCCCACATTTGCCTCACTTAATACCCTAAGACTTCGGGCTGTTCTCCCATATAAAGATGATGTTGCGACGGTAGAAATTCAAATGTATTTTTTCGAGTCACTGTTGTAGTATGTACAAATCCTAGTTTTTTATACCCCTGTACATATGGGTAAAATGGAAGGATATCCTCCGACTGTGTCTGTAGCTGTTTTTATACGTTCAAGTATTTCCTCGACTGTATGCTAAATTTTTTATTATTGTAGAGGTAAAATCATAGGGTCTGGTGTTTAGAATGCCAGTGTGCACCATCGTGGAGACATCACATATTTAGAGGCTTGTCTTCCAGTAACACAGTCAAGTCATTCTAGAGGAAATGTAGATAATTTAAGCCAGCCATTCAATCAGGCAATTCTAATGGACCGATAGGTAAGTCGTTAACATTATTGTCTTATAAATTTGCTAAAAAAATTATTGGTTAATAACTTTTTTACCAATTCGATTTTGAGTAATAACTAACAAGCAAATATTTTTAACAACGATCCTGGTAATCATGGCGCCAGTATATCGCATTCCATTCAGAAAAAATAAACGTCTCAATCGACAGATTGTAAAAACAAAACTGGGGAAGTAACTTATTTTAGTGAGTACCACGCCTTGTCATTTTCTTATTTTGCAATCGTTACTTATCTTTAACAGGTTGACTGCCGATCTATATTTTTGAGTTTGTGGTTGACGCCGGTAAGATTTTTCCAAATATTTTTATTTTATTGTGGTAAATATGAATTAAAATGAGTCTTGGATGTGTTTTTTTTTTATGTGCGATTCAAAATATTAGAAAAAAAAAAATTTCACTCCGATCGGAGTAATCGGCATTGCAAGTGAAAATTTTTACTAGATGCCGAACACTCCGATCGGAGTGTCCAATTAAATAAGTAAAGAAATAATAAATCGAACTCATGAACTCAAAACATTTATTTCTAAATCATTTTTGTACATTTTTATGGTAATCCTCAAAGCAATTAAGCCAAAAACCTGGTTGTCCAGGGCACATTTTGCATTCATACACTGTCTGCTTTCTTATTTTATTTTTCCTGCATTCTTTGCATTCCTTTCTGCTTACCCGTTTTGTTTCTTTAGTTCCTTTTTTTTTCACTAACAATTTTTTCTACTTTGCTAATGCTGTGGACATTTATTTGGCCTGGAGGAATTTGCGGCAAATTAGTAATTGGTCGTCTGGCTAGTAAATTTCTTATGACATCCAATCGGAAGTCATATAATCGTAACTGGTCAGACCGCGAATATTTATTGTACAAAAAATAGGCGTTTATCATGCTCACTTGCAGCACATGCATGAATAACTTTTTGTACTACCGAATGGTTTTTACGGCTGCAAGGATAATATGCCATCATTTGATCCTGTCTATCTATACCGGACATAAAAGCATTATATCCAATGATTGCGGAAGGTTTTTCAGATTCTTGATTTCTTTTGTTTTTAAAAAATGCCCATTTCGCTTCCAAATTCTGTTGAAATGTATTGAACATTGCGTATATCGCGCCATTTTCTGACATGCACTCCATTGCAAAACATAGATTTATTCTCACCACGTTTTAAGTTTGCACTCATTACCTCTTTCGGATTATCTTTCCTCTCAGCTCTCAGCGTACCAGTGCAGTATGTATTTTGTTGAAGTAATTTCCTAGCTAAATTAACACTATTGTAAAAATTGTCTAGATAAACAGCATGTCCCCCCACACCCAATTTTTCCTCCAATAAATGTAAAACAATCTTTTCAGTATGTCCGCTTCCACCATAAACATCTGTCGCACCTTCGTAGACACGAAATTTTAAAATAAGTCCATTAGGCTCTGTCAGCATGTATAACTTCATACCACTTTACTTATGACGCTTATTCTTGATATACTGTTTAAACTGGAGACGACCCCGATAAAGTACCATAGCTTCATCCAAAGACAACTCTCTTCCAGGATAGTAAATTTCTCCCATCTTGTTGTTAAAAAAATCTGCCACAAATCTAATCTTTCCTAGCCGATCTGCCGGATCCATATCTGGAGATGTAAAATGCAAACACCTCAAGATAAGCAAAAATCTATTCCTTGTCATATGTTATATTTTCTAAAAAACAGGATCAGTTTTCCAATAATCGTTAAGACGGCTCAAGGATATTGTGCCAGTGTGAAGTAACAGGGCCAAAAAAATTTTTAGTTCGTCAAGAGTAAGATCTTTAAAATTAGTAATACGTGATTTTGTACTTGTTTCTGGGCGCAGCAAAACCTTGACTAAGAGTAAGAGTTCGTTCGTTCTACAATAGTTTGTAAAAAATCATCATCAATGATCATTTCGAAAAAAATCGATAGGTGCACCCTGTCCTGGAATTTGCACCAATAATTCCTGGGTTTTCTGGAACAAAATTTGTTTTAACGCACCTCTGTCGTTCCATTTTATCTCATCAAGGCTAGGAAGTGTTTGATGTGGTCGATATACGGTCTATACAATTCTCTTCTTCGGACTCGGAGCTTGAATTTACATCACTATCGTCTGTGTCTGGTACGTAATGTTCGTCACTACTACCTCCGCTTTCTTCCAATAGCTGCAATAATTCAGTGTCAGTTAGCTTCTTTTTCTTATCATATACCTTTTTTTCATCACTACAATGTCTTTTTTTAATACCAGAAGGCCCAGGTTGATTGTCCATATTCTACGGCAGATTACAACCCAAACCAAAAGCAAATCCGCGGAACCACTTAAGCACCTGTTAGAACTTGCGTTTTTAAGCAACGTCACCATTAGAAACACGTTTCATATACAACGCCGATGGAATACTAAAACGTTTCATAAGAACGCATGTCGAACTCCGATCGGAGTAGACGGCGTTGGCGAAGAACCCGACGCACTCCGATCGGAGTGGTCGGCAGTCAACCTGTTAATCAACAAAAATCCTGTCCAAACAACTGTGTCTTGCTGTGAACAAATAAATATAAAAAATTATTTTATCTATTTAAGAATATGTCTGGTTGTTATTTAAAACATATTACATATATTTTCTGAGTGTGTCGAAATATTACTCGCCTATTTTTACACCCTCAATATGTGCAGTCCTTAATACAATATCAAATTGCCTTGTAAAGATGTTTTACCGTAGACAATGATGCCCTTTGGACGGGCTGTTTTCATTTTAGTCAAGATTTTATGTTTATAACACATGCCACGTTGGGACGTTACAATTTTTGATATCGTTTTGTGGTGGCTAAATCGACTACTACAACGTTCTCCAAAACATTTTGATTCTTGCTTTTTCCTTAGCTTCAGCATATAGCTAAATCGTAACTTCGAAAAACTAACAACAAATATCGTACACCTCCATATTAAATAAGATATCTGCGTGATGGTACATAAAAAAAAAACTTAACCTCTCTTTTCCATTGGGGTAGTATTTTATTTTGCATATACAGTGAAATTCCCCTTCGTGGACACCTTCCTTGAACGGACAGTTTATCATGGTCCCGACCGACTCTCATATAATTGGCATTGTGTTAACTCCCTCTTGGACGGACATTCTCTTGAACGGCCGCAGACCCAAAAAATGTTCTCTTAACCGGACCAAAAACAATAAAAAATAAACACCTTATCTCATTTTTCTGTGACGAGTATCGCTGTTGCGTTTCCCAATTGCGCCGCATGCTAACGTCGCTGCCCGCTTTCACTGAGGGACTTTCCAAAGTAAACCGAGGTTTACCGATCTCAATTTTTCGGTACACGCGGGGATTTAATAGTCTGACCCCTATGCGAAAAAGAGACACAGTGGGCGACACATTCATTGTAGAAATGGTTCCAAATAGAAAAAATTCTCACGCTTAAACAAAAAATTGAGATTGTTGAAGTTCAAAATAAGGAAAAGTTAAGTATAAGGGACTTATCAAGCAGTTTAATACTGGAAAAACACAAGCTGCTGATATAATTAAACATAAAGAAATCCTTCTCAACAAGTGGATGTCGAACACCAATTGGAATGAAAAAAAAGCTTTTTGACAGGTGATGGTACCAAAATTGACAAGTGACAGTTGTGTTATAGCAGCTCGCCATAAGAGGATTCCTTGGTCAGGTATGCACATGAATTATTTTTTATATATAAGGTTTTCTGGAATTAGTGCGTCGATTTTCTTTTCATATCAATTCAAAGAATGGATAAAAGGGGTGAGAGTATCAGTAAGCTCGTCGTGACAAAAATGCAAAAAACTTAATGTTAATGTTTTTTTCAGGTCAGCTAATACGATGCAAAGCAAAAGAAATAGCCGAGTCTCTAACACATAAATTTTAAAGCGATTTCAGGAAAGGGAGCTTCGGTTATTGCTCAAGATGTTTCATCATTTTGGGAAAAATACTCTTCTTTAACTAAGGGATATTAACGGAGAGACATCTATAATTCTGATGAGACAGGCTTGTATTTTAGGGCTCTACCCAACAAAACACTAACATTAAAAAAAGAAAAATGTGTTGGTGGTAATATCCGAAAGAGAGGTTTACAATTTTGCATTGTGCAAATATGGCGGGAGAAAAAGAAAAACTCTTAGTCATTAGTAAGGCATCTAAAAATATTAACATAAACAACTTGCCTGTAACTTGCAAACATATTAAGAAAGCTTGAATGACAGGAGAAATTATAATAGAGTGTTTGCAAGATCTTGATTGGGAAATAACAAAATAAAAAAGAAACATTTTGTTATTCTTAGACAATGCAGGATCTCATCCAAAAGACGTCTGCTTAAAAATTATAAAAAGCTTGTTTCTGTCCCCTAATTGTACATCAGCCTGTCAACCACTTGACCAGCAAATTATAAAAAAATCAAAAATTTATTTGCCGAAGTCTAATACTAAAACACCTGATAGTAACCATTGAAACTGCTGGTACAGCTTTTGAGTTAATTAAGAAAATTACGCCATTGGATGCAGTTTACCTTCCAAAAACCGCTTGGGAACTAGTAACCAAGGAAAACAGTTAAAAATCGCTTCCGTAAAGCGGGATTTAAGCATGAAAATATGCAAACTGAAGACCAGTTACCTGAGGCTGTTACATCTGATCCAGAAGATGATTTACCACTTAACGTACTTGCAGATATCCTCAAAAATAAGAATTTGTTGGAGTTGACTGATAATGAAAACCTAAATGATTTTTTGAACATAGATAAAAATTTGTATGTTGAAAATCCAGATTCAAAACAAGAAATTGAAAATCCAGTTGAAATACAAGGACTTTCCGAAGATTCTGAAGTCGATTAGGTTCCAGTACCAACAGATGCTATCCCAAATTATGGTGAAGCTATTACCCTAACCAAGCAGCTGAAAAGTTTTGCCGAAGATCACGGAGATGCAGAGTCTTTAGAACTTCTCTCTAAATTAGAAATACGATCTGAGGACGCCATTTTAAATAAAAAGAGGAGACAAACAAAAATATATGAATTTTTGCGTCATTAAAGTGACCTTTCATTTCATATGTATAACTCCATCCTATTATATTTTATACTAGCCGGGCCCGCGGCTCCGCTCGCGTGGACTTGATTCACTACTATCGTCACTGTTTATTCCTTATGTTACCCAACGTAATAAAATATCTCCCATTATTTCTCCTTATCTCCCAATATTTCTCCTTATTTCCCATTATCTCTACATAATTTCCATTATCTAGGCTTATCTCTGCTCATCTCCCATTATTTCTCCTTATCTCCCATTATTTCTCCTTATCTCCCATTATCTCACCTTATTTCCCATTATATAGGCTTATCTTGACTTATCTCCCATTATTTCTCCTTATCTCCCATTATCTCATCATATCTCCCATTATCTAGATTTATCTCTGCTTATCTCCCATTATCTCTCCTTATCTCCCATTATTTATACTTATCTCCCATTACCTCACCTTATCTCCCATTATCGAGGCTTATCTCGACTTATCTCCCATTATTTCGCCTTATCTCCCATTATCTCGCCTTATCTCCCATTATCTAGGCTTATATCGAATTATATAGAACATATGTATAAATTTATAAAAATGCATAAATCGGATAAGTGGTTCTCGAGTGATAAGCGCACTAACCGACAGACAGACAGAGAGACGTTGCATTTTATATATATTGTATTCTTTGCTACATGATATTGTTCCATATTTAATGCTTTAGGGAGTGTATTGCAAGAGAACGCGCTAGCGGCAAACTTTATCCGACTTCATTTACTATTATTGTCACTGCTCATTCCTTATGCTACCTATCGTAATAAAATATAGCCTATAACCCGGCCGGAGAACATATGTATGTTTTAAAAAAAAGTACGAAAATCGGATAAGTTATTCTCCAGCAATAAGCGCACTAACGGACAGACAGACAGACAGAGATACTTTGCATTTTATATATATTATAGATGTAATAAAAATATATACCTATAACCTGGTCAGAGAACATATGTATGAATTTAAAAAATCACGTAAATCGGATAAGTGGTTCTCGAGGGATAAGCGCATTAACGGACAGACAGACAGACAGACAGACAAACATTGCATTTTATATATATTATAGATATAGATTATTATTATTATTATATAACCTGGCCAAAGAATATATGTATGAATTTAAAAAAAAAGACAGGTAAATCGGATAAGTGGTTCCCGCGTGATAAACGCACTAATGGACAGACAGACAGACAGAGAGACATTGCATTTTATATATATTATAGATTATACATTACAGATATTCTTTGCTACATAATATTGTTCCATATTTAATGGTTTAGGCTGTGTATTGCAAAGGCACGCGCTAGCGGCAAACTTATTTCCGACATCATTCACTATTTTACGTGACTGCTCATTCCTTATGCTACCTATCGTAATAAAATATAGCCTATAACCTGGCCAGAGAACATATGTATGTTTAAAAAAAAAAACTACGTAAATCGGATAAGTGGTTCTTCAGTGATAGGCGCACTAACGGACAGACAGACAGACAGAGACAGAGAGACGTTGCATTTTATATATATTATAGATGTATCTAAAGGTAACAAATCTTTGTTTTTTCCTTAAGTTTTAATTTTTTTGTTTATTTTAAAAATATGTACATACATAACTATATACGTTTTAAATGTCCTAAATTCTTTAATTACAGTTTCTCTTGAACGGACATTTTCGGTCGCTCCCGTTGGTGTCTGCCTAAGGAGATTTCACTTTAATAAAATTTTAAAATTTTTACTTTTCCTGAGATCTTGCATTTAAACACTTAAGCTATCAAAGTAAAAACTTGAAAATGTAAACTTTCTTAAAAATTTTATTTTTTTGAAACATCTTTATTGTTAATATTCCGGCTGTGTTTTGTCACACAGTTATACGTGAAACAATTCAATTTTTGATGTAGGTGTACCTACCCAGACAAAATAATTCATATTCATTCATCAAAATAATAATTTAAATTTCAAAACGTCTTCATAGTCATTCCTTGGAAGGCTTATCGAGAACTGTCTGTATCAATTTCATCGAATGCTCATTACTGAAATTAATATTCAATTCGTGAACTTCTTGGGGAACTATTAACATTTCTGACATATTCTCGAGTACATATACAGGCAATGCGTATGAAGAATGATTTGAATTTTAGGTTATTTTGTCGCACGTCTCAATCTGCTTGACTAAGTGAATTACGGTTCTCTGAAAATATTATTTGAAATAAAATTCAGCCACACGGCAATGAGCCAGCCAAGTTGCTGTAGAACGAACAACAACAAACGCTGTTAATGAAGCGAGTTGGTTCAAAGTACAGTAGAATCTCACAAATTAGAACCACTTTGTGCAGCGAGCAGTTCGAATTTCTGAAAAGTTTGAATTTCTGGACATTTTTTTTTAAAGAAAATGATAAAATTATAATAATAAAACTAGTTATGTAAGCTTTATTTTAACACAAAACAGTTTTTATTTATTAACATTTAATTAATTGAACATATTAAATTCATAGAAAAACTTTTAAAAAGTTTTTTAATTATTAGGTATTTAATTGGTTTTTAACATAAAATCAGTAATACTTGTTTGTTTTTTTGATTTATTTAAACTAGATACAACGATATCGTTACGGACGTCCAAAAGGTTAGACATGTGTTTACTGGAAAATATATCACTGGTTTTGCACCATTTTATAACATTATTGATGCCTTCAAGGACTTTTAAATGAGGAATAGCTGGCGTTATGTCGACGTCGCTGCTATCTGAAGCCTCCTCATCGCTATTCTCTGCATCAGATCCGTCAGTAAACACATCTTCATTCCATTTCTCGATTTCATTCACATTTACGGAATTGTTTGGCATAATTTCATTCAAAAGATCAAGATTTATTTGAAGAACTTCATTGCAATCCTGATTTCGTTGAGCCAATTGTGCTAGTGGCAAATCATCATCGCTGTCGTAATCGCCTGAGTCCCAATTTAATAATTTGGATCAAGAATTTTTTAACACTGTCTGTTGTACCTCATCCCATGCTTGTTTCAACAATATTATTGCATCTCGGATTGAATGCCATTTCAAAAGCTTATCAATATCACCACCATCACCAATTAATTGAGATAGCAACTTACTTCTGTAAATAAGTTTTGTCATTTTAATAGGATTTTGATCCATTGGCTGCACAGCTGCTGTTACATTTGGCGGCACGAAATATGCAATTATATTACCATCCTCACTTTGAAGTTTATCAATTGGTGCATGAGCGGAACAGTTATCTACAAGCAGAAGAGCTTTTGGGGCCAAATTATTGTCTTCAGAAAATCGGATGACCTGTAGAACAAAAAAAAAAAAAAAATTAAAAAATATGGAACTTAAAATATGCATTGGTTAAACATACTTCTTTTGATAAATACTTTGTGAAACCAATCATGAAAAATCCGGGAAGTCATCCACGCATTTTTCGAAAAGTCATAATGAAGTGGGTTATCAAATCCTCTGAAGCTTCTTGGCTTTTTAGCTTTTCCAATAACCAACGGTTTTCATTTGTGTGAGCCATCAGAATTTGCGCCTAGTAAAATTGAAACGCGTTCTTTTTGAATTTTAAATCCTTGGGCACTTTTTTCACAAGCAGCGACAAATGTTTTATCTGGAATGCAACGGAAAAATAATCCGCTTTCATCAGCATTATAGATTTGTGTTTCCAATAACCCCATTTCCGCGACTTTCGCACGAAATCTGTGTAGAAATGGAGTGACCTCACCAACATCACTCGAAAGTATTTCACCACCAATTTTTAAAAACCGTATTCCATGACGGGTTTTAAATTTGGAAAACCATCCATCACTTGCAGTAAATGCGTTTTCATCTTTATTGGGGTACACTTCACTAAAAATTGACTTAGCTTTTGCTTTTAATACGGGTCCTGTCACTGTGTTCTTCTTTTCACGTTGATTTAAATACCACTTATAAAGGCGCTTTTCCATTTCCTCATATTCTGCCTTATGTAAAGATTTTTTTTTTTGCTTCCTGATAGGTGCTGGTAACTGCATCCATTATTTCTTGTTTTTTTTTGATTTTATGTAGCTGATGGAAGATTTTGTCACATTAAAATCTTGAGCTAAACGATTTCCACTGACGCCTTCATTAAGTCTTTTTAATATTTTAACCTTAGTATCCAAAGATAAGGTATTTTTTTTACGTTTGTTTGGCATTTTTTTTTAACTTTCGCACGTATGAACACTTCACTTTGACCTTCAGTCATCAACTGACCCAAATTTGTTCAAGCATATCAAATTTCACACGCATATGACCGAATTGTACTCACGACGAATAACTCGGTGATTCCCCGTTTTATTTTTACTTTAATGAGCGAAAAAAAAAAAAAATTTGTAGTGAAAATACAAAAAAAAAGTAAAAAAACTTCCAGAAATTAGAACCCCCTGTTCTAATTTAGAGAGCGTTTAATTTGGTTTTTCGCCTATTTAGTTCAAAATCATAGAAAAAAAAAATATTTTCTAGTGGAAATAAAAACTAAAAAAAGCAACACTTCCAGAAATTAGAATCACAGGTTCTAATTTCAGAGCGTCCAATACATTGAAATGGCCGGTTGTAATTTCTGGACGGTTCGAATTTGTGACGGTTCGAATTTGTGAGATTCTACTGTGTTTACCTACCATAGTGGCAAATGTTGACGCTGTCAAACTCAGTCAAAATTTATGGACTACTTTCCATAATGCAAAAAAAGTAGGTTTAAAGTAAATATAATTTACTTACACGACGTGCACAAACAAAAATCATCTAAATTAGGTTTCATTCCATTTGAATACGTCATATTGAATATTCTAAAAAATATTTCTGGAATTATTAAAAAATAATAATTACCTTTATAGATAAAATCTGGAGCCTTGTAAACTGAGGTTAAAATAGTTAATTTTGGGTGATATTAAAAGTACAAAAGCTGAGCTGTTTTCGCCTTATCACGAACGCTTTTATATAAATTAATTAGCCATGCCCGCAGCTCCGCTTGCGTGGACTTGATTCACTATTATCGTCACTGCTTATTTCTCATGTTACCTAACGTAATAAAATATATCCTATAACTTGGCCAGGGAACATATGTATCTTTTTAAAAAAACACGTAAGTGGTAAGTGGTTCTTGACTACTAAGCGCACTAACGGACAGATGGACAGAGAGACGTTACGTTTTATATATATTATAGATTTTTTAAATAAATATTAAGTTAAGAATTAAAAACAAAAAACACGTAAATCGGATAAGTGGTTCTTGAATGATAAGCACACTAACGAACAGACAGACAGACAGATGAAGAGACGTTGCATTTTATATATATTACAGATATTCTTTGCTACATGATATTGATCCATATTTAATGGTTTAGCAGTGTATTGCAAGAGAACGCACTAGGGGCGAACTTTTTTCCGACTTGATTTACTATTATCGTCACTGCTTATTGCTTATATTACCCAACGAAATAAAATACAGCCTATAACCTGACCTAAGAACATACGCATGATTAAAAAAAAAAAGCACGGATAAGTGGTTCTCCAGTGATAAGCGCACTAACGGACGGACAGACAGACCGACAGAGAGATGTTGCAACATGAAAACGAATGACAATTTCAACCCTTAGTCGATACAATTTTTCATTATTCTTACTTGATGCTAGATGTTGAAGGAAGTATAGTATTTGCTTCTCTTTTCAGTGGTGCCGCTACGTTTAGGGACAGATGGACACAAACGACGATTTTTTAGAAAAAAAAAGAAACCATTAAAAGGATGGAACAACATAGTTAATATTTTAATCGGAGTTAGGATGGGCGTAATAATTTTTAATAATGAAGGCAGGTGCATCGTCTGGTCTCGTGCCCTCAAATTTTAAAATATCAAGCACCTGTCCTTTAATTTATATTACTTATCACAGTTTACGTTACGGTACGATAAAGCCGGCTTCGGCATTATAAAATTGTAACAGGTAGTGACTGTATCAAATAAAGGTGTTTGAAGTTTGACAAATTTAAAATATGGGGACGTAGAACAAAAGAAATTATACTTTTAATAAATAAAAAACCGGTCAAGTGCAAGTTGAACTTGCGCAATTAGTGTTCCGTACGTTGATTGTTTCTGAAATAAAAATATTTGTTACGGAGGTATAAAATTATCAGTGACTTCACAGAACACACCCCAAATGAGTTTTCAACAAAGTTTGTTTCCAATCTTCACTGAAATCTGATGACCTTGATTTTTTTTTTTAAATACCAGAAAAATTATTAAAGGTAACTCGTGATAATTTTCGTTCAATCTACACTCCGTGGAGAATATTCCGGAATTTTTTCAAAATTTTTTGATAAGTACTTTTCGAGATAAGGCCGGGGACAGCGATTTTTCGCGATTTTTTAAAAATAATACAAAGAAAAGTGCGCGCAAGTATTACATTATATATACATTTTTTACTCGTGTTTTCACAAGCTTTCATTTGACACCACACTCGATGACCCAGTAAAAAATTTTTTTTTCCACTTCCGATTTCACCCCCCCAAAACTAACCCCTTAGGTCAAAATTTAACTCTCAAAACTACATGGCTCTGATGAGGCCATCAATTCCTATATTATTACCAAATTTCAACTTTCTATGTCAAATAGTTTCGGAGAAAATCAGGTGTGACAGACAGACAGACAAACAGACAGACAGACACCGAAGTGATCTTATAAATGTTCCGTACGGACCACTAAAAATGAGTGCTATTTTAAACAAATTATATGCCGATATATTTTCTTTTCCGCATAATTGTTTTAATAAGAAGCGTCACCTCAAAGAGGATAGTTGCAATTTATAATATTGTTTTTTGAAATTTTCAATATGTATTGGGTGACCGTCACCAAAAAGAACTTGGTGCTTCAAAAACCCAGACAGTAGTTACGAGTATCTCGGGATATTCTATTCTACTACTACTTTAAGCTAACTTGTAAATGTTTACTTGGAAGCAAATATGTCTTGGAGCGAAGAAAGCTTTTTAAAAGTTTGAAGCTATATACGTCATGGCACTGTTCCCAAATATACCTGATACCGTCTTATATTGAGAATCTCTTTTCTTTGTAATGAAATGAGCAGTACTTTAACAAAATTTTGTATGAGTTCGTTGCGTTTTGCAGTTGTTACGATTTAATAAGTAAAAGTAATTCAGATCACTCTCACCAAAGAAGGAAATGAACGAAAAATTATTCACAAGTAAAATTTTGGTTTAAACAGTTTTGATGGGGTCGAGGCTCAATTTAGAATAACCATAAATCAAAAGAAAACCATTTGTCAGATCCAAAAAAGCTGGAGTAACTGAAACTACAGTTTTCAGGATTATGCACGCAGATTTAGGGATGAAAAAATTTCTGCAAAATGGTTCCCCTAACTTCTTAAGCCAGAGCCGAAAGTGACCAGGAAAGAAAGTTTTCAAGAACTTTTGCCGCTTTAGAGAACGATGAGTTATTTTTTCGATGTCATGGCCAATGAGACTTAGATGTTCTGTTGGGATTCTCCCACGAAGTTGGAGTCGATGCAATGGACTCACCTCTGAAGAAAGAGAAAATGGGACTGCGAAGAAATTTTGCCTATTGAGTTTATGGAAAAGGGCCCTCAATTAATGGAGAGGTTTACGGACGAATCAAGAACTGATGCAAGCCATTAAAATGAAAACTTTGCTATTGAACGACAACTGCAGGGTCCGGCCATTCACGAAAGCTGTGGGTTCTCCGAGTTACAATATCCACTCTTTAACCCTGATTTAGAATTTCACGATTTCTCCTTGTTGCAAAATCTGTAGAAAGATCTCACCAGTCAAAAATTTTCATCAAATAATTAGTTGAAACTCACTTTTACGTCGGTAAATGAGGCCTAAAAAAAGATTTTTTTTTTGAATGAAATGAAACAACCTCAGAAACATGTAGTGTGTTGGCGAGTTTTCCTTCAGGAAGATAACTTTGAAAAACATCCTCGTAACTCAGAAATATCGAAGGTATGTACTATGTTTTTAATACTGTCAATTCCAGTTTTACCAGTGGGGCTTCACATCTAGAGAAAATTTATAAGACCAATAAAATTCATCTTGAAAATTTGATGGCTTTTAAAACTTTTAAGACATATTAAGTAAAAACATAATAATTCGAAATAAAATTTTTATTTGAGAGAAATACGAGGCTGGTTTGAAAAGTCCGTGCAAAGTACGAGAGATGGCACCACCGGCGCGTATCGAGGTCATGTTTAGTTAGTAGCATCTCTTGAATGAACGCACACCAAGTTTCAGCCATATTGGTCTATTTCTTTGTGTTTGGCATTCGTGTGAATCAAGGAAGTCGAGTGATTTTCAAGAAATGGACGAAAAAGAATTTCGTGTGGTGATTAAACATTACTTTATGAAAGGCAAAACGCCTCAGGAGACTAAAGAGAAGCTTGATAAACATTATGGTGACTCTGCACCTTCGATTAGAACAGTTTATAAGTGGTTTCAAAATTTTCGGACTGGCCATATGGTCACAAGTGACGCTGAACGTTCTGGACGGCCTGTGGAGGTTACGACTCCAGAAATCATTGATCAAATCCATGATATGGTGATGGATGACAGAAGAGTTAAGGTGCGTGAGATTGCTAGTGCTGTGGGCATCTCGACTGAACGGGTACATAATATTTTGCATAAACATTTGGACATGAGAAAGCTATCCGCAAGATGGGTGCCGCGATTGCTCACGCTTGACCAAAAACGGAATCGTGTGAAGTGTTGCAAGGATGGTTTGCAGTAGTTCCAGAAGAATCCGGAGGACTTTAAGCGTCGTTTCGTCACTGTGGATGAAACATGGATACATTACTATACTCCTGAGACCAAACAACAATCTAAACAATGGGTTACCAAGGGGGAATCTGCACCAAAAAAGGGCGAAGACCGTTCCTTCGGCCGGAAAGGTTATGGCGACTGTCTTTTGGGATTCGCAAGGGATAATCCTCATCGACTATCTGGAAAAGGGTAAAACTATTACAGGTGAATATTATTCATCGTTATTGGACCGTTTGAAAACCGAGCTGCAAGAAAAACGCCCGCGATTGGCCGACAAGAAAGTCCTTTTTCATCACGACAACGCACCAGCACACACCTCAGCAGTTGTGGTCGCTAAATTAATGGAAATAGGATTCCAACTCGTTTCACATCCCCCCTATTCTCCAGACTTGGCTCCCTCGGACTACTATTTGTTCCCCAATTTGAAGAAATGGCTGGCGGGACAAAGATTTTATTCAAACGAGGAGGTGATTGCAGACACTAATGGATATTTTGCAGACTTGGACAAATCCTATTATTCGGAAGGGATCAACAAACTAGAACATCGTTGGACGAAGTGTATAAGCCTAAAAGGAGACTATGTCGAAAAAATAAAAAAGGTTTACCCCAAACACATAAGTAGTTTTTATTTTTGCACGGACTTTTCAAACCAGCCTCGTATGATACTGAATCTTAAATAAAATTTATTAACAAAAACATGTCCCATATGTGTCGTTTATCTTCTCTCTAGAACATGGTTGGTAAGATCATCGAAATATACTATTCTTTATTAATATATAGTAGCCTTAAAATTCTAAATGATTATTTTAATTTCAAATGATAGAAATTATTAATGTTCTATCTACATCGATCTGCTCTATCTGTGACAGTGTATCATATATTACAGGTAAAATATTCCACTTTAATATCAGAATATATGTCAATCAATATTCTTTATAAAAAAGTTCAAAAGACTGATGCCCACAATATATAATAGTAATAAATATAAATATTAATGATGATGTGAATGACAAAGATATTATGTAACCACGACTTCACATATCGAATTTAATTTGTCAGTGGGAAAACTGTAGGTAATGTATATCCCATATTTGTATAATAAATTAATTATGAGTGTGTTCTTAAAACTACCCAAGTATTCATAAATTAACAAGTTCATTGCTTCGGACTGGACGGTCTTCCAAACGCAAGAAAGAACTTTGGATTTACCGCTGATATTTTATAATACACTAGCCGTGCCCGCGGCTCCGCTCGCGTGGACTTGGTTCACCTTTATCATCACTGCTTATTCGTTATGTTTATATTATTATATAGCTCGAGAGGCCTTAGAGGCCCATGGCTTGGTTGCATACTTGTCTCCACTTCTTTTTGTCTCCTGTTAGCTTTTCTCAGTGCGGGATTCTCATCAACTCCGGATCTTGCTTTACTGCCTGAATCCATGTAGATCGAGGTCTACCCTTGCCTCTTCTTCCAACCACTCCTTTTATTAGGGCTTACTTTGCTTGTCTTTCTTCCTTCATCCTTGCCACGTGTCCCAACCATCCTAATCGGTGGCTTATTATGATTTGGCTTATAAGGGGTTTCATATATAGGCCTTTTAATTCGTAGTTTGTTCTTCTTCTCCACAGTCCCTCTTCTTTCCTTCCTCCGTAGATTCTTCTCAAAGCTTTCCTTTCCCACACCTCCAACGTCTCCTTTTCTCTTGAATGTTTCCACGTTTCGCATCTATATGTCACCGTGGGGTCTGACAACTGTTGTATATATTCTTTCTTTTGCTTTTCTTGATATATTCTTTGATTTCAATATTGGATTCATTGCCCCCAAACATCTCTGTCCTTTCGCTATTCTTTCTTGTATCTCCGTCCTTTCTTGTCCACTCTCTGTTTTTGTTATCCCCTGATAATTAAATATGTCTACTTTTTCAAACATATATCTTTTCCCTAAGTTGTTTATTATATCTAAATTTTCGTTGTTTTTATTATCCTTCTTCTTTGTAATTTCCATGTATTTTGTTTTTTCCTCATTTATCTTTAGTCCTCTCATCCTTCCCTTTTCTTCTGTCCTACTTATGGCTTTTTTGAGATTCTCTTTTGCTCTTGCAATCACTGCTACATCATCCGCATAGGCCAAGCATTGGCAGGTTTGTTGGTATATCGTTCCACTTGTTTTTTATTTCTGACTCCCGGATTATCTTCTCTAGTACCAAATTAAATAGACATGTCGACACTGGTTCCCCCTGTCTTAATCCTCTCTTCACCTTAAACTTGTCTGATATTTTGCCCTCAACCAACACTCCATTTTCTGTGTCATTCAGGGTCATTCTCACCATGCGAATCAATTTACTTGGAATTTTTAGTTCTTCTTGTAGAAACCTTCTCTATTTACAGAATCATATGCTTCTCTGAAATCCACAAAGACCAAGTGTAGTGCCAAATTTTGTTCTAAGCTATTATCTTGGATTTGCTTAATCGAAAATATCTGGTCTGTAACCGATCTATTTTTCCTGAATCCACACTGGTACTCTCCAAGAATAGACTCGGCTTTCTCTGCTAGTCTGTTTTTGATAGTCAACACTACTATCTTGTACACGACATCCAGTAAGGCTATTGGTCTATAATTAGGACATATAGTTTTTCCTCCTTTTTTGTATATTGGACAAATAAGCGACTCTCTCCGGCTCACTGGCATCTTTTCTGTTTCCCATATTTCTTGCACCAACCGGCATATTTAATTTTCCATATCTACTCCTCCTGCTTTTATCAGTTCTACAATTTCTACCCGGGGCCTTATTTTTTTTGGGTTCTGAGTATTTCTCTTATTTCTTCTTTGCAGGGTTTATTTGTCCCGCCGCCTGCCCCTCAGTTAATTTTGCTTCCTATTTCTTATTCAACTCATTTTCATCTCCATTTAGTGTTTCTTTAAAGTATTCCACCCATCTTTTCAGTCTTTCTGAGAAGCTTACTGCTAAACTTCCATCTTTTTTCCTACATATTAGTATTTTGTCTCTGTTTATTCCCTTTGTATTTTATAAAAAAAAAACGCGTAAATCGGATAAGTAGTTCTTGAGTGCTAAGTGCAGTAATGGATAGACAAACATACAGAGAGACGTTACGTTTTATATATATTATAAATTTTTTTGACATATATTATATTAAAAATAAAAAAAAAAAAAATCACGTAAATCGGATGAGTGGTTCTCGAATGACAGCACACTAACGGACAGACAGACAGAGAGACGTTGCGTTTTATATATATTATATAGATTATTATTATTATTATATAACCTGGTCAGAGAACATATGTATGAATTTAAAAAATCACGTAAATCGGATAAGTGGTTCTCGAGGGATAAGCGCACTAACGGACAGACAGACAGACAGACAGAGAGACATTGCATTTTACATATATTATAGATATATATTATTATTATTACTATATAACCTAGCCAAAGAATATATGTATGAATTTAAAAAAAGACACGTAAATCGGAGAAGTGGTTCTCGCCTGATAAACGCCACTAATGGACAGACAGAGAGATAGCGAGACATTGCATTTTATATATATTATAGATATTCTCTGCTACATAATATTGTTCCAAATTTAATGGTTTAGGCAATGTACTGCAAGGGAAACGCGCTAGCGGCAAACTTTTTTCCGACTTCATTCACTATTATCGTCACTACTCATTCCCTATGCTACCTATCGTAATAAAATATAGCCTATAACCTGGCCAGAGAACATATGTATGTTTTAAAAAAAAAGTACGTAAATCGGATAAGTGGTTCTCCAGTGATAAGCGCACTAACGAACAGACAGACAGACAGACAGAGAGACGTTGCATTTTATATATATTATAGATAATGGTGTGTTTTGGTGTTCCGTAAAGAACACTTATGGGATCACTTTGGTGTCCGCCCGTCCGTCTGTCTGTCTGTCTTTCACACTCCGAAACTATTTGACATGGCAAGTTGAAAGTTGTCCCAAATATAGGAACTGTTGACCCAATCAGAGCCGTCCAGTTTTGAAAGTTAAATTTTGACTAAAGAGGTTAGTTTTGGGGGGGTGAAATCGGAAGTGAAAAAATTTTTTTGCAAGGTCATCGAGTGGGGTATCAAGTGAAAGCTTGTGAAAACATGAGTTTAAAAATATATATCATATAATACTCGCGCAAACTTCTTTTTATATTATTTTTAAAAAATTCCCAAAAATCGCTGTCTGCCCCATCGTACCTCTAAGAGTACTAATCAGAAAATTTGGAAAAATATTCTCCATAAGATGTAGACTGAATGAACATTATCACGAGTGATAACACAGGCCAACAAAAAAAAATATTTGTAAAAACTTTTTAAACCAATACATCTAAGTGTTATGTATTTTTGGGTGCTGGAACCGTATCTGTATCGTTTTTTTTTTTGTATCACCCACAGTTCTCTCACAATATGACATCGATTAAATGTCAAAACAGGGAAAATTAAAAAATTAAATTATAAATAATTAAATAAAAAATTTAAAAAAATAAACAGATGTTCCAGATTCCAATAAATGTTTTTCTTTCAGCTTAGAACCAAGCAATTCTGCTTTTTCCTTTGTCAAACCCAAATGTCTCATTAAATCATTTAACTTAGCTTGTGTAAACAACTGTGGTTTTAAATTTTCTAGAGAACATTGAAACTCATCATCACACGGTCGACTTTCATTAAATTCGGGACTGGACTGTAAAACGTCATCAATAGACTGAGGTGGCTCAGGAATAGGAAGTCTCGGTCCATGTCCTACCGGCCGATTAGCTGAAGTAAAGTTAGGATAGCGAATTACTCTCTTATTTTTGGAGTTATATCTAGATACATCAACGCTGCAAAAATAACAGTCATTTGAATGATTTTCTTGCCCTCTCCAAACCATGCGTACTGCAAATCTAAAAGCTTTCTTTTCTTTCTTTTACCATTTCCTAAGATCCTTGACACTAACATAACATACTTTGTGAGGAGCCTCACATTTTTGTTGATTACCAATTTCTACACCAAAATATACAAAGTATACTTTTTTACAAAGTCAGTATTGTTTTCTTTGATGTTTTTTTACCTACAAACACACCACACATATAACAAAAAGTGTTGGGAGAGTTTTTCAACCGCAATTAGCCATACTTTGAGTGTGAATTAAAGCACATGGGTTAAACACTGCAATGCGAGGTTATATTAACTGGAAGAAAACAAACAGCTGTGACATTTATCGGAACTGCCAACCTAATAACATTTGATTTTACTGCCAACCTTATAAAATTCTGATTTTATTGCCAACCTAATAACATTCGAATGATAAAAAATAAACTTTTCACTTTCTGAATATTAAAATGTGAAAAATTGGTGGGTGATACGACTTTCTTATTATTATTTTCGGACTCAGCATATCAAAAAACATAGGAATCAGGTAAAATTATTAAAAAAGTTTTTTTATCGTTGGCCTGTGTAATTTATCTGTTATGTAAAAACAAAGAACGGAAACAAACTTTGTTGAAAACTCATTTGGCGTGTGTTTTGTGAAGTCACTGATCATTTTATACTTCCGTAACGAAAATTTTTATTTTATAAGCAATCACCGTACGGAACACTAATTGCGCAAGGCCGACTTGCACTTGGTCGGTTTTTTATCTTTCATATACAAGCAACAATATTGTGTGGTATTTCTAAAAATAATTATTTTCTGTTATGACGTATGGCTACAAGAACTAGTAGATTCTCAAGTTTCGGGATATATTAATATCTGTATGTCACAATTTTCGTTTAAAATGAATAGCTGACTATATACGATTATATATAACAATGGATTTAAATATACCTAGATTCTTCGGCTGCTTAAAAACCGTGAGACCATCTATTTTGCAGAACCTGAACTTTTTATGAACCCTACTATATAATTTTTGTAAAGTAATGATATTTAGTAGACAGTTTAGAAACTTGGTTAGAAGATAACTTGAATTACGATATAACTAGAAAATATTCAAAATATGCGAAGCTTTGATGCTAAACTAATTTGTTTAGAAGAAGCAGTATAAAGGTTATTGATTTAATTTTAAAATAATACAAATATTGTATACAGATACATATTCTAATTCTATTAATGGCAAATATAAAAGTACCGTGGTACAAGACAATAAAGCAAAAAGAAACAATAGATAAAGAAAACAGAAATACTAATGAGATAACAGAAAAAGCAGACGAGGAAATAAAATACAAAATACACTTACTGCAAGACGAAACGATAAGAGATCTATATAGAAGACGATTAGATCAAAAATTAAATGAATTTGACTACGACAACCTCCAACAGATGTATGACCACATAAAAGAATGCATCAAACAGGCGGCCCTAGAAGCATTAGGTAAAGAAGACAACGATAATAAGAAACATAAAATTAGAATCTGTGAAAAAACCAAAGAAACTATAAAGGAGAAAAAAAGACTATACGAAAAATGAATGAATACAAAATCAGAAGAAGATCTACAGAAATATAAAGAGAAAAATGCAGAAACGAGGAGGATGATAAACAAAGAAAAGAACGAGAGATGGGAAAAATCGTGCGAACATGTAGAACAGTATATAGGAGGAACTAGAAGTACAGAGTCATGGAGAATAATTAAAGCATTAAGGACTAACAATAGAGAGAAGACGTATATAGAGTACATTCCAGAAAGCGAATGGGAAGAATATTACAAGAAGCTGTTAACAGAAGATAGATAAGAATTCCAAGAAGAGAACCCCGAAGAAGAACAGAATAATAGATAAAACTAAGCTATGAAGAAGTAAAGAAGACAATAAAAACACTCAAAAATAATAAATAATAAATAAATGGGGGGTGTGGTAAATGAAATGATTAAGTACGGGTCTAATAAATTACATCGAATGCTGAGAAACATGTTCCATAGAGCGATAAATGGAGAAAAAAAATACCAGAGGAATGGTCAAAAGCTTATATAGTATCTATATTTAAAAAGAGACACCGTAGAAAATGCACAAACTATAGAGGCCTAAGCATAATATCGAGTATGGGACGTTTGTATGGAAAAATTATTAAAAATATCATGGAGGAAAATATAAAAGGAAAAATTGGAGAAGACCAAGCAGGCTTTACGGCCGGAAAAATCATGTATAGACCATATATACACTATAAAACAAACAATGGAAAAAAAAACTGGCAAAGAATAGAGAAGTTCATCTAGCCTTCATAGACATAAGAAAGGCCTATGACTCAGTACCAAGACAAAGATTATGGAACGCAATGAAAGAAGAAGGCATTGATAAAGAACTAATATACGCAGTAAAAGCTCTTTACGAAAACAACACAGTGAACATAAAAATAGGACATAAAATAGGGAAGAGACGCCAAACATCAAAAGGCCTATTACAAGGATGCTCTACATCCCCAACACTATTCAAAATATACCTCGAACAAACATTAAAAAAATAGAAGCAAAACTGTAGTGGAATGGGAGTCCCAATACGAGAAGATTACTTATATACTCTAAGTTTCGCAGACGACCAAGTAATGATAGGGCAAGATGAGGAAGACCTCAGTTATATGGTAAGAAAACTGAAAGAAGAATACACTAAAGCAGGATTAGCAATAAACTTTGATAAAGCGGAATATCTAACAACAAAGGAGGGAAACGTGGAGAATCTAGAAGTAGATAACGAAACAATAATCAAAGGAACCGATAGATTTAAATATCTAGGAACCATCATTTCAAAAAACGCAACATCAGAAGAAGAGATTAAAGCTAGATTAGGACAAACGCGAACATGCATAAGACAATTAAATTCGATCCTGTGGGACAAGCACATTACAAAGAGAAACAAAACACACAAATACAAAGCATAATGACATACGGGTCAGAAACATGGACGATCAACAAAAGAAATAAATCTAAAATTAACGCGGTAGAGATGGAGTATTGGAGAAGATGTTGTAGAGTGGCACGTATGGAGAGAATAATAAATGAAGAAATAAGAAGCAGAATGAACATCAAAGAGAACGCAATAAACACCATTGAAGAAAAACGATTAAAATGGTATGGACACATAAGACGAAGCGAAGATGATAGGTGGATAAAGAAAATAACGGTGTGGAGCCCTATAGGGAGACGAAAAAGAGGAAGACCCAGACGATCGTGGAGAGACGATGTGGACGAGGCTATGGAGGACACGGGTCTAACAGATGGAGACTGGGAAGATAGAAACGGATGGAATCAAAGGCTGAGAGAAGGAAGACAGCGTTAGCTGTAGAAAATCCTTGTATATATATATATATATATATATATATATATATATATATATATATATATATATATATATATATATATATATATATATATATATATATATATATATATATATATATATATATATATATTCTTATCTTCATTAAAAAATTATGATTTCTATAGTATCCCATTACTGTTAGATAATATTTCATTATGGTAGCTGACGAAATAATTAAGAACGCTAAATGAATATTTACAACCCGTTTTATTGGTTAGTGTCTCTATTTGGTGGTAATAAATCGTTAATGAGACGTGCAGACTATAATTTTAATATATCAATAATTAGAATAATCGAAAAATAGACTGAAATATAATATAACTGGACCACACTATTATAAAAAGGACTTAACAACTGGCATATGCACAGGTAAATATGTTGCTTATCCTCCCCGAAAAACGATTATCTAAAAATCCAAATCGGTAACAAAAACAAGATTTCAACCACCTCGAAAATTTCCTTTCATGCCTAACAAAGCGTGCAAAACTTAAGTTATAATCCCCATAAGAAAGTTCTAATGAATAGAACCACGTTACACTTGTTAGCAAATAGTTTTGTGATCATCACGTCCATTTAATGACACTGGATTCACGTAAATGTCAAAATGCCTACGTAGCGATTGTTACGCACGAAAAAATTACAAAAAGATTTATACAAATAGAGTTGTAAAAACCGCATTGAAACTGCTAGAGAATGTAGATTTTAGTCAGAGAGACTTTCAGGGTCCGATCATGTAGAAAATTGTAATGGCATTAAACCGATTTGGTTTGTGAATTTCTATCGTCCTCAACTAATAATCGCTTGAAACTTATTCTTGTAACAATTGTCCAGGAGTTCAGTTTATTATAATACTGATAAAAAGGAATTTTTAGTTGAGAAACCAAGAGGAATATATAATTTAAAAAATCGTATAATTAAGTAAACACGAAATAGGAACGAATTACTCTTTAATTATTTTCTAATAAAAGAATATTATTTGGAAATGGAAATTACAAAAGAAAATAAAACCTATTCAGTTTATTTCTGTGACAGAACAAATAGAGTGAAGTCCGTTTATAACGAACTCTAAAAAATCACTAAAAATGGTTCGCTATATCCGAAGTTCGTTACAAACAGTAAACAAAATCTAATATCATTTTTCACTACTTTTTTATTTAGATTGGGCGCTAATGCTTAGAAAAATGAATAATAATTATTAAATTAAAAGAAAAATAAAACAAATCACACTAAAGTTATTATTACACAGGGGAACAGCTGTTTTGGTGTCGAGGTTTTTTGAGCTGATTCTATATCAATTTGATGTCCTGAATTCAAATAACGTATTCATTTGTACCTAGGAGCTTAAATTTTTAAGATATACAATTTTAGAGAAATATAAGTTACATTATTGTAACTCAAATCCGTAAGTGTAGTAAAACAAAAGTAGATACGAAATTTTTATTTTAGTTATACAAAATACAATATTATGTCGTACTTACAAACAAAAAAAAAACATTGAAGAAATGAAATAGTCACTCAACACTTGGAAAGCTTCTTTTCCGCGACATTCTTGAATGTTTTTTTAAACAGTCCCTTTTTAAACTCCAGCAGTAATCTGCCATCATGTGCATGTCCCATCTTCCTTGGTAGCGGTCCTCCATAACTTTAATATCTTGGTGAAATCTTTCACCTTGTTCCTCACTCATGTCTCCTAAATTTTCTGGAAAACGGTCTAAGTGGCTGTGTAAATAGTGTATTTTAATACTCATATTGCACCCTAAGGATTTGAAACTATTAAGCATCTTGTTAACCATTTCAACATAGTTTTGAGCTTTATGTTTGCCTAGAAAATTTTCTACAACTGCAACAAATGATGTCCAAGCTTCTCGTTCAACTTGATTCATTGAATTTATGAAGGCAGGATCCTTAATTAATTGTCTTATTTGTGGGCCGTCAAATATCCCTGCTTTAAGTTTTTCTGTGCTCAACTGATGCATTTTTACCCCTATATATGCAAAACAAGACCCATTCTTATCAAGAGCCTTTACAATTTGCTTCATTAAGCCCAACTTTATATGTAACGGAGGAAGTATGATTTTTTCTCTTTCAACCAAAGCGTCGTTAATGACATTCTTTTCCCCAACGTCCATGTTTTCTCTCTGAGGCCAATCTTTTCTAAACCAGTGGTGCGTTTTGTCCCTACTATCCCAGAGGCACAAGAAACACGGATATTTCGTGTAACCACTTTGCTGCCCAAGAAGAAAGTTTACCATTTTTAAGTCTACACAAATCATCCATTGATGTTCGTAATACTTTATCTTCTGCAAGACCAAAGCTATGGTATTATATTCTTCTATCAGTTTCGTTGAGTGAGCTAGTGGTATTGAACCATATTTATTCCCATTATGTAGAAGGACACATTTTAAACTTCGCTTTGAACTGTCAATAAATAAGCGCCAATCATCTGGAATATATTCAGAAAGTCCCATTTCTTTCATGAGTCCCCTAATTTCGTGACAAAATACAGGATTGTCTTCTTGAGAAAAGAATGGTAGCAGATCTTTTTCTCTTGTACGGTAAAAGGTAATTTTGGTTCCTTGTTCCAGTAAATTTTTGTCGTTCAACCTAGAAGCCAGTACTTCAGAAGCTTTTTTCGATAAATTGAGATCCCTGGTGAGATCATTTAATTCATTTTGATTGAAGCGTTGAGGAACTGATGACGTCCCCTCATAGTTACTGTTAGTTTCATTAGCATCAGAACTTTTATTAGCATCAGAAGAGCTATCAGAGGGAAAATATTCGTCATCAGAGATATGTGGTAGCTGATGAAATGGGATAAGTCCACTTACTGCGGTTATTTCGATTGATTCCATTAGTATTTACTAAACAGAAATAACAATCATTGAAGTGGTTTTTTGGTTCTCTCCAAACCATTGGTACGCCGAATTTTAGACATTTTCTTTTCCCGGTAGTCCACTGCCGTAAATGTTCTGTACAAGTTTTACATACGAGATGCGGGGCCCACGTTTTGTCCTGATCACCAAGCTTAACTCCAAAGTATCCAAGATACGCTCGCTTTACAAAGTCAGTAATAGTTTGTCTGTTTTGTTGAAACATGTATTCTCCGCATATATAGCAAAACACATCAGGTTGATTTACACAACTTCTTCTTGAACTGGAACCTGAACTCATTTTAATTCTGTTCAATAACACAAAAACACTCTTTTCTTAACATAAAATAACACGCCGAATTCGATCTACTCTCATTAGTAAGAACGCACAAACTGACGAGACTTACCCGAGTTAGGTGATTAAAAGGGTCAGTTCAGGTACCTGATAGGCAATGGTTCCACTATTTATAGATTTACCTGGAATTTACTCAATTACAGACTGACAATAAAACCATTGTACCTACATTAATGAATATATAATAATTTTAGAACTCTCATAAATGAATATACTGAATAAAAACCACGTTGGTAGATAAGTTGATGTATCTAAAAAAGTAGAGCTGATAGAGAAAAACGGATTGCATGTACAGATTTAGCGTCCCAAATATAGTTAAAATCAGCTCTAAAATCCCAGGCACCAAAACAAAAATATTTTTTGTTGCCCTGTGTTATGTATGTTGGTACATATACGAGTATAAACGAAAACATTAAAATTCGTAGTTTATACAATAAAATCAGTAATTTTCGTTGGTAAAATTTTACTTAAAAAAGAAATGGTGTTTATATAATTGTCAAGGTCACAAAAACTACTCCATGTATGTTCAGGAACTTCACGAGATTCCAAAAAATTGCGAGTTTCAGTCATTTCCTCAGTCATTTCTGAAATGGATGGAACATAAATATTATCTCCTTCTCGAAGTTCATCTTCGTCGTCATTATCGCTTAAAATTTTTTTAGAAGTCACTGATGTCACAATTTGATCATTAGTAAATATATGTCTCGTCATTAATTCATTATCAGAGCATATAAATTCTTCAAAATTAAAGTGATTAAAAATCTTTTTAATCCCGTTTTCCACTGTACTTTGTTGAATGTCAACGTCGTAAATAAATTCTAGACAATCAGTAAAACCTTCTCGATGTTTTTCAATCCACTGAGTCAACGGCAGCTCATCATCTGAGTCATATCTACATCCCTTCCTTAAAATTCCGCCATGCTTAAAACAGTTTGCAATGATTTCTCTACTGACTCTTTGCCAAGGCATATGGAGAAAGTTTATAACGTTCAAGAAAGTTACAGAAAAAATGTTACCCTTATCGATCGTCTTTAACAATATTATAAGTAAAATCTTTCTATAATGACATTTCAAAGAATGTATCACATCTTGATGCATAGGCTGGAGCTTTGCACTTGTATTTGGAGGCATGAAAACCAATTTTATTTGCTGTAGATCAGGGGTGCTCAAACTTGAACTGCTGGCGATCTACCTCAATATTGTTAGACTACGATCGATCGACTCTGAGAGGCTGCAAGTAAGTGTGATGCAGGATTGTCGTCTAGGTAGGGTGTATCGTAGCATAGATATTAGTTTTCCGCACAATATGCATTTTTTTAGTCAAGGTAAGTGTAGGTCTGCTCTAAAATGTCAATGAAAAAACTCATAATTATTCAAAATTGCGAGTTTATTGGTTTTTACAAAACAAACGAGTTCTAGTGTCTAAACTTAACTAAAGAGTGACTTTGAATGTTGAAGCGTGGCACTGCATGTCCTCAGCATACTTTTCATAAGATGGTACGTAATTACCGAGTGCTAATCGCAAGCATGATGATATATGTTCGTCAGTTAGTCTATTGCGATATTTTGACTTAATTATCTTCATTTCAGAAAATGCAGACTCGCACAGGTAAGTTGACCCAAACATTGCCGTCAGTTGAAGGGCGATTTGCCTTAGATTCGGATATTTATCTTCAGATATAAAACACCAGAATTTTGTATCAGATGCTGTGACTTTGAGATGTATATCTGATATAATCTGCACTAATTCATTTTCAACAGAACATGAGTCCATGTTAAACTGACTTGCTATTTCAGTAGCTAATTCCTCAATGTTTTTACACGAAAAAAGATAACTCATAAATGATGCGATATTTGCCAATTTACTGAAATCATAAAAACGTATTTCGAATTGGCCCAGAATATTTGATAATTCTGCCTCATAAATATTATAATTCAAGTGAGGAATCCTTGCTTTCAAAGACGGAAAATTTTTCGGATCCTTTCTTTTCAGTTGATCTATCATAAGTTGCAATTTACTTTTGAATGCGTTTATTGCGCTAATCATCTCAATAATAGTTTTTCCTTTACCTTGAAGCTCCAAATTAATGATGTTTAAATGCATTTTGATGTCTGACAAAAATGCCAAATCAGTCAGCTATTTTCCGTTTTTCAGCATCTGAGTGCCATCACCTCTTTCGTCCAGAAAAGCTGTTATTTCGGGCAATAATTCTTGAAACCTTTCTAGGAATTTTCCGCGACTCAACCACCTGACATCCGTGTGAAGAACTAAATCGGTGTGTTCAGCTGACTCACTATCTTCCAACTGCAATTTAAAGAGCCGTCGTTGCAAGCTACGTGCACGGATAGAATTCACAATTTTTATTGCAATGCCCATAATCTCCTCCATGTTTAGAACTTTTGAACACAAAACTTGTTGATGTATAATGCAATGGAAGGAGAAAAATGAAGGGAAATCATCATTAGCTCGACACAATGCCACAAAACCGTTTTTGTTTCCAGTCATTGCTGGTGCTCCATCGGTTGTAATGCACACTAGTTTATATATTGGTAGCTTGTAGTTTGTTACAAAATTGAAGAAAACGTCATATATATCTTCGCCACGGGTCTTTCCTTTCAGAGGAATCATTGTCAAAAACTCTTCCTTGGCCGACATGTCATTGAATACCATTCGAATAAAAATACACAGCTGGGCAGTGTCTGTCATATCGGTGGATTCGTCGAACTGTAAAGAAAAGTATGTACATTCCATGATATCATGTTTTAGTTTATCTGCCATGTCCTGACTCATGACTTCAACACGCTTTGTGACAGTCGGACGAGATAACTGAAGTTCTCTAATAGCAGACATAATCTCTGTTTTATTTTTAAAATCTCCAAATAAAGTCTCACCCGCTTCAATAAATGCTTCCTTCACAACCAATCCATCATCAAATGGTTTCTTGTGTTTCGCCAATATATGAGATATTTTAAATGACGCGATCGTTGCAGCTTTTGATTGTTTGGCTGGTCTTGTGAACATGGTTTTGTTCTTTTTTCAAACAAGTTATCAAAACACGTACTTTTCGTTTTCTTAATTCACTCTGTGACGGAAAATCCTTTTTCATAGTTTTTATGAACCGTTTTATGATGCCTCTCTAAGTTCCCACGCTTAGGTATTGCAACTGACGCACGGCAAATGAGACAAATGCACTTATCCTTTACCATACAAAGGAAAAATTCTTCCTCCCAATCGTTATTAAAATAAGTTTTACTTTTTTTCGCCGCACTCATTTTGGACTATTTATTAATAAACTTTGTATCGATGTATCGCCTACAAGTTACAACTCAGACTGACTCCTATTCCTGCAGGCGCAACAATTATATCGGCGCGAACGAAGTCTCGAATGTTCCCGTCAAACACGCCGCCCGAAGTTTCTAGAAAAATCGGCGGGAATCAAAAACGCGGCTTTTCTTTGACGAGTACCGCGCGATCCTTTGATAAAGTCGCCTTTTGCCGCTAGCAGGGGGTTATTGCGATAAAGGAAAGTGATGAGGGGGTTATTCTGGCCTAATTGTGGATCGAATAAATTTTAGTAGTTTTATTCATTACATTTTGTTTTAGTTACCTAAAACAAAATCTGTGAATAGTTCTATATCGGAATTTTTTTCTCGAGATCGACTCAAAAAGCACTCGCGATCGACTTGTCGATCGCGGTCGACCGTTTGAGCACCCCTGCTGTAGATCAACTTCAGGTGCGCTGGACAGTTGTCAATCATCAGCATTAAATATGTCCATATATTCATAACTTTCTTGAATTTCCGGGCATAGATTGGCCAACCACTGATCAAGAACAGTCATATCCACTCCTGCAGTTGCGCCTACTATCTCACCCCCACTAATATTATGTCGCTTTTTAAATCGTTCAATCTAATTTCTAGAACAGTTAAACTCGGTATTCTCTATTTTCCTTCCCAATTCAGTAGCTTTCTCTTGTAAAGTGTAGCAGGTAATAGGAACATGTTCATGTCGTTTTTGACTAAACCATTTAAGGAGTCCTTTATCGACTTGGTCATGTGTAGATTTTCTTACTTTTCTATAATTAAAGTTTCTTTTATCATAGGTTGATAAGATTTCTTGCCTCTTCTTGCGTATGGTAGAAACCACAGATTTAATTAAATTCAACTGTTTGCAAACATATCTTTGTTTAACTCCATTTTCTATTGTCCTTATAATATCGTATTTGTCTCTTAAATTAACCTTACGTTTTAGTGTACTCATTTTAAAACAAACACTTAAACATTCATTTTGCTATTTTGATCAAATATGCATTAGAACCTCATAACACAACAAGCGAATTGAAAATAATACTGTGTGAACTAGCGACGCGACGAAAACAAGTAGAATAGACGTTCCCAGCAAGTTTCGGTGAATTCCTTAGATCGAATCGCGTGATATCGAACATAGGGAGTGGCAAGTTCGTTATAAACAGACATAAAACATCCAAACTTGGTTTGCTTTATCCGGAAGTTCGTTATAACCGGGCTAGTGATAACCGATAAAAATTTGCATTGGTCTTATGGAAGTTTTTTCGTGGATTAAAAAATAGTTCGTTTTAATCGGAAATTTGCTATAAACGGGTTCGTTATAAGCAGACTCACTGTATTCAAGAATTAGAAGTTAAGTTTGAAATAAAAAGTCTTTAAATGTTACCGACACAATGCGACGGTCCTGCAGATGCATCAGAACATGAATTAGAATAATAACGAGACAGTTCATTTTATTATGCAACGCCAACGTAGTGATTAATTATTCTTTTTGGTTGACTTTTTTATGGTTCAACCCTTTATTGAATATACATATGAGACCGGTTCAAAGACGTGCTAACACCTGTAGGTAACATAAAATATATGAAGAGAAAGAGTGACAGTATAAAAAATAATATACAGGGAGGGCGTCTTTTTTAATTAGGACATATTTTCGCCTGAGTGCAGTACTCTCTAAACAAAGTCATTTTGCCAAATTATATATTATATATAAAAACCGGTCAAGTGCAAGTTGAACTTGCACAATTAGTGTTCCGTACGTTGTTTTTAAAATAAAAAATTTTGTTAGGGTGTTATAAGATGATCAGTCACTTCACAAAACACACCCCAAATGAGTGTTCAACAAAGTTTGTTTCCAATCTTTACTGAAAACTGGTGACCTTGAAATTTTGTTTTTTTATATACCAAATAAATTATTAAAGGTAATGCACTCGTGATAATTTTCGTTCAATCTATACCCCGTGGAGAATACTCCAGAATTTTTTCAAAATTTTTTGATCAGTACTTATCGAGATAAAGTAGGGGACACCGATTTTTCGCGTTTTTTAAAAGTAATACGAAAAAAGTGTGCGCAAGTATTACATTATACGTATATTTTTTACTCGTGTTTTCACAAGCTTTCATTTAACACCACACTCGATGACCTAGTAAAAAAATTTTGTTTTCACTTCCGATTTCACCCTCAAAACGAACCCTTTAAGTCAAAATTTATGTTACGATGGTATAAAATGATCAGTGACTTCACAAAACACACCCCAAATGAGTTTTCAACAAAGTTTGTTTCCAATCTTTACTGAAATCTGATGACCTTGAAATTTTTGTTTTTTTTTTTAAATACCAGATAGATTATTAAAGGTAATGCACTCGTGATAATTTTCGTTCAATCTACCCCCCGTGGAAAATATTCTAGGATTTTTTCAAAATTTTTTGATAAGTACTTTTCGAGATAAGGCGCGAGACAGCGATTTTTCGCGATTTTTTGAAAATAATACAAAGAAAAGTGCGCGCAAGTTTTACATTATATATTTTTTTTTTACTCGTGTTTTCACAACCTTTCATTTGACACCACACTCGATGACCTAGTAAAAAAATTGTTTTTTCACTTCCGATTTCACCCCCCAAAATTAACCCCTTAAGTCAAAATTTAACTTTCAAAACTACATGGCTCTGATGAGGCCATCAATTCCTATATTATTACCAAATTTCAAGTTTCTATGACAAATAGTTTCGGAGAAAATCGGGGTGTGACAGACAGACAGACAGACAGACACCGAAGTGATCTTATAAGTGTTCCGTGCGGAACACTAAAGACTACTCAACTTCTTATGTAAATATTTTTGACAGTCTTTAAACTATTACTGCACTTCAGAGGAAAAAGGTCGTTAAATATTGTGTAGTTTCAATGATATGAGATTTTTTTGTAAACTGAGTATTTGCTGGGGAAGTATTGAGTACCTACATCACTTTACGGGTGTTTTTAGTTTTTTAAAATCATTCTGTCGGTCATCACGTTATTTCCTTGAATTTCAGAAAAAGCTTAAAATAATTATTTAAAAAAGAAAATGGCAGATTATTTAATAACGTTGAGTATTGCTAGACAAGGTGTGTCATTACTTTTTTTTCAACAGTACTAATAAAAGAAGTGTGTCGCTAAATTTTTTATGGCTTAAATAACATAATCAAAAATTTTTAGACTTTAGTGTTTAGCTTCGCACGCGTACATTACACTATTTGCATCATTGACGTAATAAAAGAAAAAGAAATAAGTAGAAGGAGTGCCATTATATTACCCAAACTAATCTCCGAGAGCTTCACCGCATATAAATATTTGCGATTAATTGTGTAAGCACCAATTGCCTCGAAACTGTAAACATTTTAGTGGATACATCATTCCGCTCTCTGTATCATACTTTATCTATAATATATATAAAATGCAACGTCTCTCTGTCTGTCTGTCCGTTAGTGCGACTATCACTGAAGAACCACTTATCCGATTTACATACATATGTTCTCTGGCCAGGTTATAGGCTATATTTTATTACGATAGACCAATAAAAAAAAAAAAAAAAAAAAAAAAAAAACGATAGGTAGCATAAGGAATGAGCAGTGACGTAAAATAGTGAATGATGTCGGAAATAAGTTTGCGGCTAGCGCGTGCCTTTGCAATACACAGCCTAAATCATTAAATATGGAACAATATTATGTAGCAGACAATATCTATAATTTATAATATATAAAATGCAATGTATCTCTGTCTGTCCATTAATGCGTTTATCACGCGGGAACCACTTATCCGATTTACCTGTCTTTTTTTCATATATATATTCTTTGGCCAGGTTATATAATAATAATAATAATAATAATCTATATCTATAATATATATAAAATGCAATGTTTGTCTGTCTGTCCGTTAATGTGCTTATCCCTCGCGAACCACTTTACGTGATTTTTTAAATTCATACATATGTTCTCTGACCAGGTTATAGGTATATATTTTATTACATCTATAATATATATAAAATGCAACGTATCTCTGTCTCTCTGTCTGTCCGTTAGTGCGCTTATCACTGGAGAACCACTTATCCGATTTTCGTACTTTTTTTTTTAAACATAGATATGTTCTCCGGCTAGGTTATAGGCTATATTTTATTTCCATAAGTAGCATAAGGAATGAGCAGTGACAATAATAGTAAATGAAATCGGACAAAGTTTGCCGCTAGCGCGTTCTCTTGCAATACACAGTCCAAACCATTAAATATGGAACAATATTATGTAGCAGAGAATATCTATAATATATATAAAATGCAATGTCTCTCTGTCCGTCTGTCTGTCCGTCCGTTAGTGTGCTTATCACTGGAGAACCACTTATCCGATTTACGTGCCTTTTTTTAAACATACGTATGTTCTCTGGCCAGGTTATAGGATATATTTTATTACGTTAGGTGACGTAAGGAATAAGCAGTGACGATAATAGTGAATGAAGTCGGAGAAAAGTTTGCCGCTCGCGTTCTCTTGCAATACACTCCCTAAAGCATTAAATATGGAACAATATCATGTAGCAAAGAATACAATATGTATAAAATGCAACGTCTCTCTGTCTGTCTGTCTGTCCGTTAGTGCGCTTATCACTCGAGAACCACTTATCCGATTTACATGTTTTTATAAATTTATACATATGTTCTATATAATTCGATATAAGCCTAGATAATGGGAGATAAGGTGAGATAATGGGAGTTAAGGAGAAATAATGGGAGATAAGTCGAGATAAGCCTCGATAATGGGAGATAAGGTGAGATAATGGGAGATAAGTATTAATAATGGGAGATAAGGAGAGACAATGGGAGATAAGCAGAGATAAGTCTAGATAATAGGAGTTATGGTGAGATAATGGGAGATAAGGAGAAATAATGGGAGATAGGGAGAAATAATGGGAGATAAGTCGAGATAAGCCTAGATAATGGGAAATAAGGTGAGATAATGGGAGATAAGGAGAAATAATGGGAGATGAGTAGAGATAAGCCTAGATAATGGAAATTATGTAGAGATAATGGGAAATAAGGAGAAATATTGAGAGATAAGGAGAAATAATGGGAGATATTTTATTACGTTGGGTAACATAAGGAATAAGCAATGACGATAGTAGTGAATCAAGTCCACGCGAGCGGAGCCGCGGGCCCGGCTAGTTAACTATAATCAAGATTTTCATAAATTCTGGTTTTTTCTGCATTATCACTTTCCAAACAAATTCATAGGTGTCGCAATGTGATAAATTTGTTTTAATGATTTTGAAAGGAAAGTTATTTTCTAAGTTGTTTCAAGTGGATTATTCGTTCTCAAGTTATACCCGGATGGACATAGTCACACATGCATATATACAGTGTTTTATATATGTACGTCATTTTAATATAGTCATTCATATGTATAAAATTGATTCCCCATAGTCAGCATGATAAAGAGAGAATGTGACTTGTACTTTCGCGTCTTATTTAGAAAAAGGTTAGGAACACAAGACGCGTTATGAAAAACACTATATTTGTATTCATAACATGGAAGAGCTGGGTGCAGCACATTTGTCACTTGTTATCGTCACATCGGCGCCCCCGACCAGAGCAAATGGTTTCTTTTTGTCCCATCATGGTTGTAATATCAAACGCCTTTTTGGTCAGGATTGGACTGAACGCAATAAGCATAGAAAAAAAAACTAATTTAAAACTGTATAATTTTAAAGTGTATGTAAGTTTTTTACAGTCATATTTCGATTTGCAGACGATAGAAATGTTTTAGCAAAGCAAAGTTGTAGGTTACAATGATCGAGAAGATTCTATCGAATACAAAATAAAGAACGAGAAAAATGCAACAGGGCAAAAAATGAACATCGAACTCGAAAGAGACAGTTCAAAGGAGATTGGATTAGAATAAGTCAAGAAAGCTTTGGTAGAAAAGAAGCAGTAGTTTCGTTTATTATGGCCATCTTATCCTTGACAGATTGATATATCTAAGAATAACAATCGAAGTCACGTGACACAGTAAATTAGTTAACAGATGGAATCATGTTATACTGGTTCTGAAACCAGACATTACGTCTGTGACAGCTGATCGATATCAACTAAAAGTAGTAAGAGTTGCCAATTATTAAATCGTGAGAAATAATCGCCGAATAGACTTTAATAATCAATAAATATTAAAAAAGTTCGCTGTAGTACTAATCTCGCTGAACAAATTTCAGAGCACGCCATGCTAAGGAGCAAAAAATACTGCACATTAAAAAAAATGTTAGTTATCTTTGTTTCAACATACCCGTTAACAAAGATAACTTGATCATGTGGAGATACGAAAACAAAAGAAAGTTACAATTCTTCGACGTGGAGTACGGTTTTCACCTGTCGTCGCACGTGTGCAGACCTGGAGCCTTTTAATATTTGTCGTCTGCTTTTTAATTTTGTTAATAATAACCAACTGTTTACTGTTAGTAAGTTCTGGGGGATGTTGCCATCATCTATATTTACTAAAATTTACATGACCTTGACCCCAAGAAATTAATAAACAGTGTGATATACTCAAATTTATACTTCATATATATACATATATATATATATATATATATATATATATATATATATATATATATATATATATATATATATATATATATATATATATATATATATATATATATATATATATATATATATATATATATATATATATATATATATATATATATATATATATATATATATATATATATATATATATATATATATATATATACATATACATATACATATATATACATATATATATATATATATATATATATATATATATATATACATATACATATATATATATATATATATATATATATATATATATATATATATATATATATATATATATATATATATATATATACATATACATATATATATATATATATATATATATATATATATATACATATACATATATATATATATATATATATATATATATATATATATATATATATATATATATATCTTTGCATCTATAATATATATAAAATGCAACGTCTCTCTGTCTGTCTGTCTGTCCGTTAGTGCGCTTATCACTGGAGAACCACTTATCCGATTTACGTACTTTTTTTTTTAAAACATATATATGTTCTCTGGCCAGGTTATAGGCTATATTTTATTACGATAGGTAGCATAAGGAATGAGCAGTGACGTAAAATAGTGAATGAAGTCGGAAAAAAGTTTGCCGCTAGCGCGTTCCCTTGCAATGCCTAAACCATTAAATATGGAACAATATTATGTAGCAGAATATATCTATAATCTATAATATATATAAAATGCAATGTCTCTCTGTCTGTCCATTAGTGCGTTTATCACGCGAGAACCCCTTATTCGATTTACCTGTCTTTTTTTAAATTCATACATATATTCTTTGACCAGGTTATATAATAATAATAATAATAATAATATATTTCTATAGGCTATGGAAACAAGAAAAAGTCATCATTGTCCCCTCATTATATCAGCCACAGGCCTTACACCAACAACATTCACACCACACTTAGTACAATTAGGACTCAACACAAACATACACAAAAACATTCAGAAGTCAGTGATTTTGAAAACATGTAACATTGTCAGGTCATTCCTTAATACACAATGGTAATGCGTTTGTGCTGACTTGGTTTGCGCCCGTCAGCCAAACATGGAACCACATTGACCAAATGTAAGAAAGAAGAACTTTTTTATAATAATATATTTCTATAATATATATAAAATGCAACGTCTCTCTGTTTGTCTGTCCGTTAGTGCGCTTATTCCTCGAGAACCACTTATTCGATTTACGTGATTTTTTAAATTCATACATATGTTCTCTGACCAGGTTATAGACATATATTTTATTACATCTATAATATATATAAAATGCAACGTCTGTCTGTCTGTCTGTCCGTATAGCGCTTATCACTAGAGAACCACTTATCCGATTTTCGTACTTTTTTTTTAAAACATACATATGTTCTCCGGCCAGGTTATAGGCTATATTTTATTACGATATGTAGCATAAGAAATAAGCAGTGACGATAATAGTGAATCAAGTCAGAGAAAAGTTTGCCGCTAGCGCGTTCTCTTGTAATATACTACCTAAAGCATTAAATATGGAACAATATCATGTAGCAAAGAATACAATATATATAAAATGCAACGTCTCTCTGTCTGTCTGTCCATTAGTGCGCTTATCACTCGAGAACCACTTATCCGATTTACGTGTTTTTTATAAATTTATACATATGTTCTATATAATTCTATATAAGCCTAGATAATGGGAGGTAAAGTAAGATAATGGAAGATAAGGAGAAATAATGGGAGATAAGTCGAGATAAGCCTCGATAATGGGTGATAAGGTGAGATAATCGGAGATAAGTATAAATAATGGGAGATAAAGAGAAATAATAGGAGATAAACAGAGATAAGTCTAGATAATGGGAGTTATGGTGAAATAATGGGAGATAAGGAAAAATAATGGGAGATAAAGAGAAATATTGCAAGATAAGTCGAGATAAGTCTAGATAATGGGAAATAAGGTGACATAATGGGAGATAAGGAGAAATAATGGGAGATAAGTAGAAATATTGGAGATGAGCAGAGATAAGCCTAGATGGAAATTATCTAAAGATAATGGGAGATAAGGAGAAATATTGGGAGATAAGGGGAAATAATGGAAGATATTTTATTGCGTTGGGTAACATAAGGAATAAGCAGTGACGATAGTAGTGAATCAAGTCCACGCGAGCGGAGCCGCGGGCCCGGCTAGTATACATATATGTACATATACATATACACATACATACATATATATATATATATATATATATATATATATATATATATATATATATATATGTGTATATCATCATTAGCCACTTCTCGTCCACTCTTAAGCATAAGAGCTCTTCGACGCCAAAAGGTTATCCATTTATTACCATTCATCATCATCATTAGCTTATTCCATTCATAGTCGGATGTAAGTCTCCCCAAGTTGTCATTTGCTTTTTGCATCCAATCATGTCCTGCTAATCTTTTTATGTCGTCCGTCCATCTTATCTGTGGTCTACCTCTGCATATTTTGTGTCCATCTATTATCATGCATCCTTGCGACATGCTCCTCCGAATTCCATCTTAATATACATATTTGTTGTATTACATCTGTCACTTTTGATCTTCTTCGTATCGCGATGTTAAGGAATACGATCTTAGAGTCTAATATTTAACAATCTTCTCTCAATTGCTCTTTGGGTTACCTGGAGTTTATTTATTATACTTCTATTTAAAGCCCACGTTTCAGTGCCATATGTTAATACCGGCAGTACATATTGATCAAATACTCTTGCTGTTATTGTATTTCCTAAATATATTAATGTTTGTAACTTTCCTATTCTTTCACCTTCTTAACAGAGCCTGGCTGTGATCTTCACTTTCGTTATTCAAATAGTTGGTCTTAGTGAAATTTATTTTTAGACTTGTTATTCAACTCCATCAACATTTCTTGAAATTTTTTTTTTGTGTTGGCGATGAGAGTGACATCATTTGCGAATCTTAAGTGATTTAATTGTTCACCGTCCATTAGTATTCCTTTATTTTCCCACTTTGTCGATATGAACATGTCTTCTACAATCAACGTGAACAGCTTTGGAGATATCGAGTCGTCTTGTCTAATTCCTCTTTTCATTTTGATTTTATTTGTTTTTTCTTCGAGCATTATTTGTGATATTGCATTTTTATATATGTATGCAAGAAGAGCTGTGTATTTTTTATCCATTCTGGTGTTACTTAAAGCATTAAGGCGTGCCCATATCTCTACGGAATCAAATTCTTTTTCGTAGTCAACCATTGTTATCCACATGGTGACCTTATATTCATTTGCTTTTTCTACTAGTAATCTAATTATTTGAAGATGGTCTAAAGTGTTGTATTTCCGTTTAAATCCCTCTTGTTCACGTGATTGATAACTGTCTAATTTGTTCATTATTCTGTATGTTATGATTCTAGTGAGGATTTTGTATAGTACCGATAACATGCTGTTGGGTCTGTATTCTTTTTCCCTTTTTAAAAATAAGCACAATCAAGGCGTTTACCCAAGGTGTTTCAATTAGGCAACTGTTAAATAGAGCTTGAAGAGCTTGATGCCTCTCCATACTTTATCATTTCTATGGTTATTTCATCGTCCCCTGGTTCTGTGTTGTCGAGCATACAGTCCCTGGCCAAATTATTAGACGCACTGCAAGATTTCATGTAAAATATTAATTACCGAGTGATATTGTACCGTTTTATTATTTTAAATTGATTTGTTTTTTATTTTTATATTATCCAATCAATTACCTATTTATTTGACATAAATAAAACAGCATTAATTTAGAAAAGCATAAGTTTATTAAGTTTTAAAGAAAAGTGAAATTAATGTTAGTAAAAGTCAATATTTAGTTGAGCCACCTTTAGCCGCTATCAAAGCTTTAATTCTGCGCGGCATGCTATCAATGCAAGATTGTACTGTCTCCTGCATTTGAGGATGATGATTCCACACATGAATAATCTTTTCTAGAAGCTGGGTTTTGTTGGTAATCACATCTTTAGCCACTTCTCTTTTCATCAGCTCCCACACATTTTCAATGGGGTTCATACCCGGCCAATCCAACAGAGAGATATTTTTTTCTGCTAAAAAAGCTTTAACAGACCGAGCAGTGTGGCAGGGAGCTCCATCTTGAATGAAAGTGAATGGTTCCCCATTTGGAAACCATTCTCTGAGCTGCGGAATCAACCGATTTTGTAATATTTCTTTGTACTGATCTTACCTCATTATTCCTTTGACGACGTACAGACGTCCAGTGCCCTTGCCGCTGATGACTGACCAAATCATCACTTTGGTGGGATGTTTAACCGTCAGGACGACACAATCAGGATGAAACTTTTCTCCATGACGACGACGCACATACTGAGCTTTATTCTGCAAAATTTCGAATGTGCTTTCGTCACTGAAGCAGACCTGTCAAAAATAGGAAAAATATATAAACTTCCATATTTATTTGCTTTATTTAACTGAAAATGATAATAATGTATCAATTATTGATTAAATTGCTGTATCTTACCGATCTCCAGAAGTCTACATCTTTGTCTTGCCATTGTTTGGCCCACTTCAGGCGCTTTGTTTTCATTGCAGCTGTTAACTTGGGCTTTCTGGCGGGGCGACAGGCCTTAAAATCTAATTCTTTCAATTTTCTTCGAACAGTGCGCTCAGAAGCATTTACGCTAGCATCCTGGAGTTGTGATTTTATTACCTTTGTGGTAGCAAATCTGTTTTCTACACAAATTTTCTTCAAACATCTCTCTGACCGTGGAGTGAAAATTGGTTTTCTACCGCATCTTTTCTTTCTTTTCGGGCTTAATTCCTTCCCTGACTCAATTTTCTTTTTTATGCGTCGTACACTAGCTTCAGAAACTTCCAATCTTCGTGATATTTCTCGGTTTGTAAATGTTTTCGCAATCACAAGGGCCTTCACTTCAGCTTTTTTACGTGGTGAAAGATCGCCTTTTCTACCCATAATGAAAATAGTCCAATTACTTTTTTAAAACACTGCATACAAAAATAAACTAATAACTGAGTAGTATAAAACTGTTAAACAAACAATCACAGTCCATAAAAGCCACAGAAACACGTCCGTACCTGACTCGATTCCGATCGCGACTGATACAGGTTTGTACTTATTTACGTTCATGTATCACTTTGTCAACACAGTGTTACCATATGTTAAAAATAAATACAAATATGTAGTCTACAACAATTCTTTTAAATAAAAATCAATAATATTGTAGTTTAAATATACCATTATTGCATAAAAACTCTTAAGAAACATAAAATTACTAAAAAAAATACAGTGCGTCTAATAATTTGGCCAGGGACTGTATGTTGTAAGACGTTCATTATTTCATCCGTTGTTACATCGGGAATTTCTTCAGATTCCACATTTCTTACTATCACTCTATTTCCTTCTACTTTTCCGGGCGGTGGCGATATTTTCGTGTCATATAGTTTTTGATAATATTTCTCTGTAGCTTCGTTTATCTCTTTGATTTGTGCGATCTCTTGGTTATAGTTATTTATAAGTTTTATTATTTGATGTCTCCCTTCATTTATTTGTTTGTTCAGATACTTCAAACATTTCCCTTCTTTCAAAGTTTCTTCTATTTTCGACTTTTTGTACTGTCTGACGCCTTCTCTGATTTTTTCTTTATTTTTTGCCTATTTCTGCCAATTCTAATCTACCACGTGTAGGATCATTTCTCAATAATCTTCTCTGTTTCATAAGATTTTGTATCTGTTTACTTATTTTTTGTATTTTCTGTTTTTTCGATGTTGCTATTTGTTTTGTAATTATGAGTAGGCTGTTGGTGATTTGTGCGTTTATTTCATCAAGTTCTGTTTGGTAGTTCATGTGTTTTATATGATTTTCCAATGCTTGTCGATATTCATCTGTGTTTTGCTTTATTATTTCTGTTGGTCTTTTTATCTTTGTATGCATTATCAATTTATGTCTTTCCTACTTCAGATTTATTCTTATTTTTCCTCTGAGCATCCAATGATCACTGCCAATGCTTATTATGTTCAGGACTGTCTTGTCGATTATAATATTCTTGTCATTTGATAAAACATAATCAATTTCGTTTTTTGTTATACCATCTGGACTTTGCCATGTCCATCGTCTATGTTCTGGCTTTTGGCAAAATGTATTTATAACGTACAAGTTATTTTCATTTACAAAATTTGATAACATTTCTCCTCTGCTGTTCCTCGTACCCAAATAAAACTTCCCGACACTCTTCTCTTTTGGATCCTCTGGTTTCCCTATTTTGGCACTGAAGCGACCGATTATTATGATATATCTTGTTTTATGATGTAGCAATGCTTTATTTATATATTCGTAGAATTAGTCGATTTCTTCTTCGTCGTTGTCTGATGTCGGTGCATATACATGAATGATCTTACATTTGCATCTTTTGTTCAGCTGTATGTCTACTGAAATCACTTTTTCTGATATGGCTTGAAACTGAATACCATTTTGTGCTATCTATTTGTGTATAAGTAGACCGACTCCTTCAATTTTCTTACTTACTTTCATTGCCTTTACCATTATCCCTTGCAATATGTCCTGCCCAATTCCATTTCACTTTTGTAATTCGTGCGATAATATCTTTTATACCCGCCTTTATATATATATATATATATATATATATATATATATATATATATATATATATATATTAATATATATAAAGTGTTTGAGACAATATTTCGATGGGAAACTCACGAGGAGAGGCCAAGCAGTTGATAAAAAACCCACCAGAAGAAGCCAAGCAGTAAGTCGATAACTATACCAGTTCCTTCCCACAACCTGTGTTCCTGACGACTACGTAATACGTGTGATCCCGAAGTCGTTTTCATCGGAAGTGAACCTGGATCGTGCCTTTTTAAAGCAATTTTTTTTCTCAAAACTAAGTGATAGTAGGAACTATAGTATCTTCATAATTCTAAGTAAAAACTATCTGGGCACTCTTATAGCATAAAGGGTTATTAATCTAGTCTATTTAATTCTAAGGGTGTGATAAATGTAAGAATGTTTTTTTATTTGTTAATATACTTTACTTAGCAATAGCGTAGTGTTTCACTGAACTCCGGTTCTATCTTACAGGACGTAAAGGTTGTACTTTATTCAATTTTATACCAACAACTAAATAACTCTTCAGTATTTTTTCATATTTTTGAGCTGAATTTAGATTCTCTATATTATAAAATGAATGGTGCTCAAAACAGTACAACTAGGCTTTAAACAACTGTAGAGACTATTTTCAAAATACGTACAAAAATTATCTCTTACCGTCCTCTCTCCAAAAAAAACGAGCTAGCTGTGAGGTGTCTCTTGCTTTTGTTCCCTGAACTACGTATTAATATCCACTTAATATATTATCAAAAATAAGAAGATACTCAAGAGGCAAAACAGGGTTCTTTTTTAATAAATAAAAACCGGTCAAGTGCAAGTTGATCTTGCGCAATAAGTTTTCCGTACGTTGATTGCTTTTAAAATAAAAAATGTTGTTACGGTGATATAAAATGATCAGTGACACCCCAAATGAGTTTTTAATAAAGTTTGTTTCCAATCTCTACTGAAAATTGATGACTTTGAAATTTTTGTTTTTTTTTTTATATACCAGATAAATTATTAAAGGTAATGCACTCGTGATAATTTTCGTTCAATCTACACTCCCTGGAGAATATTCCAGAATTTTCAAAATTTTTTGATCGGTACTTTTCGAGATAAGGCGGGTGGACAGCGATTTTTCGCGATTTTTTAAATATAATATAAAGAAAAGTGCGCGCAAGTATTACATTATATATATATTTTTTACTCGTGTTTTGACAAGCTTTCATTTGACACCACACTCGATTACCTAGTAAAAAAAATTTTTTTTCACTTCTGATTTCACCCCCCAAAACTAACCCCTTAAGTCAAAATTTAACTTTCAAAACTACATGGCTCTGATGAGGCCATCAATCCCTATATTATTACCAAATTTCAACTTTCTACGACAAATAGTTTCGGAAAAAATCGGGTGTGATAGACGGACGGACGGACAGACAGACGGATAGACAGACACCGAAGTGATCTTATAAGTGTTCCGTACGGAACACTAAAAAAGAAAGAGCACGACATATATATATATATATATATATATATATATATATATATATATATATATATATATATATATATATATGATTTTGGCGAGTTAGGACCCCAAAAGAGCAATAAAATAAGCAACATATACAGTGAGTCAACGATTTGTTTCGGGAATGACGAAAAAATATTAAATACAATTTTTAGGGAATGTTAAGGTGCACAGTTTTAAAATTATTTTTGAGTATACAGGGTACTTCAAAAAAGTATGGCCGATATAACATATATTTTTTTAGTTTTTGTAATATTTCAATTTTTTTAAAAAAATACTAGTTTTCAATTTTGTAAAAAATTGCCAGTAGCGTCATTGTTTCTGAAGGTGAAATATTCATAATTGATACGAGCATTCTATAGAGATAAAACAAAAAGATATATATAAAGAAATTTGAGTTAGATGCTACACGGTGTTCAAAAGAAATTTATGGATTTCGACTATTTTAAATTGAAAAATCTAAAAGTTTTTAAATGGCACAACCTGTATATTATTTTTTCTGATAGATTTTACAAAACCTTCCAACTTTTATCAAGTATGTCATATACCTATTTCTAATAGTTTTCGATTTATTTTGAATTTTTCAATTTTTACTCTTGTCTTTAATACATTTACGCTATAACATCATAGTTGCCAAGACAAAACAAAAATGTAGGCATTTTCAAATTTTGACAAAGTAAGCAAGTAAAAATAGTTTAATATTTGTTGTAGTGACGTATGAAGGTAACAGTTATGTATTTTCCTAAAAAATGAATTAATTGATATGGTTTATATACTGGGCGAGGAGGGAAAAAATTGTCTTTTGGCAGTAAGGCTTTACGGAGCCAAGTACCCTAATAGACGTATACCATCCAGAAAATCTTTTCAGTGCTTAATGGAACGGTTTGATGGTAGTGGTAGCGTTGAGTATACGAAACGGAAAGTAGTAAACCAGCATGCTACCAATGAGGAAAAAGAAATGGAAATTTTACTTCATGTTGAAGATAATCCCCAAGTTAGCAGCCGTCAACTAGCTGACTTATCTAACACATCCCAATCTACGGCTAATCGCACCACGAGAAAACACAAGTATCATCCCTTTCATATGGAACTACACTAAGAACTTCAAGACCGTGATTTTGAACTACGAGCAAACTTTTGTACCACCATGAATGGAGTAATAGAGGCTTATCCAAAATAATGTTTTTTGATGAAGCTACTTTTCGCAGTAATGGAGCAGTTAACAGCCATAACATGCGTTATTATTCAACAGTTAATCCATTTTGGGTCCAGAAAGTTTAAAACCAAAATCATTGGTCGCTTAATGTCTGGTGTGGAATATTAAATTTTCAAATTATTGGTCCATATTTTTTCCGCGAACCGTTTAACGGGCCTAGGTATCTAAATTCTTTGTAAAACGAATTACCCTAGCTTCTTGAAGAAGTTGATAGCTTTGAAAGGGAACAAATGTGGATTCAACAAGACGGAGCTCCTACTCATTGCCACAGGGAAGTTCGAGAATTTTTAAACGATCGTTATCCACAAAAATGGACTGGTAGGGATGGATCCATTCAGTGGCCCCCTTGATCATGTGATTTAACACCTTTAGACTTCGTTTTGTGGGGCTAGATTAATGATCGTGTTTATATGAATCCCCCTACAACACCAGTAGATATGGAAAATAAGATACGGGATGCGTGCAGGACAATATAACGCCCTTTATGCTAAGGAAAGTGAAGGAAAATATAGTAAAACGACTATCTAAACACATTGTGTATTCAAGTAGGCGGGCATATTTTTGAACATTTATTACGTCATAACAATTAATCATTAGATAAGTTAAACTATATTAAAATTATTATTAACTATTTGTTTATGTTTTCACAATAGCGTAAGTGTAAAAACAAGGGTAAAAATTGAAAAATTCAAAATAAATCGAAAACTATTAGAAATAGGTATATGACATACTTAATAAAAGTTGGAGGGTTTTGTAAAATCTATCAGAAAAAATAATAATATATAGGGTGTGCCATTTAAAAAAATTTGAGATTTTTCAATTTAAAATAGTTGAAATGTATAAATTTATTTTAAACACCCTGTAGCATCTAACTCAAATTTCTTTACATATATCTTTTTTTTATCTCTATAGAACTTTTGTACCAACTATGAGTATTCCACCTTCAGAAACAATGCCGCTACTGGCAATTTTTTACAAATACTGAAAACTAGTATTTTTTTTTTTTAAAAATGAAAATATTAGAAAAATTACTAGGTTTAGGTATATAACATTATTAATAAAAAAGTTATAAAATTTTACGCAGAATTTAAAAATAAATTAGAAAATAGGATGTTCCATTTAAAAAAACATATGTTATATCGGCCACACTTTTTTGAAGTACCCTTTATACTAAAAAATAATTTTAAACTGTGCACCTTAACATTCCCTAAAACTATTGTACTTAACATTTTTTCATCATTCCCGAAATAAATGAGATAATGAACTTTACTCTATCGTTGACTCCCCTGTACAATGAGACTTCTAACTTCAGTTTTTTTTTATAGTCACTATATCAGCTTTTATTTCATATCATCTTTATCAAGTCCAAACGCTTCTTACAAAATAAATAATAACATCATAATGAGAGGGGTCCATGTGATTCACCTGACTTCCGACGGAAGTGGAATTAGTATGCTACGGCTTGCTCACCGGCGATTATTAAATAAATAAATAAATAATAGAAGAAATTATACATTTATTAGAGAAATAATAAATGCATACTTAAAACTGCCGGTAATCTTTGGCGAAAACTCTATAATATTATGGAGGCTCTGTCAAGGAATTGCGTGAGTTTTAACCATCTAATATTAAAAAGGTAACACATAATATTGCTTTCTTGGGAATGTGAAATCTTTGGCACAGTGGCACTACTCAGTCTATATCACCACCACACCAAACACTTTATTTTTGCACTCGACGCGCGTTTCGCTAACCATGTTAGCTTCATCAGGAGCGATGATTGACTTCAAAATTTATTTAAAAATGCTTGTTGCTATCAATAGTCACACGTTTTTAAATTTTAACGGTCAAACTAGTAAGTGCCGGGAAAACCGATAAATTTCAATAACTAAGTGCTTACTACTTCAGTAATATCAATAACCGAGTGATATGTAACTGTAATAATTTTCACTTGAATTTTTAATTTAGATACATGATTTACTAATTGAGTGATATTCATTACGAGGTGCGATCTAAAAGTTCGGTGACTAACGCTATGTAATAAGAACATGAAATAATATCGCCTCGTGCCAGTAGGTGACGGGAGATACATCGCTAACCATGCTCTGCAACAAGTCCCAACTTGGCAGCTCGATCAGCTTATTTTGTATGCACGGTTGGATAAAGGTCTAATTGCGTCTCTCCACGATTTTTACAATGGATACGAAAAAAGAAAATTGCTACTGAAACGTATGAAAGCATGTGGTGACCAAGTCCTAAACTATACAAAAATTTCGCCAGTGGCTTTCACGATTTAAGGTGGGCCAGATTTCGGTGGAAGGCGACGAGCATCCCCGAAGACCTTCGACTGACAACCATGCTTAAGATAAACGCCAAAGTTAAACAAATCGATCGTGAAGACCATAGACCAACCAATTATGAACATCTCTGACCATCTTCTATTGGTTATAAAGCAAGAAGAGTGTACTCCTGCATCACAACACTACACCGGTACACAGTTTGTTCTGTAGGGAGCAATTTTCGGTGAAGAATTCCATGACTATTATCTTCTATCTTATTCGCTGGATTTTGCATCTTGTAATTTTCAGCTATTCCTCCATAGAAAAATGAAGGTACCGCTTCGAGACGGTAAAAGGAATACAACGCGAATTTTAGGTGGTACTGAAGACAGTGACTGCATCGACTTTCCAAAAATCTTCGACCAATAACTACCTCAGATTTTAAGGTGTTAGTCTGAGAGCTTTTGTATCTCATCGAGTCAGTGAATCCAACACTAGGACTAGTCCTTACATACAATATTTCAGTGTACGTTTTATAATATTTGAGTTTACGTTTTTCGCCTGAGAAAGACGCCCAATTCTTTATAACGGATATTATGTAAATGAAAATTTTATTCGATACAATCATTAATCGACTTAATGACACATGCTTAATTGTTCTTTTATATGCACAGTACGTATGAACGTAGGTGCATTGACACCTGTTATGATGATCAAATAGGAAATATTTTCTATTTGGATCAATGGCTGATGAAGCGTATTGTTTATTGTAATCGCCTTACTACTCAATCTAACTGGAAGTACTTATACAAGAAAAATATATATTTATTTCCGGTTTATTTTAGCCAAACGGTTTGGTAAAGCTACTTGGTTTCAAATCGGCCTGTAAAGGCCGCCAATAGGAACGTACTGATTGATTGAGTAAAGTTCTACTTTGTTAATACTAATAATAAGAATATTATTGCTCTTACAGATTATAACATTAGTTCTCTATTAAATATTAAGAGCATAATTAAAATAAAACTAGCAATTGCCTTTCGGTAGACACCTAAAGTTTCACAGAATATTCTTGATATAACTATTTGATTTGTTGTATTGTTTTGCATACCCTACAAATCTTCCGGAAAAAACTATTTCTAATAAAACATATTTTTAAGCTTCCGTACGGAACACTTATAGGATCGCTTCAGTGTCCGTCTGTCTGTCTGTCACACCAGATTTTCTCCCAAATTATTTGACATAGAAAGTTGAAATTTCTCACAAATATAGGAATTGATGGCCTAATCAGAGTCATGCAGTTTTGAAAATTAAATTTTGACTTGTAATGTAATTGAGATGTAATACTCGCGCAGACTTTTCTTCATATTATTTTTAAAAAATGGTCAAAAATCGCTATCCTCCTACCTCAAAAAGTACCGATTAAATTCTGGAATTTTCTCCATAAGGTGTAGATTGAACGTTTGATAATTTAATAACTGGTATAAAAAAAAATATTTGTCTTGACAATATAGCGAAGGTATTTTTCGTTGACCGGGACTAAGAGCTACAAAATATCAATATGTATTCGGTGCAATCAGTAATATAATTATGTATTTTTCAGTACATTACTGCATTGGTGACTAACGGATAGGTACCGAGACAAAATAATTTTATTTTATTTGTCTATAATTAAACAAATATTTAGGAAGTAAATATCTATTCTAAACTTTTACTACTAAATTCCAGATTAAGCTAGATTCATTTGTTGACTATTAGTTAGCTAAGAAGCTATAATTATTATACATTATTGACTAAGAAAAAAACGTGAAAATACATATTGGATCTTAAGATATACGAGGTATATCCACAAAGTAAGTTCCGTTTCTATTTCTATCCGCGGCAGCGCTGCGATCGCAGTTCCGAGCATGCGTGGCAGTTACTCTGACTCAAGCAGAAGAAATGTACGTCATTTTCAGATCGCTGCTGCCGACATGTTCTTTGTAGTACTTCTTTATAATGTCAGCCTTACTTGAAAATGCCGCCGCTTGTGAAATTAGATCTGTGATTCGTTTTTTAAATGCAAAGAAAGTTAAACCAAGTGAAATTTATCGGCAAATCTGCGAGGTTTACGGACAAACTGCTAGGAGTGATTCAATGGTTAGAAGATGGGTCAGACAGTTCAATGAAGGACGTGATCAAGTGCACGATGAAGAACGATGTGGACGCCCGTCTTTGGTTACTGATGAACTGGTTCACGCAATTGAAGAGAAGCTTAAGCAAAACCGTAAGTTTACAATTAGTGCTCTTGCTATGGAATTTCCGCAAATCTCACGATCACTAATTCATGAAATTAGGGACTTAATTAATTTAGCCTACGTAAGGATTTTATTTTGTTTTAAAAGCAATCAGCGTACGGAACACTAATTGCGCATGTCCGACTCGCACTTGATCGGTTTTTTTTTATTTATTAATGTAGATAACAAAGTCATATAATATACCACAAACATTTTTCTTCGTTTTAGTTAAATTTGCTTTTGTTAATTAGGGCAATCTTTTACAGTATAGTAGGTAATTACAGTTAAATAATGCAGACATACACAGGAAAGAAGAAAAAAAAAACCAGTACTTACATACCAGTCGCACGCACGTTGCATAAAACATGATTACTCAGGGCCTGACTACCCCAATAACTATTAAAATTACCAACTTTTTATACAAAATAGTATTACCTACCAGTTATAAAAACGCTTTTAAACAATTTTTGAATCTATTCGTCAGCATCCAAATTTCTTACATCCTATGGCAGGAAAAACTGATTTATTAAAAATTCGCATTATTTTAAGTTGAAGTCCATAAAGATTTTCGATGTTGAATCATCGTATACAAATAGTTTACAAGGTGCCCTTCCCTTTCTAAATATACTGATACAAAGCAAATGTATTGGCACTTAGAACACTCTGTTTACAGAAAACCAACTGATACCAAAAAATACTTGAATGTGAAACTAAACCGCCATTTTTCTTAACAATATTATATACATATATACATATATATATATATATATATATATATATATATATATATATATATGTATATATATATATATATATATATATATATATATATACATATATATATATATATATATATATATATATATATATATATATATATATATTCATGGCAATAATATAATGTAGCTATATTATTTACTTACAGGACAGACTGTCATACTTAAACTATCCAATATTCTCATACTTTCCAACACTTGGTAGAAAATCAATAACCATTAGGATTAACGAACATGAAAGATTTATCAAAAAGAAACAGATTGTCGACTACGCACCATCAACCTAAGAAAAATCAATTCCTTGAAACTAAGTCCTTGCTTTCGTTTCGTTTAGTCCAATTACAACGCCATTAAAAGATTATGACGGGCTTACAGTTAGACTAACGTCGACTCTACCACTGGCTAGACATATAATTACTATGTAAATAATTTCTGAAGATCCATAAATTTATTACTATTTATTTTTTCATCTAAATTAGCGATTCCTACCCTGTCAGCGTTTGGGAACAAACAGACACAAAGGCAGCTGTTCGTGAACCGTTTTCATTGTATACGAATTAATTAAAATCATTCAGTTGGAATATTCGCAAAGAAATGAGGTATAGTAAAAAGAAAATTACTCGTTATTTACGGATTATTTTCATTTATTAATTTATTATTCTTCATTTTTCTGATGTAGAGGTAATTTTGTTTGAAGTTGTAGCATGGTGGTCAAGAAGAGGTGTAATAATAAGCTGGAAAATCACATTTTCAGCGGTCTATTTCTACTTGAAATATGAATTTAGAATAAATTAATTCAGTCAAACAGAAATATTTAACCAACAAGTTAAGAACTAACCTGAACTAACCGACAAACTAAGTCTTTATCAGGAAGTAACTTTTGTCTTAATCATACTATAACAAAAATTGTCATCTATATTGGAGCGTCCAAATTATTTCATTGTAGAAGCCGTTTTGGTTTCATTTGCAAATGGTTATATTTTTTTAGAGAAAAATACAATACTTAAAGCAAAGTGCTCACAGAGAAGCTAGCTTCAGGGCAGCACTTCTTCTTATTACAAAATATCAAAGGAAGCAATAACTTACATATATTAAAATAATTAGGACATATGAAGCAGTGTCATTTTAAATTTAATATATTTGACTAAAGAGTCGTTGTACGTAATAGCTGCTTGTCGTTTACAAATTAATCTTTACCTCACCAATATCAAAAACCAGCTCTTTTTTATTCTAAAAAATCAAAGGAGATAAACACTATTAAAAATTTTACAGGGCCGTGAGACACAAAGAACAGTGTCATTTTAGTGTTGTAGCCAGATTTTAGGGGTGGGGTACATAAATTCAAAGAAAGGTTTCTTGGATAATAATTAGGCGGAGCAACTTAGTCAAATATGGATGGAGGGGTATATATCGCCTTAGCTCCCGTAGCTACGTTACTAATTATACACATAAATGTCGTCCACATATCCAAACTTGAGTACGTACTGCTAATGATCAATCCAATGTTGTTGTTCATCTCGGTAAAAATTGATTAGCTGAGAACAGAGGGAAAAGCACAGCCACCATATTATGGTGATTTTAGTTGTCAAAAAATTGGCCAATTGCCGCCGACCCATCTGTTGCGAAATTTAATATTAAATTATCCCTATTTTGCAAGTAAATCGTCAGGTAATGCAAATGGACCAATATATCCAGTTACCAATCCGAGCACTTGTAACACAAATGATCCGACTTCGTAACTAAAGATACAACTAACTGCGAAATAGGTTAAAAGAAAGGGGACAATGTGTCGTATCCTGTTTAGAAAACCGATATTTGGTGAGTACTATAACCAGGTAAAAATAATACCTCAACTAAAAAAATACTCTGTATATTAATATACCACTGCTTATCTATATGGTGTTTTCTATAGAGGTATAGAACTTTGAAATGGAATAAAACAAAGATGAATTTTTTAAATTGACATGAAATTTACTTTATTCGAAAGATAATCTTCTGGCATTATAATTTAAATATGACTTCTGGCATATGACCGCCACGGCTGGCTCGGACGTAGTCTAATCTGGAGGTCCAATTTCGATTACTTTTTCCAACATTTGTGGCCGTATATCGGCAATAACGCGGCGAATGTTGTCCTCCAAGTGGTCAATCGTTTCGGGCTTATCGGCGTAGACTAGCGACTTCACATATCCCCACAAAAAATAGTCTAGCGGCGTTAAATCGCACGATCTTGGAGGCCAATTCACGGGTCCGAAACGTGAAACTATGCGGTTACCAAACGTTTACTTCAATAAATCAATTGTGGCACAAGCTGTGTGACATGTTGCGCCGTCTTGTTGAAACCACAGCTCCTGCACATCATGGTTGTTCAACTGATGAACGAAAAAGTCAGTAATCATGGCTCTATAGCGGTCACCATTGACTGTAACGTTCTGACCGGCATCGTTTTTAAAGAAGTACGGACCAATGATTCCACCAGCCCATAAAGTACACCAAACAGTCAGTTTTTCTGGATGTAACGGTGTCTCAACATACACTTGAGGATTATCATCACTCCAAATACGGCAGTTTTGTTTATTGACGTATCCATTCAAACAAAAGTGAGCTTCATTGCTAAACAAAATTCGCTTATGAAAATCGGGATCAACGGCAATCTTGTTTTGGGCCCATTCACCGAATCTACGCCTTGCTAGGTGATCGTGTGGCTTCAATTGTTGCACGAGTTGGATTTTGTAAGCACGCAAACCAAGAGCTTTCCGCAAAATCTTCCATAAAGTGGATGGACACATATCCAATGCCTGTGCACGATGGCGGATAAACTGATTCGGGTCTTCCTCTACGCTACGCTCTACAGCAGCAATGACTTCTTCTGTACGCACTGTACGACGTCTCTGTGGATGCGTATTATCATTTAGAGTAAACGTGGTGCGAAAAAGTTCCATAGTTAATCGAATTAATTGCTCTGACGGACGATTATGTTGACTGTAAAATGGACGTAGTGCGCGATACGTATTTCGAACAGAACCATGATTTTCAAAATAAATTTGCACAATTTGGAAGCGTTGTTCAGGCGTCAGTCTATTCATGTTAAAATACCAAACTAAACATAAATCACTTGACAGCTGACAAAATGGCCGCCAGTTAAAAAAGTGTTGCCAACCTAAAGTTTTATACCTCTATAAAAAACACCCTTTATATATATTATAAAACTTAACGTCCCTCTGTCTGTCCGCTTATCACTCGAAAAGCACTTATCCCATTTACGCTTTAAGTGTTCCGTACGGAACACTTATAAGATGACTTCGGTGTCTGTCTGTCTGTCTCCCCGATTTTCTCTGAAACTATTTCACATAGAAAGTTGAAATTTGGTAATAATATAGGAATTGATGGCCTCAGAGCCATGTAGTTTTGAGAGTTAAATTTTGACTTAAGGAGTTAGTGTTGGGGGGTGAAATCGGAAGTGAAAAAAAAAATGTTTACTAGGTCATCGAGTGTGATGTCAAATGAAAGCTTGTGAAAACACGAGTAAAATATATATATATATATATATATATATATATATATATATATATATATATATATATATATATATATATATAATGTAATACTTGCGCGGACTTTTCTTTGTTTTATTTTTAAAAAATCGCGAAAAATCGCTGTCCACCCGCTTTATCTCGAAAAGTACTAAACAAAAAATTTTGAAAAAATTCTGAAATATTCTCCACGGGGTGTAGATTGAACGAAAATTATCACGAGTGCATTATCTTTAATAATTTATCTGGTATATAAAAAACAAAAATTTCAAGGTCATCAGATTTTAGTAAAGATTGGAAACAAACTTTGTTGAAAACTCATGGGGGGGGGGGGTGTTTTGTGAAGTAACTGATCATTTTATACCTCCGTAACAAATTTTTTTATTTTAAAAAACAATCAACGTACGGAACACTAATTGCGCAAGATCAACTTGCACTTGACCGATTATTTTTTTAAATTCATACATATGTTCTCTGGCCAAGTTTTAGTATATATTTTGTTACGTTAAGTAACATAAGGAATAAGCAATTTTTTTTTACGGGTCTAGCACACGTGCTCCAGGAGCGACATGTGTGCGGAAAAAGCGATTCACAATGACGATAATAGTGAATCAAGTCGGAAAAAAGATTGCCGCCAGTGCACTATCTTGCAAAAAAACCTAAACAATAATTCTGTAGTCTACGCGAGCGGAGTCGCTGGCACAGCTAGTTTAAAATAAACCATTTAAAAATTATAAGCATCTTTCCGATATACTACTTACTAACACGGCAATACAATAGCATCAAAATAATATAATGGAGAAACGTATACATATATAAATTTATAATTAAATATTTTTTTAAGAGATGGAGATATGTTTGTCTGTGAAGGTTCTTTGACAAGTTGAAGGTTATGTTTTCAATTGATATCTTAAAAATGATATAAGTTTTGGATGCATTCTGCGTACTATAGACATAAACACAACCGGCTTTAAAAACAGGGAAACAATGCTATCATCTCTTTTTTCGCGTAAAATGTATTAGGCAGACTTTATAGCAAAAATTAAATTGCTTTTGGAAAATATGTATTTTCCTTTGATGGCATTTTGTAAAACTACTTCGTGTAAGGTTAAAGGTGAAACATTGACATTTATCCAATATTCTAACGTTTGTTAAGCCAAAACGGGACATTAAATCAAAAAAATATACTCTCCAAAAAACTATAACAAATAGGTGCTTATACTTCTAAAAATGCGATTCTTTTCGTTTCGTCTTTAATTGTTATGCTGCCCTATATACTCTCCAAGTTTTGTCGGTTTGTTGGTCTATCTGTCGGTCCCTTGGCATGAAAACTATCGAACGAAAGGAAATACCGATTTCAAATTTAGTACACATATAACACCTAGCCTGAAAAATTTTTGGTCTAGCTACTCTTTTTTTTTGCAAAATTTGACTTTATTCATCAATATGGTCTCCTTTAAGAGCGATACAATCAGTCCAACGCTTTTCTAACATTTTTATACCTTTCTTGCAGAAGGATTTGTCTTTGCCTTCAAAATAGGCCTCAATTTCGGCGATAACTTCTTTATTGGAGCCAAATTTCTTTCCCGCGAGCATTTTTTTGAGGTCTGCAAATAGATAATAGTCGCTAGGGGCCAAATCTGGAGAATATGGTGGATGAGGAAGCAATTCGAACTTCAATTCGTGCAATTTTGCCATCGTAACCACTGACTGCGCATTTTCTTGACGAAAGAGCACTTTTTTCTTGTTCATTTCGGGCCGTTTCTTTGCGATTTCTGCCTTTAAACGTACCAATAACTTTATATAATATTCGCTATTGATGGTTTTTCTCTTCTCAGTATAGTCGATAAAAATTATTCCATATGCATCCCAAAATACAGAGGCCAAAACCTTCCCAGCAGACTGTTGTGTCTTTGGTCACTTCGGGCGGCTTTCACCGGCTGCTGTCCACTCAGCTGACTGCCGATTTGATTTCGGTGTACAGTGGTGGATCCATGTTTCATCCATTGTCACATATCGCATAAAAAAAATCCTTTTTACTGCGCTTAAACAGATCCAAACAGTGCTCAGAATCATCAACACGTTGTTGTTTTTAGTCCACTGTGAGCAAACGCGGTAACTATTTCGAACAGAACTTTCTCATGCCCAAATGTTCATGTAAAATATAACCAACACTTTCTTCTGATATCTTTAGGGTGTCAGCAATCTCATGCAATGTCATTTTACGGTCATCCAAAACAATTTTGTGGATATTTTTGATGTTTTCCGGTGTAACGACCCCGCTTGAACATGCTGAGCTTTCAGCATCATTTGTATCTGTACGATCGTGTTTAAATTCAGCATACCAATAAATGTTGAGTGATTTTCCAGAGGCAGAGTCCCCGTAACACTTATCAAACGATTGCTTTGCTTGAACGATATTTTTTCCCATCAAAAAACAGTATTTAATCAACACACGAAATTCGATTTTTTCCATTATTTCGAAAATATCAAAAGTAGCGTCACTAAAACCACTGTAACTTGTAAACTAATCGTCGAAATGTCATGAAATTTTGACACATATCGTTTGAAGGTTGGTACTTCTTAAACATCATATGGATTTTTTGAAAAGGGCGACATCTATGTGTCGAACCAAAAACTTTTCAGCCTACGTGTTAGTAGTTGAAGTAGTAATCAAAATTATATTTTATTAGCGATATCGCATCTGGAGAGAGGAGTAAAAAAGTGGGGAAAGACAAATTTTGTATAGTTCCAATAGTAGTACGAGAATTCTTCCTGGCTTTTCGGTATTCAATGAGCAAACTGGAAACCAATATTATTTATACTTAAACAAATATGAGGTTAAAGAGGTCGAGGGAAGGATTTAGAAGGGTTGCTTCGCATATTTATGTTATAGGTCCTCTTCAGGGTAAAACGGTAATTAACAGCAATTTACACTATTATAAATAGTACACATACTCAAAAACTGTGCGAGGGAACTAACACCAGTTTTCTGTAGACTTTTCAACCTCTCTGACAAAAAGGGAATACTTCCTTCCTGCTGGAAACGTGCCATAGTTCAGCCAATAGCTAAAAAAGGCAAGAAGACCTTGCCAAATAACTACCGACCAATCGCACTGCTTTCAATAATATTGAAAGTCATGGAAAAGGCTATCAATCAGCATCTTCTAAAATATATTGAAGGATTCAACATTATTAGCGATCACCAATATGGCTTTCGTAAAAATAGATCAACAGGAGTCTCCTGACTTATGTAACACATGTTTGGAACAACGCAATTGAACACTTTGGAGAATTTCGAGCGGTTGCTCTTGACATATCCAAGGCATTCGACCGTGTTTGGCACGATCGGCTGTTGGTTAAGCTACGATCTTATGGTATGTCTGAAAAGTTCTATTTGTGGCTCTCATGTTTCCTCAGAGAGCGTTCTTTGCGAGTGGCAATCGACGGATTTCTTTCTAACACCTTCACTATCAACGCCGGTGTACCCCAAGGCTCCATACTGTCTCCTACTCTCTTTGTCATTTATATTAACGATCTGCTGGAAATTACCGAGAATCCCATCTACAGCTTTGCAGATGACAGTACACCTATCTCTTTATTCACTTTGAACGTTCGAACATCGGCTACTCAGACGAATATCCGCAGACAGCAGGAAGTCATTCAACTTAACAAAGACCTGGAAGAAATTCTATCTTGGGGTGACAGTAACCAAGTGGAATTTAACGCTACAAAAACCCAGGCGGCAGTTTTTTCTAAAAAAGTTAACGTTGTTGAACCCGACATAGTTATGTCGGGGCACTCCATTCCTCTAACATCGTCACTCAATTTGTTGGGCGTTAATTTGGGAGCAAATATGTCCTGGCATGAACATGTTGCAGGCATAGCAAGGAGAGCTTCTCAGAAGTTGGGAATATTATTTCGAACCAGAAAGCTTTACACTTCACAACAACTGTTAATTCTTTACAAAGCTCAAATTCGACCAACTATGGAATACTGCTCCCATGTTTGGGGCTCCGCTCTCATGTTTGGGGCTCCGCTCCCAAACATACACTGCATTTGTTGGATTCTATTCAGAGAAGAGCTGTTCGTCTGATTGGAGACCCGGAATGACAGGTGGCCTTGATTCGCTGGAACATCGAAGAATGGTTGGCGACTTGAGCATATTCTACAAGTATTTTCATGGAAAGTGTTCGAAGGATGTGGCCCGTTTAATTCATCCCAGAGCGGTGCATGTTAGAAGTACACGTCACGCTAATACTTCACATCCGTATGAGGTTCAGCTTGTTACTCCTCGTACAACGCTTCATTTATATGGAGAACATCATTCCTTTGGAATAATTTGCCCTGGACTGTGTTTCCCACCTAGTACAATTTACAGCGATTTAAGAACAACGTGAATCGCTTTCTCCGCACACGTGTCGCTCCTGTAGCGCTTTAGGGACTTCCCTGTAGCACATGTGCTAGACCCATAAAAAAAAAAAATTAATGGATGGCGACGTAAAAAGATTTGGCTTATTTAAGTATCCTTCTATTTGAGTTTAACTATCATATTTTTATCTGCTTTTCAATTCCTTTCTAAAGGAAAGTATTGTATTTTGTGAAAAAATTATAGCTTTTTTCCACATTTAGAATCTTAAGATCGAGAAAAAAATGTTCACCAGTTTCCATCGGTCTGACCGTCTCACAGTGTGTCGCGTAGAACATGCTAGGTGGACAAAATTCATGTTATGATTTCCAGGAAATCTTATTTGCAAAACGTAAACAACACCACCAAACCCCGAATTCATAAGCGTCAGAAGTCAGGTAATGAGTTTAATGCAGCTCTTTCAATCAATCAGTTGCAATTTAGCGACACTTTCGTGCACATCTTATAGTGACATATTGTAATATTGTGAAAGTTTTTGTGATGAATATTAATACTGAGGGTAAGTACTATTTTTTAATGTATTTTTTTATTCAGAATCTATTAATTTGAATTTTTAGTATTTTTTTTTTTAAATAGCCTATATATTTTAGCGTGTTTTTTTTTAAAAAAACTTTGAAAGTTCAGAATATACAGACATCACCTCTATTCGGGTTAGTTTTTAGATATTACACAGAAATAACTTTATTCTTCGTAAAAATACACATATTGTTTAGCACACTTCAGTACAACATGTTTTTTTTTCTTTTTTTCCAGAACACGTTTACTGTATTTCAAGGGTAGCCTTTTTTGAGGAGTGGTTGAAACACACGAAGAATGAAAAAAACTCGCGTGTATATGACTTTCTTTCTTCAAAATTTCACTTTGGTGACATTACTGAAAGCAGCCAAAAAGAAATAAAGTTGAAGATATCCAACTTGTCTAATAAGTTTGGTTGGCTTCAGGAAAGTCGAAGGAGCGTTTTTTAATTAAAAATAAGAATTGGTTGGATGAAGCAGACATACAGTTTACTGCGAGTTCTTTTGCGCCACAACCTTCAACATCAAGTGAGAATGTGACTCCTGCAGGAAGACCTCGCAAAGATTTCGAGGAATCGTCGTTTAAGACGAAGAAACGTCGCGTCGTGGATCTCGTAGAATCCCGAAGTGTCAGTGAATTGGTGACTGCTGCCGAAATTGCTGTGCGTTCAGCAGGGCAAAGGAAAATTGCCAATGTGATTAGAGACCTTAGTGAGAGCCCAGATAATATTATTAAGTCTAAAAATACCAGTTCCGTTAATCCTAGGCAATTAAGTAGTGACGAAGCCTTAGCTTACTATATAGATTCTAAGTCAACAACGCATTCTTACAAACAAACTAGGTAGTGGTCCATAAAGGCGGGGCATAATGTGTTTCCGTCATATTTTAGTTTAAAAAAGTCCAAACAAGCCTGTTACCCTGCAGAGGAGCACATTGCTATAACAGAAACTCGTGCTGAAATAAAATTTGCAAGCCTTATTAAATAGAACAGTGGGACGTCTAGTATTAGCACAGAATGAAGTTATCAGCAGTGTGCTCCCAACAAGTTCATCGTTTACACTTGTTAGTAAATGGGGATGTGATGGAAGTTCTGGGCACAGCACATACAAACAGAGATTTGAGAACACTGAATATACGGACGAATTTCTTTTCGCATTTTCTTTAGTTCCCCTTAAGTTATATGATGGGTCCAAAATTATTTGGCAAAATCCTCGGCCTTCATCAACTTTGTATTGTCGCCCAATCAAATTTATATTTGTCAAAGAAACGAACGACTTCACGTTAATGGAGACAAATAGATTGTGGGAAGAAGTTAATGCTCTTCTTCCAACACTTATCAACTTTGGTGATTCTCAAATCTCTGTAAAACACGAACTTTTGCTGACAATGACAGACGGAAAGGTGTGTAACGCCTTAACGGAAACTAGTTCATCCCAAAAGTGTTTCATCTGTGGCGCCACCCCCCAAGACGATGAACGATGACCCCGCGATGTTTAACAGCAATCAAGAACATTTTGGCTTTGGTTTATCTACACTTCATGCTTGGATTCGTTGCTTCGAATGTCTTTTACATATCAGTTACAAGTTGAATATTAAGAAATGGCAGGCTAGAAGCAACGAAGACAAAGCAGATATCAAATTGAAATTTAAGAACGAGATGGGACTCGTTGTAGATAAACCAAAGCCTTCTTCAAATGATGGAAATACAGCCCGTCGCTTTTTTAAGAATGCTGAGATGAGTGCTCAGATCACAGGGTTGGTTGTTACAATTATAAAAAAGTTTGATGTTATTTTGAGAACATTGTCTTCTGGATTCGAGATAAACTTAGTTGAATTCAAAAAATTTTGTCTTGAAACCAGAAAAACATTATCTTAGTCTCTATTCGTGGTACTGTATGCCTGCTACTGTGCATAAAATATTAATTCACAGCACAGAAGTCATCAAAGCGGCATTGCTTCCAATTGGGCAGCTTTCCGAAGAGGCTCAAGAAGCACGGAACAAAGATTGCCGCAGATTTAGGGAGTTCAACACCCGCAAGTGCTCGCGTGTTGCCACGAATAGAGACTTACTGTGCATGTTTGCCGCAACTTTGCCGTTAGCGCGTTCTCTTGCAATAAACTGCCTAAAGCATTAAATATGGAACAATACCATGTAGCAAAGAATATAATAAATATAAAATGCAACGTTTCTCTATCTGTCTGTATGTCCGTTAGTACGCTTATCACTCGAGAACCGATTTACGTGTTTTTATAAATTTATACATATGTTCTATATAATTCGATATAAGCCTAGATAATTGGAGATAAGGTGAGATAATGGGAGATAAGGAGAAATATTGCGAGATAAGTCGAGATAAGCCTAGATAATGGGAGATAAGTGAGATAATGGGAGATAAGGAGAAATAATTGGAGAAAAGGAAAAATAATGGGAGATGAGCGGAGACAAGCCTCGATAATGGAAATTATGTAGAGATAATGGGAGATAAGGGGAAATAATAGGAGATAAGGGGAAATAATGGGAGATAAGGGGAAATAATGGCAGATATTTTATTACGTTAGGTAACGTAAGGAATAAGCAGTGACGATAGTAGTGAATCAAGTCCACGCGAGCGGAGCCGCGGGCACTGCTAGTTATTATATAAACTAGGTAAATTTCTAACTTTCTTTATTAATATTTTCCCATTAAGTAGAGCGTATTAGGAGTCAAATTTAGTGTTTATTTTAGAACTACATGATTGCAAGGGAAGTACTGGGTAGATCATTTTACTAATTATTTTATATTAACGTAATAAGAAATGAAGTCAAAGACGTCAGAGCAAAAAAATTCGCTCATTTATTTTCAGGTCGACGACTCCGTCAGTGGTAACTATGAGTACCACTAGTAGCTGACATCTAACTTCTCGGAGTATCTGATATCTGTCCGAACTGATCTGTGAGGATATACCAAACTCGCCCACAGTTTTAAATTGGTGTACAAAATGATAAGTTCCTTTAATATATAGGCTACTTTCAAATATTATATACAAACCCATTATTTAGTTCCCTTCCATTGAAGCACCAAAAGTGCGTGCTTAATAAACAATGAAAAAGGCACAGCAAGTCGTTGAAATTAACCCTCCATATTATAAATGCCTTTGAAAAGTTCTGAATAACTGAAAGAACAAAAGTCGACTTTTGTTTTTTCATTCTGAATGTCAGACTTTGTACAAGCATCTGTTTGGAAATAATAAAGTTTAATGTATTCGCGGTTAATTGTTATAAAATTAATTTTATATTTAGCTAAATTTAATGTAATCCGAGGACTTTCATCTTTTATTTACATTTTTCAAACATAATAAGACTTTAAATTGCCTTGGAAAGTATGTATGAACCAAAATAATACAAACATTTGTAAAATGCAATTAAGCTATCTATAAACAATAACGGTTTATTTTGATTTAATTTCGATTTGTTCAAATCTCTAATTTATAGTTAAAAATGCATCATTTATGTGACAAAATCTGCCCCAGAAGTGTAGGAATCGGCAACGAAGGGTGTATACATGCTTCATAGACTACGAGAAGGCGTCCGATCGAGTGGACTACGTGAAACCTTTAGAAATACTAGAGACAAGGGGCTCGAAAAAGTGACATCGGAATCATAAAAAGTCTATACTAGAAGTAAGTAGCACAAGTACAGTATAATGGTATAACAACCGAGCCAACAACAACTGAAAGACGAGTCGGCCAGGGTTGTATTTTGTCACCGTTAGTGTTCAACTTACACTCTGAGTGTATTTTTGAAGAAGCACTAAAAAACCTAACGGACGGCATTAAAATCAACGTTCAAATATTGAATAACCTCAGATATGCCCCTAACACCGTGATAATAGCACGCAGTCCGGAAATCCTGAACAAGCAAGTAGTTGAATGATTAAAAACAAAACATATTTCCCCAGGTTAATGAAAGAAAATAAAACTCATCAAAACCGCTTTCAAAACTTTGGTTAAATGATAAGTCGTGGTTTCTGGTATTAGACCGTGTTAAACTGAAGCGACTTTTTAATGTTTTTAACATTTAGTGTTCTCATCTCAAAGAGTAAAAATACTTGAAAATACCTCGTGCAATTGTAGGTGAAACATAGACCTCCAATTTGATACGATCTAATTCTGAGAACCACGATTTCAAGTGAAATATACATTTTTATATATCCAGGGTAATCACATAAGCTTCGACTCTAAACCTAAGTCTTTATGAATAATTATAAGCTAGCAGAATAGTTATCACCGTCGTTTTGTCTTTCGTAAAAGCAGAAAAATAAAAGAAGATAAATAAAGAAGTAAGACTCACCACATTGACAAAGTCCTGGAATGTTATTGCTGGTGTAGTGGCAGTGCGTGAGCGTTCCAACAAAATCTGGCGTTTTCCCGTGTTAACTCGTTCTCGAAATTCCGGACGATTCATTGCGTTCAAGAAATCGTTCCATGGTATTTCCCCGAAACCTTCCGGGTCAAACTTGGAAAATAGAAGAAAAATGGAGTTAAATAAATTAAAATATTGTATTTTAATCAAGTGAAAATCGTTATTTTTAAGCCCGAGAAATTATCTGAAAATCGAATTAGTATCTTGATGCAGCGATTCATTTATATTTTTTTTCGTTATTTCCTAGTTATGGTAAGTAGAAGCAAATGGAGCATCGACAGTCTCAATAGCTTTTTTGTTTGAAAGGAGTCAAAATATATTATTAAAGCCTACAAACCGCGCGAACTTTGAGGAATTTTTAATTTCCTGCACGGTTTCATTGCCTATAATTCGTATAATATGTCTTTTTATACATGAAGTGTAACCTAGACCTATTATTATTTTCAAAATAACGTTAAGAGAAGTCTATGCTGTATATTTTTTCTTGTAATTTGTGTGAAAATATCTGCTAGAAACGGTCGAATTTTGCAGTTGATCCGACATCTTATTACTGGCTGACTACAGAAAAATTTTTAATGACAGATTTACCTTTTAAACTAATTGTCTAATATCAGTTCATGCTAATAATAACATGGACTCGCGACTCTTGTCGGATAGGTTATATATACGATTTGCATTATTTCAGTAATAAAGGACACAATTGGCAAAACTCCCACTTGCCTCGTACCTTATTCCTAATCTCTTCACTATATATTACCGATATTGTTAAATATAGAATGCAATAAGGTAGTAGATCTTCTGTTATTAACTACTTTCACCATATATATATATATATATATATATATATATATATATATATATATATATATATATATATATACGAGGCTGTCCGTGCAAAGTCCGAGAGATGGCACCACCGGCGCGTATCGAGGTCATGTTTAGTTAGTAGCATCTCTTGAATGAACGCACACCAAGTTTCAGCCATATTGGTCTATTTCTTTATGCCTGGCATTCGTGTGAATCAAGGAAGTCGAGTGATTTTCAAGAAATGGACGAAAAAGAATTTCGTGTGGTGATTAAACATTACTTTATGAAAAGGCAAAACGCCTCAGGAGACTAAAGAGAAGCTTGATAAACATTATGGTGACTCTGCACCTTCGATTAGAACAGTTTATAAGTGGTTTCAAAATTTTCGGACTGGCCATATGGGCACAAGTGACGCTGAACGTTCTGGACGGCCTGTGGAGGTTACGACTCCAGAAATCATTGATCAAATCCATGATATGGTGATGGATGACAGAAGAGTTAAGGTGCGTGAGATTGCTAGTGCTGTGAGCATTTCGACTGAACGGGTACATAATATTTTGCATAAACATTTGGGCATGAGAAAGCTATCCGCAAGATGGGTGCCGCGATTGCTCACGCTTGACCAAAAACGGAATCGTGTGAAGTGTTGCAAGAATGGTTTGCAGCTGTTCCAGAAGAATCCGGAGGACTTTAAGCGTCGTTTCGTCATTGTGGATTAAACATGGATACATTACTATACTCCTGAGACCAAACAACAATCTAAACAATGGGTTACCAAGGGGGAATCTGCAACAAAAAAGGCGAAGACCGTTCCTTCGGCCGGAAAGGTTATGGCGACTGTCTTTTGGGATTCGCAAGGGATAATCCTCATCGACTATCTGGAAAAGGGTAAAACTATTACAGGTGAATATTATTCATCGTTATTGGACTGTTTGAAAACCGAGCTGCAAGAAAAACGCCCGCGATTGGCCCACAAGAAAGTCCTTTTCCATCACGACAACGCACCAGCACACACCTCAGCAGTTGTGGTCGCAAAACTAATGGAAATAGGATTCCAACTCGTTTCACATCCCCCTATTCTCCAGACTTGGCTCCCTCGGACTACTATTTGTTCCCCAATTTGAAGAAATGGCTGGCGGGACAAAGATTTTATTCAAACGAGGAGGTCATTGCAGACACTAATGGATATTTTGCAGACTTGGACAAATCCTATTATTCGGAAGGGATCAACAAACTAGAACATCGTTGGACGAAGTGTATAAGCCTAAAAGGAGACTATGTCGAAAAATAAAAAAGGTTTACCCCAAACACATAAGTAGTTTTTATTTTTGCACGGACTTTTCAAACCAGCCTCGTATATATATATATATATATATATATATATATATATATATATATATATATATATATATATATATATATATATATATATATATGTTACAATAGATGTTTTCACGGATGGTGGAATGTAATACATTAAAATTCCGGGTTTCAATCCGTTCGTCCAATAATGAATTTGCACGACGTTTCGCCAAAATCTCATTTGGCATTTTCAAGTGCTCCCGCTACTGCTGCTACTCGATACTGTTGTCTTGCTGCCGCCACCGGTCTTAGTTTAGAGTAGCAGCAGCAGCGGGAGCACTTGAAAATGCCAAATGAGGTTTTGGCGCAACATAGTGCAAATTCATTGTTAGACGAACGGATTGAAACCTGTAAATGTAATATATATATATATATATATATATATATATATATATATATATATATATATATATATATATATATATATATATATATATATATATACATATATATAAAATACGATCTTGGAGTCTAATATTTAGCATTTTTCTCTCCATTGCTCTTTGGGTTACCTAGAGTTTATTTATTATACTTCCATTTAAAGCCGTTTCAGTGCCATATGTTAATACCGGCAGTACGTATTAATCGAACACTCTGGCTTTTACGTGCGCTAAGGACTGCCCATATCTCTACCGAATCAAATGCTTTTTCATAGTCAACCATTGCTATCCACAAGGTGATCTCATATTCATTTGCTTTTTCCACTAGTAATCTAATTGTTTGAAGATGGTCCAAAGTGCTGTATTTCCGTCTAAATCACGTGGTTGATAACTGTCTAATTTGTTCATTAATCTATATGTTATGATTCTAGTGAGGATTTTGTATAGTACCGATAACAGGCTGATGGGTCTGTAATTTTTTTCCCTTTTTAAAAATAAGCACAATCAAGGCGTTTACCCAAAGTGTTTCTATTAGGCAACTGTTAAATAGAGCTCGAAGAGAATGTATTACCGATGCTCCCCATACCTTATCATTTCTATAGTTATTTCATCGTCACCTTGTTTTTTGTTCTACATATGTTGTATGACATTCATTATTTCATCCGTTGTTACACCGGGAATTTCTTCAGATCTCACATTTCTTACTATTACTTTATTTCCTTCTTCTTTCCCGGGCGATGAAAATATGTTCATGTTCTATAGTGTTTGATAATATTTTTCTTCATCTTCCTTTATCTCCTTGATTTGTGCGACCTCTTGGTTATCGTTATTTATAAGTTTTATTATTTGATGTCTCCCTTCATTGATTTGTTTGTTTAGGTGTTTTAATCTTTTTCCATCTTTCAGAGTTTGTTCTATTTTCGAGTTTCTGTACTGTCTGACGTCTTCTCGGATCTTTTTCTTAATTTTTTGTCTATTTCTGCCAATTCTAATCTGCCATTTATAGAATCATTTCTTAATAGTCTTCTTTGCTTCATTAGGTTTTGTGTCTCTACTTAATTTTTGTGTTTTTTTTTTTCAATATTACTATTTGTTTTGTAGTCATGAGTAAGTTTGTTTCAAATTTCGGATAGTTGTAGCTTCTACTTGATGAAAATTCATTATAAATATATAATAAGACTGTTTTTAGTCAATTTCCACTAGTGGAAATTGACTAAAAACAGTCTTTTATTATAAATTTATGAGTAACCTGTTGGTTATTTGTATGTTTAGTTCATCAAGTTCTGTTTGGTACTTTATGTATTTTATATGATTTTCCAGCGCTTGTCAATATTCGTCTGTGTTTTATTTTATTATTTCTGTTTGTGTCTTTATCTTTGTACGCGTTATCAATCTACATCTCTTCTGCTTCAGATTTATTCTTATTTTTGCTCTGAGCATCCAATAGTCACTGCCAATGCTTATCATATTCAGAACTGTACGTTTGATTACAATATTCTTGTCATTTGATACCTTGCAGTAAAGATTCTAAACTCGACTTACCTTATCGAAGAATTGCCTCCATTGCTGAAATAAACAATATATATGTATCACTATCCCAATTTTTTTCTAAAAAGCTTAAAACTAATTAACTAAATATAAGGAAAAATTATTTGCATTTAACGAAATACTCAGTGCACCACTATCCTTCATTTTACTCAGAATTTTTTACATTACTGCTAATATTGTGCCAACTAGCGACGTATTTTCAAATTAGAATTAAATTATATAGAAGATTCGTTCTTATTACATATGTGACATAACTTGAATTTGGGGGTTGTTTTTATATTAATTTCTTAAAGTATTTTTTTAAATCAATATGAGTAGAAAAAAAAGACCAGACTGTTTCTTATGAATTTAAAAGTTCGCCTAGAAAATGTCTGTCACCAAAAATAATTAAAAATACCAAACCTCAACATTTATATTTTTATTTGTACATGTTAACCAGATGAGCTCGAAACAAAATTTTTGTGTTGCGAAAAAATTAGGTAGTCTTTAGATAGATGGAATCCTTGTAGAATGATGACTCTGAAGTCAAGTACAACTTTCACACAGCTTCTACGCCATCCCAGTGAAGTAAGTTCCAGCCAGCCAATTTGTAAGTTAATGTTTAAGTGATTTTTTTTTATTTGATTTGAGGGCGCGTCAACTACAGGTTATTTGGCGCCCATGAAAGTATTGTGGAGGAAAGAATTAGATTATTGAAATGATAATATTTGTTATTTTGTATTTATGTAGTTATGTTTAACTCCTTTAAAAAGTTGGTAATGTTGATATAATTTACTTTGAATGATTTTAAAGTTAATTTGAGAGAATTAGGGAGGTTATATTTTGTTCTGATGGGAAGGAAGTGTGGAGATTCAAATAGGTGTTTAACGGAGAGAGGGTTATTGCAATTGGAGCAGGGCTCTTTCACTTTTCAATAGGTGAAAATGTGTATGAAAACAAGTGGCCTATGGCAAGTCTTCTTAGAGTGACATTGGCTTTTCTGTTCATATTTGCGAGATGAAGAGGGGGGTGGGTATATGACTTTATATTCCATAATTTATTGTTAGAGTCCCATTGGAGTTGAAATAGATTTTGGAATAATGTGTTTAAGTATCTTCTGTAATCCTGTTGGTGGTTTTCGCCAGCGGAGAGGGAACCCGTTAGAGCCGCTTGTTTAGCTTTTTTGTCAGCTGAGTCATTCCCTGAATTTCCTATGTGACTAGGAAGCCACATAAGCGAGAAGGACTTCTTTCTGAGGTGGGCGATATAGGATAAGTCCAAGATTTGGCGGATGAACGCGAATTTTAAGTTTTTTTATGGATTGAAGGGCACTGAGCGAATCCGATACTATAAGAAAGTGATGTGAAGATGGTATAGTCAAGATGTATCTAAAAGCTTCTTTTATGGCGAAAAGTTCAGCTGTAAAGATTGTGGAATGGTTTGAGAGTTTAAAGGATTTAGAAAGTTGGGTTTTAGAGTCATAGAAAGCAGCTCCCACACCATTTGCGTTTTTTGGAGCCATCAGTGTAGATGATCCAGGAGTTTTGGTATTTATTCTGAAAAAGATGGTTGAAGCTTTTGTTGAATAAATGGAGAGGAAGATTTATTATATGCTTGAAGGGATAGGTCAATTTGGGGGGTAAGAGAGCACCACGGTGGGAATTGATTAAAAAGTGGATATTTAAGTTTAGGAATTGTGAGGTTATGAAGCAAAATGAGTTTGTTTATATTGTGAGGGATTGAGTTGGGAATAAGATGCGATGTTTTGGTGTACGAAAGATAAGTTTAGGGAGCTTTTCGTATGCGGACGGAATAGAGAGGATGCGTAGAAGTTTAGTAACGATTTTTGTCTAAGTAAACTAAGGGGAGGGATGGATGAGATACACTGGAGGCTTGAAATGGGAGAGGTTCGGAAAGCTCCCGAGGCCAAGAGGAGGGCTTGATTTTGAATGGGGTCCAGTTTAGCGATTATGCTGGTTTAGCTGTATTATAGATAAAGTCGCGGTAGGAGATTTTGGATCGCATTAAGGATTTATAGATGTGGATAAGAGAAGGAAAATCGGAGCCCCAATTGACGTTAGAAAGGGAACGAATGAGATTTAAATCCCTAGAGGTTCTTGATTTAAGATCTTCAATGTGGGGTTTCCAATTTAGTCTCCGATCAAAGGTTAATCCTAGAGTTTTGAGGAATTCCTTGTGGGGAATTGGAGAGCCAGAGATGTTAAGAGGATTGAGTTTTGAACATGATCTGGATTTACAGAAATGCATATAGGACGATTTAGAGGGTGAGTTTGAAATCGTGGTTAGTAATCCATGAGACCAGGGTGGATAAAGATTTCTGAACGGAAGAGGATAGGGATAGGGAGGAAGCAGAAGAGGAGTAAAAGATTAGGTTATCAGTGAACATCCTGTAATTGATGTGTGGAGGGATTGATTTGATCATAGGGGTAGTAGCAATGTTAACCAGTGTTGGGCTTAGTATTGAGCCCTGAGAGACACCTAATGTGAGGGTATATAAGTCTGATAGAACACCGTTTACTCTTACTTGGAAAACTCTTGGTTGAAGGAGGTTTTGGATGAACTTTGGGAGTTCTCCTTCTAGACCCATTTTATTTAGTTGGGAAAGGATTAGGTTTTTATCAGTAAGATCAAAGGCATTTGAGAGATCTAAAGAGATTAATAGGAGATGATTGTTGTGATGAAGAGAACGTCGGATGTCCGTATCAAGCATTAGGGATAATCGCAGGGGTCAGCCCAATCGAAGTGCAATGTGAGGGCCTCACCTTGGAGGAACCGCCTTCTTGATCACGGTAACCCCTACGCCAGGTAAGTATTTAATGCTTAAGTCAATATCATTTAATTAAAAGTTTCATAGAATTTTAAAAGCAAAACTATTGCGTGTTAGTAGCGGAGACAGCATTTGGCTTTAAAAGCAAAATGGATATAGTGAGAAGCACCGATTTTTATCCTTTTAAAAACACATACAATAATACAAATTTTATCAACAAAAAAATAATATACTTACATCTCTTAGTAACCCCCTTCTTAGCTCACTTTCATCCGGTTCACTTCCCAAATCAGTATGATCAGTGTCGTAGTGTTCTTGATCTAGTACTTCCTGACCTCCAAAAGAAACAAGAGATCCTGTGATTGTCGCGATATGGCCGGGTTCAATACCAGACTCTTCGGATTGTGCGTGTGCTAAGGTAGTTGTAGTTCGTGTCAGGATTTGAGTTGTAGAAGGAGATAGTCGATGAGGCCAAGCACTATGTGAGAGCATGGCATGCGGGCGGCTGAAACAATGTCGCAATAATACAGAATGAACAGGTTGAATTATAGCGAAGCAAACAACTAGTCTTATTTACACATTTAATAAAGTTATACCTAATCGTCACTTTGCTATTTTGTCATGTCACTGCCCCCAAGTTATTACTACTGAATTCTCTTGGAAACTATCACTTTCACTTTTATTACTTTCAGTGAACATAATTTAAAAAAATACACACTTTTTCGCGCAACTACAGGCGATGAGTTTTGGGTGTTTTATTGAGATTTCTCATGAAGCAGGAGTCGATACAATGGATACATAAGGGTTCTCCACCTCCAAAGAAGGAGAAAACTCAGTCTGGAAAGTTGCAAATGATCGTTTTTTGGCACCGTGAAGCAATATTGCTTATTGAATATATGGAAAAAAGGTGCGTACTTCATGGAGGAGTTTGGAAGGAAAATCCAAAACCTAAAGCAAGCCTTTAGAAAAAAAAAACATTCAAATTCATGAGAACTAAAATTTTGCTGTTGAATGACTGTAGTGTCCACAATGCACATTCTGTTTAAAACCGTTACCTAGAGCTGTGGATTCATCAGGTTACAACATCCACTATGTAGCCCTGTGCCTTTTTTTTATTCAAACATATGCTGTAGTGTCGTTTTTTAAGGCTCAAACAAAAGTATTCTTTTAGATAGAATAAAATAACACAGGATGAAGTGAGTTAGCTTAGTTAGAGAAAGATAATTTTTACTCTGCTCTGCGTTTCTCTCCATAGTGAAGTAGATAACTTAAAAACATCCTAGTACCGATATAGGACACACTCAGGGTTATGCAGCAATAATTGATAAAAAATTCTGCTTACAACCGAACCATATTATTGGGTTCATGCTATATTTTATTTAGAATTTTCTTTCACTCCTAGTTACATTTTCTCCAAGGCTGTATATTTTAGACAGGAAAATGGGATCATTTGAGCCATTTAACTCGATTATAATTTGTTTAACTAATACTTTATATAAATAAACTCAAAGTACTTAGGCTATAAATTATATCTAAATAGTTATGCTATGCATAACAAGCTCTTACAGTTCTTGTCAGAATATGCATATTTTATCACACATATCAAAATGAAATACCATGGCTAATCTTAGTCTTAGTGATATTTTAACAAAAAAAATGTTCTCTGGAAAGTTTGTTGTTATTGTACACCATAAAACTAACACATTTTTTATTTAAAAAGAAAGTAACATTAGGAATTTTTAAAAAGTGTTACCATTTTAATCAAATCACATGCGAAACGGCACTGCCATCTAATATCACTCAATATAAACAACGTTAAAGAATAAAAACAATGGCGCGGTTTTTAACCTTTCACATTGTTTTAAAGTGATATTTGAAATAAGAATTAACCTAGTTTCCTCAAAAATGTTCGAAGGTTTCCACAAAAATTTACTTTTAATATTTATAGTCTCCATTTCAAAAGAAACATCTTTTTTTTCACACAAAGTTCTTTTTCAAATTCAAAAAAAACGTTTTAAGTTACTCCTGTTATGTGTAGGTTAAAACATAAGGAACCGAAAAATATTATCTGAAAAAAATTAAACGGTAAGGGTATGGATATCTTGTTAATTTTACTATAATGTTTTTTACTTTGTTACCTGATTTGTTTCTGTTTCCGTGTAACAAGAAAATGAATCAAACGACAAAAATACACAGAAAATGCACTATAAATAAAAAATAATAAATAGAACATAAACAAACATTAACGAAACATTAAAAAGGAAACATAAACCCGAAAAACAACAAAACACGATTCCTTCGAAAGATTCCTCTGTCAGAAATCACAGTTTTCCCCCATGATTTTCTAACCCCATATTCTACAGATGATTTTCGTCGGAAATGCCCGAAATGTTGGCGAAGCAGCTTTCGTAATGGATTCTTAGAGGGAAGGAAAAGTTATGCAGTTTCCAAATATATTTTCATTGATTTTCTTTGTTCATAGTAGGCCTGATAAAAAGTAGATACACTATTCTGGAAAGCCGTCGACGAATTTAGTTGTCGATTGTACAAAAGTATTTTCCATGTTTATTTCGTTGCATAAACACAAGGCGTTGTAGTTTTATAATTTAATGGGAATAGTTTACTAACAAAACTAACTTTTTGCCTAATGTGAAACTTTTCCAAAATAATAAATATCTTTTATTTTATGGATATTAATGTTAGATACGCGGCTATACTTTTAGTAAAGTGTTCTTTCTACCAGAGATATTTTTAGGAATCAAAACTATCAAGATATTTTAAAAGAAGGAAATAATTATCTTCGAATAATTAAATTTTCATGCGTAACACTCTAATCATATTTCAGCTTCCTCGAGATACCTCCCTCAAATCACACTTTTTTTTAGTTATAGTCTAACATAAAGAGGTGAATTTAAAGGCTTGCTTCAAGCATATTAATTAAAATATATAATAATAATGTAATATTAATTTAAAATAGTTATGCTTAGAATAAGTCATTTTTTAGTGTAAGGTCCAATTCAGTATTTGTACAGCTTTTAATCTACGTTCGTTTATTTATTTACTTATATATATATATATATATATATATATATATATATATATAAAAATATATAAAATCACTTAACAATAAAAGTCGGATTAAAAACTATACAAATACTAAACCGGACCTTCTTACACTAAACAATGGCTTATTCCAAGCATAACTAGTCTATATTTTAATAATTATATAGGAAACAACCCCTCTAAACTACCCTTGAACTTTTGACTATAAATAAAAGTGATTTGAGGGAGGTATCTGAGGAAGACGGAATATGATTGATCCATTTTTCACCTGTTCACCTAAACTTAGGTACTTATACACATTCAGAAGTGGTAAATTATTTTTTAAAGTGAAATTGTGAGTTTTAATAACAAATCTCTCCAAAGCCCCAATTTCTTTTCCTGCAATCTAAAACATGAAGTTATAATACTTCTATCAAATTTCTAAATCTAGAAACTGCTGAAATCGCAAAGCAAAAATAAAACAAATGATGATTTATATATTTATTCCATAGAAATCACTTAAAATTATTCTAATCTTCTTCTTCCTCGGCGGCACCACCACCAGTACCTAAAAAAAAAAAAAAAAATTCTTTAAGTCTCACTTATTTTTTTTTCTAAAACTTCTTTGCATGGAATTATTATTGACATTTTGAATATTTTGGCAGAGACAAAACCATAAAAAAGACTCATACCACAGTAAACATACTACAGTAGCGAAACTGAGCTCCAATTTGGTGACGAGATTTTGACGGCGCGTGCATCGACGGGTCCTTTTTCAAAATGGCCACTCAGTGTTTACATCCGATCTCGGAATGTGTCTTTGGAAATGTATTGATGTGACTGCAGTTATATGAATATAAAGACAGAAGGAAGAGAGAGTTGTAGAAAAAGAGAATTAAAAACGCTTGTAAGTGAAGAGAATCGAAAAGGTTGAGAAACAATTTATATAATCATGGGGAAGGGACGTTGTTGTTGTGCCGTTGAGAATTGCAATATTCCATATAATTATTTTCGCAAATTATTTGCTTGAGTCACTTTTTTATGCTCTAAAATTTGCAAATAAGAAATAACAATATTATGATTACTAATGTACATTTTTTTAGGCGTATTTGCTCAAGAGACGGCCTTCCAGGGAACCTTGATTTAATAAAACGTTCGTATTAGTAGAGTAATTTGGTCATTAAAGCTTGAAATTTATTTCTAAACTTAGTTCGGCTGGTTATTTAAAAATCCTGACGTGACTGCTCAATTCTGACCTCTGATTCGGTTTCAGCGCCCAAAAATACATCTAGGTATAGCGATCTGTTCGGTAGTGAAAAACTTTTTTTGTGTGCCTGTGTAATTTTTTTTATGATTAATAAATAATCCTCCATATTCTGTTTTTAGAAAGCAAGATTTATTTTTGGGTAAACTAGTATTCAGTTATTTAAAACTATTTATATTTGTGTAAATTATAAATAAAACAATTTTTTTCTAAAAGGTGTATTCTCAAGAGGCTTCTAGTTTTCAATAACTTCATCTGTATTAATTGTTTGACACACCTTTTCTAATAATAAACGTAATAAATTTAACACTGTTTAATTGCAAGTACAATTAATACTCTGAAAGTGACTTTTTTTTCTATTTTTCTCTATAAATTACATTGCTCCTTTTTCATGTCAATCTTTCAAAAGTTTCTGTGAATATATTGTAAGGAATACAGAACCTATAACAACATATTTATCATTTTCCAAATTTTAGACAGTATATTTTATTTTCTTATAAGCTGGGTTTGAAAATTTAAATATTAAGTGTCGTGTTGAGATCACAAAACCACCAAAATGGGATTATTGAAATAATTGATATAAATGGATTATTGAATCAAATATGCTATTAAGATAAGAAAAATTTTAATGTGATTCCAAAGAAATTTTTGTAATATGATTTTGTCAGACGATGTGTGCCAGAGGGTAAAATTTCTGAAAATAAGTTCGTTAAATGGACAGTACACTTAATCGAAGTCCATTTTGATGGTAATTATGGTTACTATTAAAATTTTGAAGATTTAGTTACCTGTGATTAATATTCCTCCTATAAAGAACTTATTTCTATTATATACCTATACTATAAATTAAATAGTTATTTTCCTTTTACACTGTAATTGACAATAACTCAGTATATATGAGTTGATCATTTTTCCTAATGAAGCGAATATGGTTAGCGAAACGCGCGTCGAGTACAAAAATAAAGTGTGGTGTAGTGGTGATATATACTGAGTAGTCATTGTGTCAGAGATTCCACATTCCCAACATAGTTGTAATTGACAAGTCAACTTGGTCATAACTAAGTATTGTATGTAAATATAATTAGGAAATTACTGTACTAACTCTTTGATCTAAATATTAATTCAATGTAAATTAAAGCAAGCGTTAATTACGTTATCAAAAAGCAATAACAGAACACAAAAAGGTACAGAACCTCTAAGAATCATTCACATAGAAAACCTTTTTCGAAGTTACACAATATAGTTTTGTAGTTTAAGAAAAAATAAGTACCAAAAAAGTAGATAAAATGTTTTTTGATTAACAAGAGATCTATCACACCAAACAACACAACACTGCTTAGAAAAAACCGGTCAAGTGCAAGTTGAACTTGCACAAGTAGTGTTCTGTACGTTGACCGTTTTTAAAATAAAATTTTTTGTTAGGGTGGTATAAAATGATCAGTGACTTCACAAAACATACCCCAAATGAGTTTTCAACAAAGTTTGTTTCCAATCTTTACTGAAAACTGATGACTTTTGAAATTTTGTTTTTTTTTTTTTTTTATATACCAAATAAATTATTAAAGGTAATGCACTCGTGATAATTTTCGTTCAATCTATACCCCGTGGAGAATATTCCAGAATTTTTTCAAAATTTTTTGATCAGTACTTTTCGAGATAAGGTAGGGGACAGCGATTTTTTAGAAGTAATATGAAGAAAAGTGTGCGCAAGTATTACATTATATATATATTTTACTCGTGTTTTCACAACCTTTCATTTGACACCACACTCGATGACCTAGTAAAAAAATTTTTTTTTCACTTCCGATTTCACCCCTCAAAACGAACCCCTTAAGTCAAAATTTATGTTACGGTGGTATAAAATGATTAGTGACTTCACAAAACACACCCCAAATGAGTTTTTCAACAAAGTTTGTTTCCAATCTTTACTGAAATCTGATGTCCTTGAAATTTTTGTTTTTTTTTATATACCATATAAATTATTAAAGGTAATGCACTCGTGATAATTTTCGTTCAATCTACACCCCGTGGAGAATATTCCAGAGTTTTTTTCGAAATTTTTTGATAAGTACTTTTCGAGATAAGGCCCGGGACAGCGATTTTTCGCGAATTTTTAAAAATAATACAAAGAAAAGTGCGCGCAAGTATAATATTATATATATATTTTTTTTACTCGTGTTTTCACAAGCTTTCATTTGACACCACAGTCGATGACCTAGTAAAAAAAATTTTTTTTTTCACTTCCGACTTCACCCCCCAAAACTAACCCCTTAAGTCAAAATTTAATTCCCAAAACTACATGGCTCTGATGAGGCCATGAATTCCTATATTATTACCAAATTTCACCTTTCTATGTCAAATAGTTTCGGAGAAAATCGGGGTGTGACAGACAGACAGACACCGAAGTGATCTTATAAGTGTTCCGTATGGAACACTAAAAAATGCCCGTATTTTAAAAGATGTTGACATCTTAGTATTGACAATATGTTTTTATTTCACGGTACAAGAAAAATAGCATTAGGTATTACGTATGTTAAAATTAAATTAATTTAATCCTTAAAAAACATCTTTAATCACAAATTTACTTCAATAAAAACCAGTCAAGTGCAAGTTGAACTTGCACAATTAGTGTTCCGTACGTTGATTGTTTTTAAAATAAAATTTTTTTTGTTAGGGTGGTATAAAATGATCAGTGACTTCACAAAACACACCCCAAATGAGTTTTCAACAAAGTTTGTTTCCAATCTTTACTGAAAACTGGTGATCTTGAAATTTGTTTTTTTTTATATACTAAATAAATTATTAAAGGTAATGCACTCGTGATAATTTTTTTTCAATCTATACCCCGTGGAGAATATTCCAGAATTTTTTCAAAATTTTTTGATCAGTACTTTTCGAGATAAGGTAGGGGACAGCGATTTTTTTAAAAGTAATACGAAGAAAAGTGTGCGCAAGTATTACATTATATATATATATATATATATATATATATATATATATATATATATATATTTTTTTTTTACTCGTGTTTTCACAAGCTTTCATTTGACACCACACTCGATGACCTAGTAAAAAAAATTTTTTTTCACTTCTGATTTCACCTCTCAAAACGAAACCCTTAAGTCAAAATTTATGTAACGGTGGTATAAAATGATCAGTGACTTCACAAAATACATCCCAAATGAGTTTTCAACAAAGTTTGTTTCCAATCTTTACTGAAATCTGATGACCTTGAAATTTTTGTTTTTTTATATACCACATAAATTATTAAAGGTAATGCACTCGTGATAATTTTCGTTCAATCTACACCCCGTGAAGAATATTCCAGAATTTTTTTCGAAATTTTTTGATAAGTACTTTTCGAGATAAGACCCGGGACAGCGATTTTTCGCGAATTTTTTAAAAATAATACAAAGAAAAGTGCGCGCAAGTATAATATTATATATACATTTTTCACTCGCGTTTTCACAAGCTTTCATTTGACCCCACACTCTATGACCTAGTAAAAAAAATTTTTTTTCACTTCCGACTTCACCCCCCAAAACTAACCCCTTAAATCAAAATTTAATTCTCAAAACTACATGGCTCTGATGAGGCCATCAATTCCAATATTATTACCAAATTTCATCTTTCTATGTCAAATAGTTTCGGAGAAAATCGGGTGTGACAGACAGACAGACACCGAAGTGATCTTATAAGTGTTCCGTACGGAACACTAAAAATGATGTAAATAAATCTTTAACCTCAAACAGTGACGTTCAACTTTGATAGACTTTTGAATTTTTGGATAAGGTTATTAAAAACTGAAGTTGAATATGAAGAATTCCATCAAATACCTTGCTATCAAGTTTTTCACCTGTATTCATTTCTTTTCTAACAAAGTGCTCCATTCTTTTTGTTTTATATTACTCAGGCTGCATTAACTTTTATATTACCCATGCTGTATTAAATAACAAATCAAAAATTTTTCAAACATTTCTATATCTATGATTTTGAATGATAAAACTTTGCACAACTTTATTTGTATTTCAAATCTCGCGCTGGTCCACTTTTAACATGGCGGATTGCCACGTGACCTGAAAACGAAACTGATTTTCCTATGCGATTATCCTTGAGTTTCGCTACTGTATAGTGTGTTTACTGTGCTCATACTGTTTATTATTGGGAAAGAATTTGTCCCATCATTAAATTTTGGACACTTACATAAAGCAATCGGCATTGGGACAAAAAAATATAACGTTTTAATTTAAATACTAGTAATATTCACCTAACTTCTATTACTCTTTAAGAAAGTTTATACGTAATAACGATAATGCACTAAATCTGATACATTACAATGCAAATAACAATAAAACTCATTTTACCTTTACGGAGGTTCTTCCTCTTTACACGTCCTGGACGGCCACCACCGAAGGGTGATTTGAGAGAGAAGTCGATATGTTTCTGAGAGTCCAAACGAACAATAAATGAAGGAATGTTCACAACTTGTTTACGGACCCTGTTAACCAAAGAAAAATCAAGATTGAAATTTAGGCTACCAATCATCAAATGTTAGTTCAGGGTCGAAAAAAAACATTCTTTATTTGACAAATATTTCTTTCCATTTTCTATATCCATTGTCGCCTCGCAAGGTACCCAATCAAGCTACAAGAAGCAAGTTTGGGGCATAAGCTGGAATCATTCCTCTACGAGTTTCTTTAGCACTAGTTTAAGCACCAAAATCACCTAACTAGTGACTCTAAGACTCGGTAAATAAAATTGTAGAGGATTAGTCTAACAACCATAAACTTAAAAACAAAATAACTGATCAAGAACAAGTTGAATTTGCGCAATTAGTGTTCCATATGTTAATTGCTTCTGAAATAAAAATTTTTGTTATGGAGGTATAAAATGAACAGTGACTTCACAACACAACACACCCCAAATAAGCTTTCAACAATATTTTTTTCCAATCTTTACTGAAAACTGATGACTATGAAATTTTTAATTTTTTTATATACCAGATAAATTATTAAACGTAATGCACTCGTAATAATTTTCGTTCAATCTACACCTCGTGGAGAATACTCCAGAATTTTGTTCAAAATTTTTGAATCAGTACTTTTCGAGATTAGAGGGAGGACAGCGATTTTTCGCGAATTTTTCAAAATAATGCAAAGAAAAATGTGCGCATGTAAAACATTATATATATTTTTGAACTCGTGGCTTTATGGACTGTGATTGTTTAACAGTTTTTATACTACTCAGTTATTAGTTTATTTTGTATGCAGTGTTTTAAAAAAGTAATTGGACTATTTTCATTATGGGCAGAAAAGGCGATCTTTCACCACGTAAAAAAGCTGAAGTGAAGGCCCAACATTTACAAACCGAGAAATATCACGAAGATTGGAGGTTTCTGAAGCTATTGTAAGACGCATAAAAAAGAAAATTGAGTCAGGAAAGGAATTAAACCCGAAAAGAAAGAAAAGATGCGGTAGAAAACCAATTTTCACTCCACGGTCAGAGAGATGTTTGAAGAAAATTTGTGTAGAAAACAGATTTGCTACCACAAAGGTAATAAAATCAACTCCAGGATGCTAGCGTAAATACTTCTGAGCGCACTGTTCGAAGAAAATTGAAAGAATTAGATTTTAAGGCCTGTCGCCCCCCCGCCAGGAAGCCCAAGTTAACAGCTGCAATGAAAGCAAAGCGCCTGAAGTGGGCCAAACAACGGCAAGACAAAGATGTGGACTTCTGGAGATCGGTAAGATACAGCAATTTAATCAATAATTGATACATTATTATCATATTCAGTTAAATAAAGCAAATAAACATGGAAGTTTTATATATTTTTTCCTATTTTTGACAGGTCTGCTTCAGTGACGAAAGCACATTTGAAATTTTGCAGAATAAAGCTCAGTATGTGCGTCGTCGTCATGGAGAAAAGTTTCATCCTGATTGTGTCGTCCCGACGGTTAAACATCCCACCAAAGTGATGATTTGGTCAGTCATCAGCGGCAAGGGCACTGGACGTCTGTACGTCGTCAAAGGAATAATGAGGCAAGATCAGTATAAAGAAGTATTACAAAATCGGTTGATTCCGCAGCTCAGAGAATGGTTTCCAAATGGGGAACCATTCACTTTCATGCAAGATGGAGCTCCCTGCCCACACTGCTCGGTCTGTTTAAAGCTTTTTTGGCAGAAAAAAATATCCCTCTGTTGGATTGGCCCTGATATAAACCCCATTGAAAATGTGGGGGGAGCTGATGAAAAAAAGAGAAGTGGCTAAAGATGTGATTACCAACAAAACCCAGCTTCTAGAAAAGATTATTCATGTGTGGAATGATCATCCTCAAATGCAGGATCAATCTTGCATTGATAGCATGCCGCGCAGAATTAAAGCTTTGATAGCGGCTAAAGGTGGCTCAACTAAATATTGACTTTTACTAACATTAATTTCACTTTTCTTTAAAACTTAATAAACTTATGCTTTTCTAAATTAATGCCGTTTTATTTATGTCAAATAAATAGGTAATTGATTGGATAATATAAAAATAAAAAACAAATCAATTTAAAAAATAATAAAACGGTACAATATCACTCGGTAATTAATATTTTACATGAAATCTAGCAGTGCGTCTAATAATTTGGCCAGGGACTGTAACTTTCAAAACTACACGGCTCTGATGAGGCCATTAATTTCTATATTAGTACCAAATTTCAACTTTCTACGTCAAATAGTTTCAGAGAAAATCGGGTGTGACAGACGGACAAGACACCAAAGTGATCTTATAAGTGTTCCATATGGAACACTAAAAATTGTATGTTGCAATTACTTGTCCAAATAGGTAAATCAAAGTTATTACCTGTTAACTTTTGAGATGACATAAATGTCAACATTTCAAGGCATTAGTTGTTCAACTAAGTGGCCTGTAAGAATTAATTACAAAGCACATTAAAAAGTATATTACCGAATGTGTCTCTGTCTGATCAAAACACGAGCATGATGAATAGATTTGGCTAATCCAAGTTTAAATACTTGAGTTTGCAAACGTCTTTCTAAGAAATCTTCAATTTTTAGACCCAACACATAATCAAGCTTCATTCTATTTTCATCTAATACTCCAATACGAACCAGACGACGTAAGAGGGCGTTACCTACAAAGGAAGTATAATGCTTTATAAAGGAAAAGAATAAGTTTTAAATACGTTTTAAATTATCGCATTAAGCTTACTTGGAAATAACCTGTTGATATCAATATAAAAGTACAGTCAAATATGTATCCTCAACTTTCGGCACAGACAAAATCAGAAGAAAGACTATGTCTGTTTCCTAGCGGGAATTAATTTGCCCCTTTGTTAAATTTCTGGCACTCCTGGTAAGCAATTTGGCATTACTAGAGCGTGGCGTTGGGGGCGACAACAAAGTAGATTTTAAAACTTACCTTCAAACAATCTCTTGGGATCTTTTTCTTCCAATGTAAGCAACTCACGAGCCGCTTTTACGGATTTTAGCAAGGGTATATTTGACACGCCATACTTCACGTTTATTACGGAGGCCAAAGGCTCCAATTATTTTCAATTCCTGGTCCAAGCGAGCCTTTTCGTAAGGACGTCTGGGCGTGACGTATGTTTTAGAACATACATTGGGTATTCTTCCGTTTACCATGATGAATTAAGGTTCCTCTGAAAGAATAGGGCGAATTAACTTTAAAAATATGGAACCACATTTTTGACTAGACTACTTATAAAAGCGTGCACGATTAATAAAATGTTTCAGTGTCATGAATCAGATAAGCAATATAAAGTGCTTTCTGGGATTAAACAAAGTGTTAATGTAGCCTTGCACGATTAGGGGCCTTTGCAAAGGTTCGCAAAGCACCTTGCCCAGAGTACAAGGCATAACCTCGAAAAAAGTTATCCTAAAAGATACACGTCATCTTGAAATTTTATGCATTTTATTTTATCAAAAACTGTTAAGGGTTTTTAAGGTCTTAATTCAAAAGAAGTATTTTTATTTTTTAATTGAAAGAAAATACAGAAATTCAACGATTAACTTACCCCAACCTCTCACTTTCAAAGCTGTCTGAAAAAGAAAAGTGGATTTTTTTTGGCAACGCTCAATACTTGTGAAGTTTCTCCTACCTAGAAATAACCAAATAACGCGCACGCGTAAACAGATCGGAGGCGCGTTCCGTTATTAGTCCGGGAATTCCTGAGCAACGCTCAGCTCAAATTCCTGGACAAAGCCACTCACCACCCTAATCCCACAATCAAAAACGCCCATGGACTTCCACTCAACGCCAAACGCTACTACCTAAAACCCTCGGACCGTCTACCACAAAATTAGCTTCAAGTTAATTTCAAGTTTATATTTATTCTGTCTCAATTTTTTATATAAAACTGAGTACCTAGGTTAAGTTATTTAGGTTACTGATATGTAAATATCTTAAAAAACAAATATAATTATGATTAGTTCACCTCATTTTATAATAGTTGTAGGTTTAACCCCTGTAATGTCAATAGAAGATTCTAGATTCTCCCATACAATTATATCGACAACTGACCCGAATGTCTAAGTCTGTGTTTACCAAAACGTATTTGCTAATTATTATAACTTCAAAATAAGTAATTAGTCAAAATGGGTATAATCTGAAATAAATTCATAGAGTAAATCTAATTTATATTTTCAGTTTATTTATCCTTTCACGAACCAAAATGCAAACCTTGTGGGCAGCCAACAAACCGAATGGTAGGTTTACACACTTGCCAAGTCTTGGCAAGCCTCGACAAGGTCCAAGCTTTGTCACAAATGAGACTTGCATTTGGAAGTCGTTTACATGCTTGTGAATGTTCCGTGTGCTCCGAACAGTCAAGCATGGCGGACACCGAAGTCGTGGCTGCTATTGCGTTCGGTTTATCATTCTTTTATTTGAAATAAAGGGTGATTCATTTAGAGGTACTTTTTTGTGATGAGGATTTAATTGCAGATTGCGCATGCGTCGTGTCAACTGAAGTGGCATTCCCGTTCAGTAGTGTTTGACAATTCATAATGGAAAGACTTAGCCCGGCACAGCGTCTACAAATTGTTCAACTTTATTACGAAAATGGGCGTTCTACGAGGAATGTGTACCGGGCGCTTAGAGCAACTTATGGTCCACATAATCGGCCTACCGAACGCACAATTCGCTCTACCATCAATAAGTTTGAGACCCAATTTTTTTCATTATTGGATAATGCTCGACCGAATAGACCACATCCAGCACGTAGTGAAGAAATATAGGGGCGGTAGCGGAGAGTGTACGCGAAGACCGTGAAGTGTCGATTCGTCGCCATTCTCAACAGCTTGGCCTGTCATATTCAACAACTTGGCGTATTTTACGTAAGGATCTTTCTTTAAAAGCATACAAAATTCAACTAGTGCAACAATTGAAGCCGACCGACCTTCCGAATCGTTTTCGAGAAAAATTTTGTTCACCGATGAGGCCCATTTTTGGCTTAATGGGTTCGTGAATAAACAAAATGCCCGTATTTGGGGTGATGAACAACCTGAAGAGGTTCAAGAGCTGCCATTAAATCCAGAAAAAACAACTATTTGGTGTGGTTTATGGGCCGGTGGAATAATCGGTCCATATTTCTTCAAAACAGAGGCCGGCCGGAATGTTACTGTGAATGGTGACCGTTATCGCGCCATGATAACAGACTATTTGATGCCAGAAATTGAAGCCCGTGGTCTCGACGAAATTTGGTTCCAACAAGATGGCGCCACTTGCCATACAGTCCGCGAAACCATGGCTTTACTGCGAGAGCAATTCGGCGAACAGATCATTTCACGCTTTGAACCAGTGAATTGGCCGGCTAGGTCATGTGACATCACACCTCTTGACTTTTTCCTTTGGGGCTATGTAAAGTCCAAAGTCTACATGGATAAGTCAGCTACAATTGAGGCATTGGAGGCCAATATTACTCGAGTCATTGGCCAAATACCACTCGAAATATTCACACGCGTCATTGAAAATTGGAACTTCAGAATGGACGTTGTTAACCGTAGTCGCGGACAACATTTGAAAGAAATTATCTTTAAGAAATAATTGTAAAGAATGGTTCTTTTATATGATAATAAAGATTATAAAATAAAATTGTTTTTATTCATTTGTTTTTATTTAAAAAAAAGTACCTCTAAATGAATCACCCTTTACAAGCGAAGTAAAACAAAAACTCAACGAAGAAGAAGATGGTGGATGATAAAAATATATAAACGAACTAACTAACGCGAAACTAAACGCGCACCAACGTGTAAATGCGTCGCAAGCACGTCGCAAACGTCCTTTGATCTGTTCATAAAAACAGACACTCGACCGGAACGGTGACAAGCTCCTCCAAGCTCACGCAAGCCAAGCCAAACAAGCCGTTCACACGCTTGTGTTTGTGGAAGCTTGTCAAGACTTGGCAAGTGTGTAAAGGGGCCTGAAGATAATAAAACAGATTATTTCAGTATTAAAATAAACCAAATTACAATGTTTGTCAATAAATCTCTAAAAAAAAATTCTCAAGCTCGAAAGATTTGGCGATTCTGTAAGCACAGTTTCGTTTTCCCTTTCCAATCTTTTAAAAGAGTGATTACCTTATGACATTTAACAAAAGCAACAACAAAAGATACTTATTTCAATATTTGTCTTTCCTTTTTTTTGTAGAATGTCACCCGATTTCCATCGGAATGTTTGGTCTAGCAACAACGAAACGAATGGTCGATTGAAGTCTGAATTTACCGAACGCTCTTATCTTAACCTATACTCTTACCAAGGAATAACCGAACGTTCTAATTAATCCTCGAAACGTCTGAGTATGTTTAGTTATATAAAGTCAATGATTGACTTTCAACATTTTAAAAAAGGGTGTTTGGAATGGAAATATATATTTTTCTGTTTAAAGTAATACAATCAAATTTTTCATTAAACTTCTTGATCTGGCTATAAGTATATTTAACGTCTAGATGATTCAAAAGCTCTTAGTAGATAGCTAAAGATGATACCGACCACTAGCAAATTCTGCTTTCTCTCATTAGAAAGTATTTTAAAATATTTTAATAGTTTTTATAGATAAAATAAGAAACACTTTAAAATTTAAAACGTGCCTCAATGGAAAATGTTTAGCTATGAGGTAACATTTATATTAAAAAAAATTGTGTCAATGCACCCAAAAACTAATTGATTTGAAGCCACTATAAATTAATTGACGTCAAATCGAACTATTTTAATATTTTTATCACGATTTATCTTTCAAAAATATTTGTTTACTAAACAATGAAAATGTGACAAATTATATTTACTCTCTGTTCGAACATAAAAACGCAATTAATTGGTTAGCTTAGTTTAATTTTTATTATTTATTGTAGACTTACAAGGTCTGTAGGTAGAGACAGGGAAGTGTTGAAAACAGGAAGGAAGGTTGTTTATCGGACTTGGAATCAGTCGGCTTTTAGCTATTTACGCGTAAAGACAGAAGGCAACGTTTTTTTGGTGATCTTTTACTCGAGTGTCGGTGTGGTGTTTCAGTACAATTTTTTTAGCATGTCAAGGCTGCAGTATGTTATGCAACCAGTAGAACTGAGTTCTGCAAAGTTTGTCAGTGTTGTTTACAAAAATTGCTGATTACAGGTTGAGTTTAACTCGTTCGTGACCGAATAACTGAAAATAGATTTGTAAATTAGCGTCGTAAGACTTTCACTTTTACAAACGAAATAATTTGACCGGTGCTATCAAGTTATGTAAAATTTGATATGGTTCGATATTCGTAAAAATATCAACCTAACCATGATTTTGCCTAGAATCACCCAGAATTTTAACCTTTGGCACAGTTTTTTTCGACGTATTGGAAATTTAAAGTGTGAGACTCGGATTTCTGCCAATTCTGAAACTAAAGGTTATTCAAGATACGTTACGACTTGCAGTAACCCTGCCACACGGTAAGATTTTTTTGTTAAACCGAGAAGTGTTTTTATTTTAAATGTTTACGTCCCAAACGTCACGTCGGCCATAACCTTGTTTTTTTAATTACTCTCGAGTCTGATCAAGATTCGTATTTAATAATTTAATTTATTCAGATTAAAGGAATATAATTACTACAAGACTGTAATACTTGCTTTTCCACTAGTAGATTTTTCTAAAGTTATTGCATGGATTTACTTTTTTACTAGCCGTGCCCGCGGCTCCGCTCGCGTTAACTTGATTCACCTTTAGCATCACTGCTTATTCGTTATGTTTAGATTATTATTATAGCTCAAGGGGCCTTAGAGGCCCATGGCTTGGTTACATACTTGTCTCCACTTCTTTTTGTCTCCTGTTAGCTTTTCCCAGTGCGGGATTCCCATCAACTCCGGATCTTGCTTTACTGCCTGAATCCATGTAGATCGAGGTCTACCCTTGCCTCTTTTCCAGCACTCCTCTTATTCGGGCTTGCTTTGCCTGTCTTTCTTCCTTCATCCTTGCCACGTGTCCCAACCATCCTAATCGCTGGCTGATTATGATTTGGCTTATAAGGGGTTTCGTATATATGCATTTTAATTCGTAGTTTGTTCTTCTTCTCCACAGTCCCTCTTGTTTCCTTCCCCCATAGATTTTTCTCAAAGCTTTCCTTTCCCACACTTCCAACGTCTCCTTTTCTCTTGCATTCAGTTTCCACATTTCACATCTATATGTCACCGTGGGTCTGACAACTGTTGTATATATTCTTTCTTTTGCTTTTCTTGATACATTCTTTAATTTCAATATTGGATTCATTGCCCTCAAACATCTCTGTCCGTTCGCTATTCTTTCTTGTATCTCCATCCTTTCTTGTCCACTCTATGTTATTGTTACTCCCAAATAATTAAATTTGTCTACTTTTTCAAACATATATCTTTTTCCTAAGTTGTTTATTATATCTAAACTTTTGTTGTTTTTTAATATCCTTCTTCTTTGTAATTTCTATGTATTTTGTTTTTTGTTTTTTCCTCATTTTATCTTTAGTCCTCTCATCCTTCCCCTTTCTTCTATCCTACTTATGGCTTTTTTTTGAGGTTCTCTTTTGCTCTTGCAATTACTGCTACATCATCCACATAGGCCAAGCATTGGCAAGTTTGTTGGTATATCGTTCCATTTTTTTTAAATTTCTGACTCCCAGATTATCTTCTCTATTACCAAATTAAATGGACATGTCGACACTGGATCCCCCTGTTTTAATCTTCTCGTCACCTTAAACTTGTCTGATACTTTGCCCTCAACCAACACTCTATTTTCTGTGTCATTCAGGATCATTCTCACCATGCGAATCAATTTACTTGGAATTTTTAGTTCTTCCATTATCTTGTAGAGTCCTTCTCTATTTACAGAGTCATATGCTTCTCTGAAATCCACAAAGATCAAGTATAGTGCCAAATTTTGTTTTCAGCTATTATCTTGGATTTTGCTTAATCGAAAATATCTTGTCTGTAACCGATCTATTTTTCCTGAATCCACACTGGTACCCTCCCAGAATAGACTCGGCTTTCTCTGCTAGTCTGTTTTTGATAGTCAACACTACTATCTTGTACACGACATCCAGTAAGGCTATTGGTCTATAATTAGCACATATAATTTTTTCTCCTTTTTTGTATATTGGACAAATGAGCAACTCTCCAGCTCACTGGCATCTTTTCTGTTTACCATATTTCTTGCACCAACCGGAATATTTCATTTTCCAGATCTGCTTTCTCCAGCTCTGATCAGTTCTGCTGTTATACAATTTCCACCCGGGGCCTTATTTTTTTTTGGGTTCTGAGTATTTTTCTTATTTCTTCTTTTGCAGGGTTTGTTTGTCCCCTCCTGCCCCTCAGTTAATTTTGCTTCCTATTTCTCATTCAACTCATTTTCATCTCCATTTAGTGTTTCTTTAAAGTATTCCCCCCATCTATTCAGTCTTTCTACCAAGCTTACTGCTAAACTTCCATCTTTTTTCCTACATATTAGCATTTTGTCTTTGTTTATTCTCTGTGTATTTTATAAAAAAAAAACATGTAAATCAGATAAGTGGTTCTTGAGTGCTAAGCACAGTAATGGATAGACAAACAGACAGAGAGACTTTACGTTATATATATATATTATAGATTTTTTTTGACATATACTAAATTAAGAAATTAAAAAAATCACCTTAATCAGATGAGTGGTTCTCGAATGATAAGCACACTAACGGACAGACAGAGAGACGTTGCGTTTTATATATGGTATATTATATAGATTATTATTACTATTATATAACCTGGCCAGAGAATATATGTATGAATTAAAAAAAAAACACGTAAATCGGATAAGTGGTTCTCGAGTGATAAGCGCACTAACGGACAGACAGGGAGACGTTGCATTTTTATATATATTACAGATATTCTTTGCTACATGATATTGTTCCATATTTAATGGTTTAGGCAGTGTATTGCAAAAGAACGCTCTAGCGGCAAACTTTTTTTTCTGACTTTTTTTCACTATTATCGTCACTGCCTATTCCTTATGTCGTCTAACATAATAAAATATAGCCTATAACTTGGCCAGAGAACATATGTATGTTTTAAAAAAAAAGCACGTAAATCGGATAAGTGGTTCTCCCGTGATAAGCGCACTAACGGACGGACAGACAGACAGAGAGACGTTGCACTTTACATATATTATAGATATAAATTATTATTATTACTATATAACCTGGCCAAAAAATATATGTATGAATTTAAAAAAAGACACGTAAATCGAATAAGTGGTTTTCGCGTGATAAACGCACTAATGGACAGACAGACAGACAGAGAGACATTGCATTTTATATTTATTATAGATTATAGATATATTCTCTGCTACATAATATTGTTCCAAATTTAATGGTTTATGCTGTGTATTGCAAGGGAACGCGCGGCAAACTTTTTTCCGACTTCATTCACTAATATCGTCACCGCTCATTCCCTATGCTACCTATCGTAATAAAAATATAGCCTATAACCTGGCCAGAGAACATATGTATGTTTTAAAAAAAAAGTACGTAAATCGGATAAGTGGTTCTCCAGTGATAGGCGCACTAACGGACAGACAGACAGACAGAGAGACGTTGCATTTTATATATATTATAGATGTTTACGTCCCAAACGTCACGTCGGCCATAACCTTGTTTTTTTAATTACTCTCGAGTCTGATCAAAATTCGTATTTAATAATTTAATTTATTCAGATTAAACCAATATAATTATTAAAGACTGTAATACTTGCTTTTCCACTAGTAGATTTTTCTGAAGTTATTGCATGGATTTACTTTTTTCATTTACTTTTTTATGTACATATAGTTCTATTTCATATTTACTTTACTACTTTTTATGAATAAAAAATCGTATTGCATTATAGAAGGGCAAAACCAGGATATAAATTATGGTTTATTTCTAACTGAAATCCTGAAAATCCTATTCGTCCTGTAGTTAATGTAGTAATACTGATTCAAATTAAATTGTAATTTAATTCTTTATAAATTTATTTTTTAGGCCATTGTTTCTAGGATCTATAATATCAAATAGTGCTTTCCGAACCATGGCAGGTGCTAGCAGTTCCAAAGAGAAATATCAAAATAGGCTAGCCCTTGAAAAGAGTCCCTATCTTTTACAGCATGCTACTAATCCCGTGGATTGGTATCCATGGGGCCAAGAAGCTTTTGACAAAGCTAAGGCTGAAAATAAGCCAATATTTTTATCTGTGGGATATTTCTACTTGCCACTGGTAAATTTTAGAGTTATTTTTGTGTGCAGAGATGATTTAAAAAATCATTTTGATCTTAGTTTAGCTAGATGGTACTTGAGAAATGGTATAGATAAAAAGACCTTTCACATGTAGCCTATCATTTGTAGAGTATTTTGTTTAGAAAATGTTTCTCTTAGCTAGCATTGTAATTAGGAAAACGTAGTGTTCACTGTTTCAGTTGAGCATGATTCAGAGCAATACATTCTTTTTTGTGTTCATATTATCTGTCCCTATGGTTCGTGGCACTAAATTCATTCCAAACTGTACATAACACAAATATAAGATCATAAGGTATGGGGAAACTAAAAAATATAAGTATGATTGTTATATCACATAACTTTGTAGAAAACTATATAAATTTTTATACAAAATGATACTTTAGATATTAACATTTAGTTTATTTTAGTTTGAATCAAACTAGTAAATCTAAAATGGAAATTTTTACTTGTTAATTCAGGTAGTTGTTTACCTCGGAGTCTGGGCCAAGCTGATATTTGGTTTCTATTTCCTATATAAATATATTTTATAGATATTAATGATTTATTTAACTCAATTTAGCTACTATATGATTTTTTATAAACTTGTTTAAAAAAGTCATTAATTTTGAAACTGACCATTGCAAAAGAAAATATTCTGTGTCTTCCTGAAAACACTTTGGTTTTTATGTTTATCAATAACAATAAATTTTCAGTAAATCCTTGTTTTGGTTGAGTTAAAACAACTTAAATCTATGTCCAGTTCATGGTTTAATAAACATTTTACATTAAAAAGCAAATATTGCTTTCAATTAGGTGAATTTATAAAAAACTTATGTTTGCAATTTCATTGACCTAACTTTTTTTTTAACAATAAATTTTCAGTAAATCCTTGTTTTGGTTGAGTTAAAACAACTTAAATCTATGTCCATTTCATGGTTTAATAAACATTTTACATTAAAAAGCAAATATTGCTTTCAATTATGTGAATTTATAAAAAACTTATGTTTGCAATTTCATTGACCTAACTTTTTTTTATGGAGACCAGAACATTGATATTTCAAAGTTACTCTCAATTACTAGGTGCCATGTAATGGAAAAAGAATCCTTCGAGAATGAATCAGTAGCTGAAATTATGAATGAATACTTTGTGAACATTAAAGTAGATCGTGAAGAACGTCCTGATGTTGATAAAATGTACATGTCATTTATACAAGCTACAGTAGGAGGTGGAGGCTGGCCTATGTCAGTATTTCTAACTCCTGATTTGGAGCCCTTAGCAGGTGGAACTTATTTTCCTCCAGAAGATTCTAAATATGGCAGACCTGGTTTTAAGACGGTTTTGCTGAATATAGCACATCAATGGAAAACCAACAGGGAAGCTGTGGTCAAATCTGGTAAGTAATTTATACAATACATATAACAAAGATAGTGGAAAAACTGTACTTTTATCAATGACTGTTTTTACAGTTATAGTGTTTAACTAATTATATAATTTCAGTATGCGTTAATAGTTTTTCTTCCAGGGGTGATTTTTAATGAGAAAATATGTGAATACAGATCTAATTACCTTTTAACTGTTTATGATAGAATAACATGTGCCTGTAATATTGCTTGCTTTAATTACACAATTTGCATCATTTAAGGATATAGCGAAAGTACGTGGGTCATTCCATGCCAAATCGATCACTTTTGACCCTGACCCCTTTCGATTTGGCTGAAAGTTTTTTGTCTTTGTCAACCCTATGAAAAACGGTTCTCAGAATTTTTTCAAATTTTTTTACTCACCTCAAAAAAAGTTATCAATTTAAAAAAAAAATGAAAATGGCTTCTTTTTTTTCAAATTGCCATAACTTTGTCAAAAATTGGCCGATCGAGACGTTTTTTTTTCAAAATTTTCGTGATTAAATGTACTTTTAAAAAAAAATACAAAAAAATTTTTAGATAATAAAATCTATGAAATTTTTGCCTTTTTTGAGAAAAACCGTCAATTTTTTGAAGTTCGCCATTTTTTATTTTTATTTTTTTTCTTAAAAGAACTTCAATCAATTCCCCGCCAATCCCAGAGTGGGCCGAAGTTTTTTTCTATTTTTTTTTTAATTGAAAAATTTTTTTTCAGTTTTTCACAATTTTTTAATTTTTTTTTTAGGAACTTTGTTTATATAATTAAACTAGCCGGGCCCGCGGCTCCGCTCGCGTGGACTTGATTCACTACTATCGTCACTGCTTATTCCTTATGTTACCCAACGTAATAAAATATCTCCCATTATTTCCCCTTATCTCCCAATATTTCTCCTTATCTCCCATTATCTCTACATAATTTCCATTATCTAGGCTTATCTCTTCTCATCTCCCATTATTACTCCTTATCTCCCATTATTTCTTCTTATCTCCCATTATCTCACCTTATTTCCCATTATCTAGGCTTATCTTGACTTATCTCCCATTATTTCTCCTTATCTCCCATTATCTCACCATAACTCCCATTATCTAGAATCTCTGCTTATCTCCTATTATTTCTCCTTATCTCCCATTATTTTTACTTATCTCCCATTATCTCACCTTATCTCCCATTATCGAGGCTTATCTCGACTTATCTCCCATTATTTCTCCTTATCTCCCATTATCTCACCTTATCTCCTATTATCTAGGCGTATATCGAATTATATAGAACATATGTATAAATTTATAAAAACACGTAAATCGGATAAGTGATTCTCGAGTGATAAGCGCCCTAACGTACAGACAGAGAGACGTTGCATTTTATATATATTGTATTCTTTGCTACATGATATTGTTCCATATTTAATGCTTTAGGGAGTGTACTGCAAGAGAACGCGCTAGCGGCAAACTTTTCTCCGACTTGATTCACTATTATCGTCACTGCTTATTCTTTATGTCACCTAACGTAATAAAATATATCCTATAACATGGCCAGAGAACATACGTATGTTTAAAAAAAAAGCACGTAAATCGGATAAGTGGTTCTCGAGTGATAAGCGCACTAACGGACGGACAGACAGACAGACAGACGGACAGAGAGACATTGCATTTTATATATATTATAGATATTCTCTGCCACATAATATTGTTCCATATTTAATGGTTTGGACTGTGTATTGCAAGAGAACGCGCTAGCGGCAAACTTTGTCCGACTTCATTTACTATTATTGTCACTGCTCATTCCTTATGCTACCTATCGTAATAAAATATAGCCTATAACCTGGCCGGAGAACATATGTATGTTTTTAAAAAAAAGTACGAAAATCGGATAAGTGGTTCTCCAGTGATAAGCGCACTAACGGACAGACAGACAGACAGAGATACGTTTTATTTTATATATATTATAGATGTAATAAAATATATACCTATAACCTGGTCAGAGAACATATGTATGAATTTTAAAAATCACGTAAATCGGATAAGTGGTTCTCGAGGGATAAGCGCATTAATGGACAGACAGACAAACGTTGCATTTTATATATATTATAGATATAGATTATTATTATTATTATTATATAACCTGGCCAAAGAATATATGTATGAATTTAAAAAGAGACAGGGAAATCGGATAAGTGGTTCTCGCGTGATAAACGCACTAATGGACAGACAGACAGACAGGGAAACATTGCATTTTATATATATTATAGATTATAGATTACAATATTTTTTGCTACATAATATTGTTCCATATTTAATGGTTTAGGCTGTGTACTGCAAGGGCACGCGCTAGCGGCAAACTTATTTCCGACATCATTCACTATTTTATGTCATTGCTCATTCTTTATGCTACCTATCGTAATAAAATATAGCCTATAACCTGGCCAGAGAACATATGTATGTTTAAAAAAAAAAAGTACGTAAATCGGATAAGTGGTTCTCCAGTGATAGGCGCACTAACGGACAGACAGACAGACAGACAGAGAGACGTTGCATTTTATATATATTATAGATAAATGCAAGTAAATGGTTTCACGGTATATTATACTTAATTTATAGTCTAAACTTACAACTAATGACTAGGATTCTACATTTGATACGATTAACATTCACTGTTTTTAGTACTAATTCAACAAATAATTTATTTCATTTTTCTTTGGCGTTTGAATAATTTTGTTCACTATAATTATGTTTCATATAATAAAATAATTTCCTAAGCATATTATAATAAATTTTAATCTGACATAAATAGTATTCAAATTCAGCACATTAATTAGATCGATAAGCTAGGACATGACAATCACAGACTTACCTACGGCCAATTCACTAGATCCGCGCGAATCTATTCTATTTCATAAGCCTACCACCACTTTTATATTGAGATCCAAAATATATAACATAATGTATTTGTCATGTGTTTCAGTGTTTATTGAAAGTGTTTTTGTTATTACCTTTGTTGAAAAAGAATAATTTATCTATAATTGTGTGCTGAATTTGAATACTATTTATGTCAGATTAAAATTTATTATAATATGCTTAGGAAATTATTTTATAATGTGAAACACAATTATAGTGAACAAAATTATTAAAACGCCAAAGAAAAATGAAATAAATTATTTGTTGAATTAGTAAATAGTAACAGTGAATGTTACTCGTATCAAACGTAGAATCCTAGTCATTAGTTGTAAGTTTAGACTATAAATTAAGTATAATATACCGTGAAATCATTTACTTGCTTTTATTTTATTATATAAACAAAGTTTCTAAAAAAAAAATTATAAAATTGTGAAAAACTGAAAAAAAAATTTTCAATTAAAAAAAAAATAGAAAAAAAAATTGGGCCCACTCTGGGATTGGTGGGGATAACTGCAGAATTGATTGATGTTTTTTTAAGTTATGGCAATTTGAAAAAAAAAAAAGAGCCATTTTTTTTTGAAAAATTCATAACTTTTTTTGAGGTGGGTAAAAAAAATTGAAAAAATTCTGAGAACCGTTTTTCATAGGGGAGACAAAGATAAAAAACTTTCAGCCAAATCGAAAGGGGTCTGGGTCAAAAGTAGTCGATTTGGCATGGAATGGCCCACCTAAACTCCTGTTTGCCTACTTGTTTTCTTCTTACTCACTCTCACACATTCATCATATACATATTTGTAATAAGAGCTGCGTAAGCAATTTTCTGTGACAGAGCTGTAGGAGTTATACTGCATGTTATTTTTCCGACAGGTTTGATGTCATTGAACCAATTTTAATCCAATGTAGTGGAAAATGTGGCTAGATGATGTACTTATAAATTGATATTTTGGAAAGTTTTACAATATGCGTGTAAAATTACACGTCCTGCACTATCTTATCAAAAAAAAAATGAACGAGTTCTTAACAAATTAGTTCAACAGCTAATGGGTATTACATGCATAATTACCTGCACAAAAGTATTTAAAATTCATTTAAGTTACATTTAAATAAACAATAGGTCGAGCTATATTTAGAATATCAGTCTGACAGATGTATTGGGGTCGTAACTTCTTGCTTATTAATATGTTTATAATTAACACAACAACAATAACATACACAAACATAAATATAAGGATTTTGAGTATATATCTACATAAAGTAATCTTTATTCGTTTTTATCAAAAGTACCAGAATTACTAGAAAGCCTTGGAGATTCTAATGACAGTAATGTAACAACGTTAGAAGAAAGAAGAAAACCAGATTATCGATTCCTGAGCTAGTGTCTGGTGTATTTAAGAATGTTAAAATTTGAAGGTTATTTTTTGAAAATTAGGGTACAGGCTTACATACCACATTTAAGAGATAGTGTGGGGAATAGGTATTACAGTTTTTGGCTCAAAAACAGTTTTTCAAAGTTCATAGCAATGTTAAAAAGCTGTCGGTTGGACGTGGAAATAATCCAAAAAAATGTGGCAATACTTTAAACACAATTTCTAAAGAGGATTTTTTTGAAGCTTTCTGGCGCTCAGAATTTTATAAAATCAAAAGTAATAATTTCTATGAGGGTTTTTTTAAAAGTTATCTACCTAGCTGAGGAAGCAAACTCGCAGAGCCTGAAAAGAAATATATACTTTTATGCTTAAGTACCCTCTGCACTAATACACTTAGTTCAGCACTTCTCAAGGTGTTTCATTCCATCCAAAAAAAATCATTTATTTGCGACTCAAAAAACTGACTCCTCAGCGGCTTTCAATCCATCATCAAAATTTTCGGCACCTGATATATTACAAAAAGAAGTTTCTAAATCAGGGCTATAGGGTGGATATTGTAACTTGGTAAATCAACGGCTTACGGTAATGGCTCGAAATCTTGTAGATCTTGCAGTTGTCATGCAATAATGGCAAAGTTTCAGTTCTCCATGAATTGACGTTTTTCTTTAATAACTTGCTTCAAGTTTTGGATTGTCCTTCCGTAAAAACCCCTTCATTAATTGTAAACCCTTTTTCTATATATGCAATAAGCAAAATTGTGCGATCTACCTAGTACTTCACTTAAAACATTTGGATCTGAAATAAACACTGACTTTGACTTTCTTATACTAAATATTAACTTAATTCTTAATACTTATTATAGAATATTTAAGGATCCTCATCTCTGTCAACCCTTTTCCCTGTTCAAACAGAGTAATGAAATTAATTTTCAGATTTTTCGACTCTAAGGATCTTAAAGAAGAGTTATAACACGATATATATGAAACGACCCCTCTAACCTCCTACCCTACCCCTTTAACCCCTTATATATTTCCCTATAAATAATATGCTTAAAATTTGTTCATTACATCAACCAAAAACCTTGGAGAAATTTTCAGAATACTATTGAAACTATACAATATTTGATGACCCCTACATCTTTCACCCCCCATCCTCTGTTAAAATTAAAAGTAATAAAAAAACTTAATTTTCATATTCTTCAACTCCAAAAATATTCCAAAGGACATAAAATACGATATATACGAAGCTCTATCCACCTTTTTAGTTACCAATATGTACTATAAATAATATGTTTAAAGTTAAAAAGAACATCAATATAACATGATATATCCGAAATATCCGCTCTGATCTACTCCCCCAACCCTTTATATGGTTTACAATACATATTTATGTATAACATTGGTTTATTATCTAAACAGAAAAGCAGGAAACATAATTTTCATATTACTAATAAAACTTTAAAAACTTTATCAACACTCTGCCCTTTCACCTGAAGCGATATTGAACAGAAATTGTAGGTTTCATCCCAATGTTCGGCGTTCTATATGCATCAAGTTTGAAATTAATATCTCATTTCGTTCGAGTTATCGTACCAAAAGACCGCGATACAAACATCTTTTTAATCTCTATTTCCACTGTACTTTGTTGAATATCATCATCGTAAACAAATTCTAAACAATCAGTAGGATCTTCTCGATATTTTTCAGTCCACTGAGTCAACAGTAAGTAGCTCATCATCTGAGTCATATCTACATTAATTCCTTGAAGATCCGCCATGCTTAAAACAGTTTGCAATGGTTTCTCTACCGACTCTTTGCCAAGCCATATGGATAAAGTTTATAGCCTGCAAGAGAGTTACAGAAAAAAATATTACCTTTATCGATCGTCTCTAACATTTTCATAAGTAAAATCTTTCTATAAGGACATTTTAAAGAATGTATCACACCTTGATCCATAGGATGGAGCTTTGCACCTATGTTTGGAGGCATAAAAACCAATTTTATTTGCTGTAGATGCTGTAGACTTCAGGGTACGCTGGAGAGTTGTCAATCAAGAGTAATATTTTTTTGTTTGTGAATTTTAATTCTTTGTTCCATTCAATCAGTTCGTTTTTAAAAATTTCTGATGTCATCCAGGCTTTATTGTTTCATTTTTACTTTACTGGTAAATGTTCGTTTTTAAAACACCTGGGATTGGCAGACTTTCCTATCACTAACAATTTTCTTTTCTCTATTCCAGACATATTTGTAGTTACCAACACAGTAATCCTTACTTTTGATAATTTTCCACCAGCACAATTCTCTCAGACAAACTTTAATGTCTTACCAGGCGTCATCTTGTAAAACAAACCCGTTTCATCCGCATTAAAAATGTTCACATATTCATAACTTTCTCGAATTTTCGGCCATACATTGGCCAATCACTGATCAACAACAGTCACATCTACTCCTGCAGTTTCTCCTACTATCTTACCCCCATTAATATTATGTCGCTTTTTAAATCGTTCAATCCTTGTAGAACAGTTAAACTCGTTGTTCTTTATTTTCCTTCCCAATTCACTAGCTTTCTCTTATATGGTAAAGTATAGTCGGTAATAGGAACATGTTCATGTTGTTTTTGCCTAAACCATTTAAGGAGCCATTTATCGACGTGGTCATGTGTAGATTTTTTTACTTTTTTGCAAATAAAGTTTCTTTTATCATAGATCAATAAGATTTCTTGCCTCTTCGTCCATATGGTAGAAACCGTAGATTTAGTTAAATTCAACTGTTTGCAAACATCACTTTGTTTAACTCAATATTCTATTTTCCTTGTAATATCATGTTTGTCTTTTAAAGTAAACGCTTTACGTTTTTGGGTACTCATTTTAAAATAAAAACTTAAACATTCACTTTACTACTTTGATCAAATATGTATTAGAACTGCATAATACAAGTGAATTGAAAATAAAACTGCTTGAACTAGCGGCGCACCGGAAACAAGTAGAATAGGGGTTCTCAGCGAGTTTCGGTAAATTCTCTAGATCAAGTTGCGTGACATCGAGCACAGGGGGTGGCAAGCTCGGAACGGACATAAAACATCCAAATTTGGTTTGCTTTATCCGGAAGTACATTATAACCGGGTTCGTTATAACCGATAAAAATTTGTATTGGTCTTATGGAAGTTTTTTAATGCATTATAAAATAATTTTAACCGAAAATTCGCAATAAACGGGTTCGTTATAAGCAGACTGCACTATATATATATATATATATAATATATATATATATATATATATATATATTATATATACATATATATATATATATATATATATATATATATATATATATATATATAAATATATTATATATACACACACATACATACATATATACATAAAGCTCATGTTCATTATAGCCGCCTAGGTACGAGGCAGGTTTTGGGTCTATTATTTTCAAAATAAATTTACTACGTCATCGAGTGGGGTGTCAAATGGAAGCTTGTAAAAAACACGAGTTCGAAAATATATATAATGTAATACGTGCGCACACTTTTTGTATTATTTTTAAAAAATCCCAAAAAAAAAAAAAACGCTGCCCCTCCCCCCTTATCTCGAAAAGTACTGATCAAAAAGTTTTGAAAAAATTCTGGTATATTCTCCACGTAGATTGAACGAAATTATCACGAGAGCATTACCTTTAATATTTCATCTGGTATATAAAAAAAAAACAAAAATTTCAAGGCATCAGTTTTCAACAAAGATCGGGAACAAACTTTGTTGAAAACTCATTTGGGTGTGTTTTATGAGGTCACTGATCATATTATGGTATACCTCCGTAACAAAAATTTTTATTTTAAAAACAATCAACGTACGGAACACTTATTGCGCAAGTTCAACTTGCACTTGACCGGTTATGCTTGAAAATAAGATGGGCCTTTACGGCCATACACCTGAGGACATTCTTTTATGAATAACTATTCATTCGTTTTCCGCTTTAGTGAAGAATTTTATCGATGCTCCAAATTACTTTCAATCATTTTTCGGAAGAATATAAACTGAAAAAAACTGCAAAAGTACTCGGAACAGGACCAGTAATTTGCCAACTAAGCAACTTTTGTATGACGTTATTATCATATCTTAGTAGATAACTTAATAACATCCTCGTTGCCGGTCGGCGACCATGAACGATTTCAGAGAGTGGTGAGGATTTTGTAAAACGAAAAGTAATATCTATTTTCATTATATTTTTGTACATTTTCTAATGAGCGATTTGTTTTTTTGTTTAAAGTGTCCTAAAACACACACACACACACACACACACACACACACACACATATATATATATATATATATATAAATATATATATATATATATATATATATATATATATAACTCTTATAAATTATAGTACAGTTGCCACGAATAATATATAATTTCATTATTATTCGGCAGTCAAGCAATATACATAGACTGCTATATTAAACATGAGCTTTATGTATATATGTATATGTATATATATATATATATATATATATATATATATATATATATATATATATAATATATATATATATATATATCTATATTCTATAATTCTATAATATATATAAAATGCAACGTCTCTCTGTCTGTCTGTCTGTCTGTCCGTTAGTGCGCCTATCACTGAAGAACCACTTATCCGATTTACGTACTTTTTTTTTTAAAACATACATATGTTCTCTGGCCAGGTTATAGGCTATATTTTATTACGATAGGTAGCATAAGGCATGAGCAGTGACGTAAAATAGTGAATGATGTCGGAAATAAGTTTGCCGCTAGCGCGTGCCTTTGCAATACACAGCCTAAATCATTAAATATGGAACAATATTATGTAGCAAAGAATATCTGTAATGTATAATCTATAATATATATAAAATGCAATGTCTCTCTGTCTGTCTGTCCATTAGTGCGTTTAACAGGCGAGAACCACTTATCCGATTTACCTGTCTTTTTTTAAATTCATACCTATATTCTTTGGCAGGTTATATAATAATAATAATAATAATCTATATCTATAATATATATAAAATGTAATGTTTGTCTGTCTGTCCGTTAATGCGCTCATCCCTCGAGAACCACTTATCCGATTTACGTGATTTTTTAAATTCATACATTTGTTCTCTGACTAGGTTATAGGTATATATTTTATTACATCTATAATATATATAAAATGCAACGTATCTCTGTCTGTCTGTCTGTCCGTTAGTGCGCTTATCACTGGAGAACCACTTATCCGATTTTCGTATTTTTTTTTTAAAACATACACATGTTCTCCGGTCAGGTTATAGGCTATATTTTATTACGATAGGTAGCATAAGGAATGAGCAGTGACAATAATAGTAAATGAAGTCGGATAAAGTTTGACGCTAAGCGCGTTCTCTTGCAATACACGGTCCAAACCATTAAATATGGAACAATATTATGTAGCAGAGAATATCTATAATATATATAAAATGCAATGTCTCTCTGTCTGTCTGTCCGTCCGTTAGTGTGCTTATCACTGGAGAACCACTTATCCGATTTACGTGCTTTTTTTTTAAACATATGTATGTTCTCTGGCCAGGTTATAGGATATATTTTATTAGGTGACATAAGGAATAAGCCGTGACGATAATAGTGAATCAAGTCGGAGAAAAGTTTGCCGCTAGCACGTTCTCTTGCAATACACTCCCTAAAGCATTAAATATGGAACAATATCATGTAGCAAAGAATAAAATATATATAAAATGCAAAACGTGTCTCTGTCTGTCTGTCTGTCTGTCCGTTAGTGCTCTTATCACTGGAGAACTACTTATCCGATTTACGTGTTTTTATAAATTTATACATATGTTCTATATAATTCGATATAAGCCTAGATAATGGGAGATAAGTCGAGATAAGCCTTGATAATGGGAGATAAGGTGAGATAATGGGAGATAAGTATAAATAATGGGAGATAAGGAGGGATAATCGGAGAGAAGCAGAGATAAGTCTAGATAATGGGAGTTATGGTGAGATAATGGGAGATAAGGAGAGATAATGGGAGATAAGGAGAAATAATGGAGAGAAGTCGAGATAAGCCTAGATAATGGGAAATAAGGTGAGATAATGGGAGATAAGGATAAATAATGGGAGATAAGGAGAAATAATGGAAGATGAGCAGAGATAAGCCTAGATAATGGAAATTATGTAGAGATAATGGGAAATAAGGAGAAATATTGGGAGATAAGGAGAAATAATGAGAGATATTTTATTACGTTGGGTAACATAAGGAATAAGCAGTGACGATAGTAGTGAATCAAGTCCACGCGAGCGGAGCCGCGGGCCCGGCTAGTATATATATAATATATATAATATATATATATATATATATATATATATATATATATATATATATATATATATATATATATATATTTAATATCGATATCGATATATATATATAATATATATATATATATATATATATATATATATATATATATATATATATATATATATATATATATATATTTAATATCGATATCGATATATATATAATATATATATATATATATATATATATATATATATATATATATATATTTAATATCGATATCGATATATATATAATATATATATATATATATATATATATATATATATATATATATATATATATATATATATATATATTTAATATCGATATCGATATATATATAATATATATATATATATATATATATATATATATATATATATATATATATATATATATATTAATATCGATATCGATATATATATATATAAATATATATATATATATATATATATATATATATATATATATATATATATATATATATATATATATATATATATATATATATACAGTAATACCCCGCTTAGCGCGACCCCCGTTACGCGCGGTTTCACTATAACGCGAATTTCAAATTTCGCGCTCATGTAGTCATTAACTTCTCTATGGTCGCGGGGGATCCCCGCTTTCTCTGAATATTCTCTTTGAAGAATTGGAATTCCCTGTCCTTCGACTTTGTTCTATGGGGATTTTCCTCGTTCGTTTCGTGTGTTCATTTGTTCCGTAATGTTAGTTCGGTCGGCTGGCAGTTTTGTTTTAATATTTATTGGAGATACATACATACATAATTTAACCCTACGTTAAAAATGCCGCCTGTAAAGAAAAAAGAGCGTAAAAGCGTCACTTTGGAATTGAAGATGAAAGTGTTAAGAAGAATGGAAAATGGAGGCAAAGCAACAATTGTTGGGAGAGATTTTGGACTCTCAGAATCGACTGTGAGAACGATTTAAAAAAATCGGGAAAAAATTAAAATCTCCAGCGAAGGTTCAACACCTATAAGTGCAACAAAACTTTCTCGTTCGAGATCATCTATCTTAGAAAGAATGGAGAAATTACTGTCAGTCTGGATCGAAGATTTGAATAAGAAGAACACACCACTAAGTCAAGATCTCATATGCACAAAAGCAAAATCTTTGTATGAGATGCTGAAAACAAAAGAAGGAGAAGGGAGTGCCACTCCGACTTTTGCTGCCAGCAGAGGCAGGTTCCATCGGTTCAAGCAGCGTTCTAATCTTCACAATATCCACATAACAGGCGAGGCGGCCAGCGCGGACATTCAAGCTGCAGCTGAGTTTCCAGACAAGTTTCAAGACTTCGTTAGACGAGAAAAATTCCTGCTTGTCTCATCTTCAATGTTGATGAGACCGCACTTTACTGGAAAAAAATGCCATCTCGAACATTCATTTCTAAGGAAGAACGTCAAGCCAGTGGTTTCAAAGCTGCGAAAGATCGACTAACACTTCTGCTGGGTGGTAATGCCACTGGTGATTTCAAACTGAAACCTTTACTAGTGTACCATTCAGAAACACCCCGTGCAATGCGAGGCACAGACAAGACAAGTCTACCAGTTGTGTGGCGATCAAACAGAAAGGCGTGGGTTACACGGGAAATTTTTCAAGAATGGTATTCTAATAGTTTTTTGCCCATCAGTCAAATCATACTGTGACAGAAATGGGCTTGAACCTAAAGTTATATTACTCTTAGACAATGCCCCAGGACATCCAACCTCACTTGATACGCCCAGAGACTTAAAAGTGTACGTAAAGTTCCTTCCACCAAACACTACGTCAATATTACAACCTATGGACCAGGGAGCAATAGCAAACTTCAAAGCTTATTACCATCGCCGCACTTTTAGCCAACTAATTCATGAAACTGACGGGGAAGGAAGACAGTCTATGCGAGAGTGGTGGAAGTCATACAACATTATGAAGTCTATTCACAACATAGAAGAGGCTTGGAAGGAAGTTAAAATGAGTTGTATGAATGGGGTGTGGCGTAATCTTTGGCCAGATGTAGTGGAAGCACCTAGAAGAATTGTCCAGATGCAGAGACAAGTGCTTGAAGACATTGCTGCAATGATTGAGGGATCTGAACTTGAAGATGTCACGGTAGAAGATCTCGTAGAACTTGTAGCAACGCACGACAATCCTATTAGCAATGAAGATCTGATCGAGTTACAGAATAATCCTATCTACGATGAGGAAGAACAAGTAGAAGAGAAAGTTTTATCTTCAGGGGAAATACAAAATGCACTTTCAAAAATTTATTCAGGTTTGGACATATTGCAGAGTATAGACAATAATGATGACCGTGTCTTGACCGTGTGTCAAACAATTAAAAACAGTGTTGGGTGTTATGAACGTATTTTACAAGAACGTAAACAAAACGTTACCCAAAGACAATAGATGTATTTTTCCGTAAAAAATAAGAGTATGTATTGCATAAAGTGTTCTTAGAATTAAAGTGATTGATTAAAATGATTTGTATTTTTTTGTATTAAATTTTGACTATGTTTAATCATAAACCTCGATATACGCGAATTTCAGTTAACGCGATTTTTTTCGGAACGTATCCCTCGCGTAAAGCGGGGTATTACTGTATATATATATATATATATATATATATATATATATATATATATATATATATATATATATTTAATATCGATATCGATATATATATATATATATATATATATATATATATATATATATATATATATATATTTAATATCGAATATATCGATATATATATATATATATATATATATATATATATATATATATATATATATATATATATATATATATATATATATATATATATATAGATATATATATATATATATATATATATATATATATATATATATATATATATATATATATATATATATATATATATATATATATAATATATATATATATATATATACACATATACATATATATACATATATATACATATATATATATATATATATATATATATATATATATATATATATATATATATATATATATATATATATATATATATATATATATATATATATATATATATACACACATACATACATACATATAAACATAAAGCTCATGTTCATTATAGCCGCCTAGGTACGAGGCTGGTTTGAAAAGTCCGTGCACCACCGGCGCGTATCAAGGTCATGTTTAGTTAGTAGCATTGAATGAACGCACACCAAGTTTCAGCCATATTGGTCTATTTCTTTGTGTTTGGCATTCATGTGAATCAAGGAAGTCGAGTGATTTTCAAGAAATGGAGACGAAAAAGAATTTCGTGTGGTGATTAAACATTACTTTATGAAAGGCAAAACGCTTCAGGAGACTAAAGAGAAGCTTGATAAACATTATGGTGACTCTGCACCTTCGATTAGAACAGTTTAATAAGTGGTTTCAAAATTTTCGGACTGGCCATATGGGCACAAGTGACGCTGAACTTTCTGGACGGCCTGTGGAGGTTACGACTCCAGAAATCATTGATCAAATCCATGATGTGGTGATGGATGACAGAAGAGTTAAGGTGCGTGAGAGATTGCTAGTGCTGTGGGCATCTCGACTGAACGGGTACATAATATTTTGCATAAACATTTGGACATGAGAAAGCTATCCGCAAGATGAGTGCCGCGATTGCTCACGCTTGACCAAAAACGGAATCGTGTGAAGTGTTGCAAGGATGGTTTGCAGCTATTCCAGAAGAATCCGGAGGACTTTAAGCGTCGTTTCGTCACTGTGGATGAAATATGGATACATTACTATACTCCTGAGACCAAACAACAATCTAAACAATGGGTTACCAAGGGGGAATCTGCACCAAAAAAGGCGAAGACCGTTCCTTCGGCCGAAAAGGTTATGGCGACTGTCTTTTGGGATTCGCAAGGGATAATCCTCATCGACTATCTGGAAAAGGGTAAAACTATTACAGGTGAATATTATTCATCGTTATTGGACCGTTTGAAAACCGAGCTGCAAGAAAAACGCCCGCGATTGGCCCACAAGAAAGTCCTTTTCCATCACGACAACGCACCAGCACACACCTCAGCAGTTGTGGTCGCAAAATTAATGGAAATAGGATTCCAACTCGTTTCACATCCCCCCTATTCTCCAGACTTGGCTCCTCGGACTACTATTTGTTCCCAAATTTGAAGAAATGGCTGGCTGGACAAAGATTTTATATTCAAACGAGGAGGTGATTGCAGACACTAATGGATATTTTGCAGACTTGGACAAATCCTATTATTCGGAAGGGATCAACAAACTAGAACATCGTTGGACGAAGTGTATAAGCCTAAAAGGAGACTATGTCGAAAAAATAAAAAAGGTTTACCCCAAACACATAAGTAGATTTTATTTTTGCACGGACTTTTCAAACCAGCCTCGTATATTGCTTGACTGCCGAATATTAATGAAATTATATATTATTCGTGGCAACTGTACTATAATTTATAAAAGAGTTTGATCATTGAAAAAAAACCACGTTGTATATCAACCTCTTTGTAGGATAAACTGGTGAAGGTTATAACTGAATTCATTATTTCGCTACAACTTTTTCTTTTAATTTATTATTATTGGTTGCAATTTTTCATTCGTTTCATTGACATAGATATTTTGTTTACGCTAAAAGAAGGTTATTGAACCAATATTGTTTATATTCCGAAGGCATTTTATGGAGAGATTATAAAGTAATGGAGTAATATATGTATTATTATTATTATTTATGTTTTTTTCTCTCTCTCTTCTATATATATATATATATATATATACAATATATATATATATATATATATATATATATATATATAAAAGACGTAGGTTAAAAAGTTTTTGGTCTGATACATAAATCCGATACATAAAAAGAAAAAACTGATAAAAAAATCCATATGATTTTTAGAAAGTACCAATCTTCAAACGATAAGTGTTAAAATTTCTTGACATTTCGATGATTAGTTTACAAGTTACAGTGGTTTTAGTGATGCTGCTTTTGATATTTTCAAAACAATGGAAAAAATCGAATTTCGTGTGTCGATTAAACACTGTTTTTTTATGGAAAAAAATATCGTTCAAGCAAAGCAATTGCTTGATAAGTGTTATGGGGACTCTGCCCCTGAAAAATCACTCTTCATTTAGTGGTATACTGAATTTAAACGCGGTTGTAGAGATGCAAATGATGCTGAACGCTCTGGGCGCCTAAATGGGGTGGTAACACCGGAAAACATCAAAACAATTCGCAAAAATTGTTTTGGATGACCGTAAAGCGAAATTGCGTGAGATAGCTGACACCCTAAAGATAATCAAAAAATGTGTTGGTCATATTTTGCATGAACATTTGGGCATGAGAAAGCTCTGTTCGAAATGGGTACCGCGTTTGTTCACAGTGGACCAAAAACAACAACATGTCGATGATTCTGAGCGCGGTTTGGACCTGTTTAAGCGCAATAAAAAAGGATTTTTTCATGCGATATGTGACAATAGATGAAACATGGATTCACTATTACAAACCGGAATCAGCTGAGTGGACAGCAGCCGGTGAAAGCCTTCCGAAGCGACCAAAGACAAAACAGTCGGCTGGGAAGGTTTTGGCCTCAGTATTTTAGGATGTGCATGGAATAATTTTCATCGACTATGCTGAGTAGGGAAAAACCATCAATAGCAAATATTATATAAAGTTATTGGTGCATTTGAAAGCACAAATCGCAAAGAAACGGCCCCAAATGAACAAGAACCGTGTTTCCCACCGAGTACAATTTGAAGCGATACAAGAACAACGTGAATCGCTTTCTCCGCACACGTGTCGCTCCTGTAGCGCTTAGGGACTTCCCTGTAGCACGTGTGCTAGACCCATAAAAAAAAAAGAAAAAAGTGCTCTTTCATCAAGACAATGCACCGTGTCACAAGTCAATGGTTGCGATGGCAAAATTGCATGAATTGAAATTCGAATTGCTTCCCGATCCACCTTATTCTCCAGATTTGGTTCCCAGCACTATTATTTATTCGCAGACCTATTTTGAAGGCAAAGACAAAACCTTTTATAAGAAAGGTATAGAAATGTTAGAAAAGCGTTTGACTGATTGTATTGCTTTTTGAGATACAGGGTGTTAAAGGTATACTTCTATTTTAGTTTTTCTTAAGTAGCTTTCTTAATAATTGTACTATTTATACAAGATTCGGTGCTAAGGGGTTTTCTGAGATTAGAAATCAAAATCAGCTCACACCTTTGTTGTAAAATTGTAGAGGGCGCCACTTATTGCACTGGGTATACTTTTAAATTGTCATAACTTTTTTAAACCACTCTGTATGATATTTTTAATTAAATATTTGTATTTTTCCGCCTTCTCCTGTCTAAAAAAGCTCTCTCGGTAAATGTTGCTCCGAGCAACAGTTTCTGAGATAGTGGGATGTTTGTTTCCATTTTTTAATTCTATTTCGCACTTCGTCCACGCTTAGGACAGTTCCAAATGAATAGTCTTTGAAATTTGGAGCATGCTTAAAGGCCAACAGGCCAACAACAGTAAGAATGTAAATACCAACTGGCTAACATTACCGACAAATTAATAAATTTGTAATCAATAAATAAAAACATTCCACTATCTCAAAAATTGTTGCTCGGAGCAACATTTATCGAGAGAGCTTTTTTAGAGAGGAGAAGGCGGAGGGTACGAATATTTAATTAATAATATCATACAGAGTCGTATAAAAAAGTTATGACAATTTAAAAGAATACACAGTGCAATAAGTGGCGCCCCCTACAATTCACAACAAAAGTGTGAGCTGATTTTGATTTTTTCATCTCAGAAAACCTCTTAGCACCGAATCTTGTACAAATAGTATAATTATTAAGAAAGCTACTTAAGAAAAACTAAAATAAAAGTATAACGTTGACACCCGATGTCTCAAAAATTACGAATTTTTGGACTAAGGTAAGTTGGGTTAAATGGTCATATTTTCATCCCAGAAATCCACAGTAACTCTATGTATAAACGGAATACTGGGACACCCTGTATATATATATAATATATATATATATATATATATATATATATATATATATATATATATATATATATATATATATCTATAATATATATAAAATGCAACGTCTCTCTGTCTGTCTGTCTGTCTGTCCATTAGTGACCTTATCACTGGAGAACCACTTATCCGATTTACGTACTTTTTTTTTAAAAACATACATATGTTCTCTGGCCAGGTTATAGGCTATATTTTATTACGATAGGTAGCATAAGGAATGAGCAGTGACGATAATAGTGAATGAAATCGGAAAAAAGTTTATCGCTAGCGCGTTTTCCCTTGCAATACACAGTCTAAACCATTAAATATGGAACAATATTATGCAGTAGAGAATATCTAGAATCTATAATATATATAAAATGTCTGTCTGTCTGTCTGTCCACTGGTGCGTTTATCACGCGAGAACCACTTATCCGATTTACGTCTTTTTTTAAATTCATACATATATTCTTTGGCCAGGTTATATAATAATAATAATAATAATCTATACCTATAATATAAACAAATTGCAACCTCTCTCTGTCTGTCTGTCTGTCCGTTAGTGCGTTTATCCCTCGAGAACCACATATCCGATTTACGTGATTGTTTAAATTCGTACATATGTTCTCTGACCAGGTTTTAGATATATATTTTATTACATCTATAATATATATAAAATGCAACGTCTCTCTGTCTGTCTGTCTGTCCGTTAGTGCGCCTATCACTGAAAAACCACTTATCCGATTTACGTACTTTTTTTTTTTAAAACATACATATGTTCTCTGGCCAGATTATAGGCTATATTTTATTACGATAGGTAGCATAAAGAATGAGCAGTGACGTAAAATAGTGAATGATGTCGCAAATAAGTTTGCCGTTCGCGCGTGCCTTTGCAATACACAGCCTAAAACCATTAAATATGGAACAATATTATGTATCTGTATATGTATAATCTATAATATATATAAAATGCAATGTCTCTCTGTCTGTTTGTCTGTCTGTCTGTCCGTTAATGCGCTTATCCCTCGAGAACCACTTATCCGATTTACGTGATTTTTTAAATTCATACATATGTTCTCTGACCAGTTTATAGGTATATATTTTATTACGTCTATAATATATATAAAATGCAACGTATTCTGTCTGTCTGTCTGTCCGTTAGTGCGCTTATCACTGGAGAATCACTTATCCGATTTTCGTAGTTTTTTTTTTTTAAACATACATATCTTCTCCGGCCAGGTTATAGGCTATATTTTATTACGATAGGTAGCATAAGGAATGAGCAGTGACAATAATAATAAATGAAGTCGGACAGAGTTTGCCGCTAGCGCGTTCTCTTGCAGTACACAGTCCAAACCATTAAATATGGAACAATATTATGTAGCAGAGAATATCTATAATATATATAAAATGCAATGTCTCTCTGTCCGTCTGTCTGTCTGTCTGTCTGTCCGTCCGTTAATGTGATTATCACTGCAGAACTACTTATCCGATTTACGTGCTTTTTGTAACCATACGTACGTTCTCTGGCCAGGTTATAGGCTACATTTTATTAGTTGACATAAGGAATAAGCAGTGACGATAGTAGTGAATTAAGTCGGAGAAAAGTTTGCCGCTAGCGCGTTCTCTTGCAATACACTCCCTAAAGCATTAAATATGGAACAATATCATGTAGCAAAGAATACAATATATATAAAATGCAACGTCTCTCTGTCTGTCTGTCTGTCCGTTAGTGCGCTTATCACTCAAGAACCACTTATCCGATTTACGTGTTTTTATAAATTTATACAGATGTTCTATATAATTCGATATAAGCCTAGATAATGGGAGATAAGGTGAGATAATTGGAGATAAGGAGAAATAATGGGAGATAAGTCGAGATAAGCCTCGATAATGGGAGATAAGGTGAGATAATGGGAGATAAGTATAAATAATGAGAGATAAGGAGAGATAATGGGAGATAAGCAGAGATAAGTCTAAATAATGGGAGTTATGGTGAGATAATGGGAGTTCTGGTGAGATAATGGGAGATAAGGAGAAATAATGGGAGATAAGGAGAAATAATGGGAGATAAGTCGAGATAAGCCTAGATAATGGGAAATAAGGTGAGATAATGGGAGATAAGGAGAAATAATGGGGAGATAAGGAGAAATAATGGGAGATGAGCAGAGATAAGCCTAGAAATGGAAATTATGTAGAGATAATGGGAAATAAAGAGAAATATTGGGAGATAAGGAGAAATAATGGGAGATATTTTATTACGTTGGGTAACATAAGGAATAAGCAGTGACGATAGTAGGGAATCAAGTCCACGCGAGCGGAGCCGCGGACCCGTCTAGTATATATATATATATATATATATATATATATATATATATATATATATATATATATATATATATATATATATATATATATATATATATATATATATATACAGTAGAATCTCGAAAAGTTAACCGAAATGTTCCAAGGGTAATTAACGTTTTGGAACTATTAACGTTTCTAAGTGGTTTTCAAAATTGAAAAAAATAAAATAATAAACCTAGATTTTTTGGAAATGACATGCTAAATTTATTTCATTGACTTAGTTTTCATCACTACAAAAAAGAAACTTAGATTAAATTTGTACCGGTTGGTTTAAAGTTCACAGTCACTCTTGAATATTTTCGTGCGCAGTAACTTTATATTAATTTGTACGGAGTGGTTTAAAGAAGCAGTCGAGACTTGTTTTTGTTTTTTTCTTTGTGTAATAGCTCTTGACCATTTTCGTGCGCATATTGACAAGGTCAGCCACCTGATTTGCATCGTTATTGTTTTCAAACCATTTTATCAAGGTATTGATGCTTTCAACTGCTTTCGAGAAGCTCACTTTTGGTTGTTGAATATCTTGCTCGATAATTGACCCGTCGTTATCATTATCGGACACTTCGAAATCATCGTTATC
>CM032455.1:181373353-181381111 GCA_019049505.1 Pachyrhynchus sulphureomaculatus
TTCAACTTTTTGTTTCATATGTACGCTAAGGAAAAAGATACAGAACGCGGTTTTCAGTGTCTCGAGATGTGTCTGCAGACTCTTAAAAAGATGGCATATGGTGGAATACATGACCATGTCAATAAAGGTATGGAACTATTAAAAGATGTTATTATGGTAACTTAAACTGATCCGTATTAAAAAGGGCCGGCTGTAGTTGTTGTAAGCAATCAGATTTGTTTTATTGCATATTTTTTTACATTTTGTTCAAGGTTTTGCAAGATACTCAGTGGACGAAAAATGGCACGTCCCCCATTTTGAAAAAATGTTATACGATCAAGCCCAACTAGCAACGTCCTATTGCGACGCATATGTTGTAACCAAAGACGAATTTTATGCTGATATTGCTAAAGACATTTTAACTTATGTTTCGAGGGATCTGAGTCATGAGCTGGGCGGATTTTATGGAGCACAGGATGCCGATTCTTACCCATATGAAGGTGAGAGTTTTTCGTATTATATTCGTGCTACGAACTTGTTTAGTTTAATGATGTTTGCTTTACCTCGTGGCTGTTACTCGATACAACTTCATAACTAATGTAATGAAAGACTGATATTGTCAAATTTCCACTTTATTTAGTTTCGCTGAAACTGTATGACACGTTTTGCTATACTATAGCTGATACAAAACGATATTGAATATTAGTGTTGTTACATTTATACAGATACCCTAAGGTAGATAGGTAATAAAATTAATACTATATGCTAATGAATATTGCTGGGAAATCCATTCTGAATATTAATTGTATAAATTGAGCAAGGGGGAGTTACCATGGGCCAGACAGGTATCTTTTTGTTCGTTTAAGATGACGTCGGAATATTTAATTCAATTTATTTCGTCGCTCATTCGAAACTCGGATTTTAGAACATAAAAGAAGCTATTTAAAAAACAAAACTGACTCAGCGTACAGTAATCATTTAACAGAATCAAATCATCTTTTTGACGATAAATTTAAAATTCTACACATACAAAACAAAGGCGTAAAATTAAACCTATTAGAAAATTTAGAAATAAATAGAATTAAAAATTCCGACATCATCTTAAACGAACAAAAAGATACCTCTGTGGCCCATGGTAACTCCCCCTTACTCAATTATACAATTAATATTCAGAATGGATTTCCCAGCAATATTCATTAGCATATAGTATTAATTTTATTACCTATCTACCTTAGGGTATTTGTATAAATGTAACAACACTAATATTCAAATATCATTTTGTATCAGACGAAGCTATAGTATAGCGAAACGCGTCATACAGTTTCAGTAAAACTAAATAAAGTGGAAATTTGACAATATCAGTCTTTCATTACATTAATAAACAGTTTCTTAATAACATTATCTTCAGCCACTAAAAGAGTTTAAAAGTTAGACCTGGTCTAATTAGCATTGAATCTACAGCGCGTAGCTGTGCAATTGACTCTTGTTTCTGACAGTGTAATATTTTCTATAGTAAATAACACCAAATTAATATTTTCATAAAAAAATTTAATCAATAAATCCAGAGTTAAGGTGTTTAGACCTCAGAACAGGCAGGAAGTATAACAGTTTTTTAGAATTCCAATACAGTAGTTTATTTTTATCGGTTTAATCATAAATAAAAACGAATTTTTTGGTCGTATACTGCACTGCTTTATGACTTTAGTTGACTCACTGGTGCTTTTGTCAATTTAAACTTCTAACTGCTAAATTAAATCAATTTTGAAGTTAGACATTTCATGTTTTTTTGTGCTTATTATATTTAGAGTAAAAAAACAGCAAACCAAACGTGTGGAGACAAAAATATTATTAACCCAGATTCAAAATCTTTTTGTAAATAAAACCTGAGGATTAATACAGGGTAAAAATTACCATGTTTTTTTTAGTTATTACCATTTGCTGCACAATGAATATCAGAATGCAGTCTAATTACTTGTTTTAACAAATTTTAGTTGTCGCGTATCAAATTAAGTTATAGTTACATATTGTTACGTGTTCCTAGTTAAAGAGATAATTTTTTTGCAGATGTCTACATTGCAATGATTTGTGACTTAATTAATCGGGAATATCACTTTCTCCGAATGACGTAACGTAACGTAAATTAAATTTGGTAGTCGGTAAGGTGTTCATTAGGGTGACCGCAAAAAATCGATGTCGGAATTTTGTTCGTCTGGACCCCACAAAACGCTTCCCCTTTCCAGATATTGAGATAACCGAAATTTGAACTCGATTAAACGACGTTAACCCGTGCCGCTCGTCGCTCAAAGTTTGAAAAAATCCAAATTTTTGGCCAAAAAGCTGACATATGGAGCCATAACTCCACAACGGTAAATAATAGGAACACGCTTAATATCTCAAAAGAAAGCTAATATTGTTCTTCAAAATTTATATTTTATGCATAATTGTTGTTATTTTAAGTCAAACCGAGTTACAACAGCCTTTAGCCCCAAAGACGTGACCTGGTACCAGTAGGAGCCAGTTTGAGAGTATTCTAAGAATTTTACGGGTTTTTACATAATGTGTCTCGGAATTAACATTTTTTTGTTAAAAAGTATTTTGGAACTCAATTTTCAAACATAAAGAGCCTTTTGTTCAAATTTAATCTTTTATTATATGGGGATTACCTGACTAGTTTACCAAACAAAGACCTGTTTGACAGGTCAAAAAAGGAGGGTAAATCTAATTTCTATTTTAGGGATGGTGATTTTACTTCAGCGTACAACCGACCTTTTATTTATTCGGTTTAGTTTCTAAAGTGCCTTTGAGCTGGTTAGATCGAACAATTATCTAATGAAGATATTTTAAGACACAGGAGGACAGCATCTACCAGGAACTTGAGAGCTTGGAGGAAATGGACATCCCTGAAGAAGTTGCAGAAGATCCAGGACCATCTGAGAGCAAGAGGATGAAAGTTTCATTTGCAAGGGGCGTTAAAGAGATTTTTTTTTTAAACATGAAATTGTCCATTTTATTAGATCGATGTAAGGTATCCGACAGAAATGCCACGAGAATTTTAATAGCTACTCTAGAAGCACTAAACCTTGACCCTCTTGAGTACAAAGTCTCGAAAACTTTATTACATGATAGAAGGCAAATGTTCAGAGAACAATATAATAAAAAAATTTTTGATAAAGTAAACATTCCTGAAAAAGAGCCCATGGTTGTCCATTGGGACGGTAAACTTTTACCGGGTTTTTTAAAAAATGAACAATGTGAGCGAATAGCTATAGCTATTTCATATGGCGAAAAGGAACAGCTGCTGGGAGTTCCTGTAACAGCAAACAGCTCTGGAGAGGAGCAAACCGTAGCCGTATATGAATGCCTACATGAATGGGGTCTTCTCAACACCGTCAAGGCGATGTGCTTCGACACTACAGCATCCAACATGGAAAGACTTAAAGGAGCATACGTCATATTGGAGCAAATGTTAGAAAGAGAATTGTTATACCTAGCTTGCCGTCACCATATCTTGGAAATTCTGTTAAGAGGCGTATTCGACACAAAAATGGGATCAACCACTGAACCTCATCCAGACATTTTCAAGAGATTCCTCACTGCGTGGCCCAAGATAGACAAAGGAAAATACGACACAGGTATCAGTGACAATCTAATACAAAAGCAGCTAACTCCAGAAGTAATTGCAAATGTTACTGCTGAATTCGAGACCAAATTAACTGAGAGCCACCCCAGAAATGACTACAAGGAGCTATTGCAGTTGGTTCTCGTATTTGTTGGATCACTAGGCGGCAATGTTTGTGGGTTTTAGAACTCCAGGAGCCATTCATCACGCTAGGTGGATGGCAAAGGCTATTTACTGCTTAAAAATGTTTATTTTTCGTCGTCAATTTAGGATGTCTAAAGAAGAAGAAAGTTCTGTGCGTGCCATTTCTGTTTTCCTAGTTAAAATTTATTGTAAAGCTTGGTTCAATGCTCCAAAAGCTCATCTTGCACCAAAGCAAGATTTAGGTATTTTGCATAGTCTGTTAGACTATAAAGAATGTGACAACGACATTGCAGAAATAGCCCTGACCAAATTTTCGAACCATTTGTGGTATTTGAATACAAAGTTGGTGGGATTATCCTTTTTTGATCCCACCATTACAGACGATGAAAAGTTGTTAATGGCTAATAAATTGCTCAGTGGCACAGATGAACCATCACAGCACGCTAGGGTTGTAAATCCAAAAGTTAGGAAAGAAAACTTAAAAGAGGTAGTTGATGGAGGATTGGTAAATTTACTTACCAAAGAAACGTTTACATTCTTTGACCATTTAATATAAAAACCTAAGACAACATCCAAAAACCTGGCCTCAAAATAATGACTTCCAAGAAGGAATGAAAATTGTCAAAACATTAAAAGTAGTTAATGATATGGCTGAGCGTGGTGTTAAATTAATAACCGACTTTAACGACCTTCTGACAAAAGATGAAGACCAAGAGCAATATGTCCTGCAAGTTGTAAGTAAATGCCGAGCATTATATCCTGACGTTTCAAAAACTACTTTAACAAAAGCTCTAGAATAGATTAGATAACTATGTAAAATTATCAACTCATGTAGGTACTACGTCTGTATCTTTTCTGTGTCTGTTTTGTATGTATTATATACCTAATTTTTATATTTTAAAATAAAAAATGTCATTAGACTTATCAGTATTACTTGTTTTTTTATTATATTTCTACTTTAAACTCAAAAATATACCAAAAAAAAGGAAAGTTTATCACTTAATAACAAAATATACGAAGTATGCTCCTAGTGGTACCAGGTGACGTTTTTGGGGCTAAAGGCTGTTGTAACTCGGTTTGACTTAAAATAACAACAATTATGTATAGAATATAAATTTTGAAGAACAATATTAGCTTTCTTTTGAGATATTAAGCGTGTTTCTATTATTTACCGTTCTGGAGTTATGGCTCCATATGTCAGCTTTTTGGCCAAAAATTTGGATTTTTTCAAACTTTGAGCGACGGCACGGGTTAACGTCGTTTAATCGAGCTCAAATCTGGAAAGGGGAATCGTTTTGTAGGGTCCAGACGAACAAGATTCCGACATTTTTTTTCCCCCTCTATAAGATCCGGTCACTCTAGTGTTCATATTGAAAATCATATAAAATAAAGGGTCTAACCATATTTCCGTGGAGAAACTGCCCCCTATAGGAACCTATAACCTAACCTATGCTATAATGTGGAGGAAGCTAATAGTAGTTGATACAGAAGATATTACTTCTCTGTCTTGGGGAAATCGTGAAGATATTTTAAAAAAAGTGTCTGAGGGTGACTTTTTTCCAAAGCGATATATCTAAGTAACTTTTAAAGCTAGGAAAATAAAACTAAATGGCAGTGTTATGGTACACTTTACAAATTATTTTACAACAATTTCCGATGGGCCAATTCAAAGCCTAAATAAAAATATTAGAAAAATGCAAATAAAAATTTTATCAATGGATTTCTATCGGATTTAATTGAGTGACTACTTTGAAAAAATATACGAGGCTGGTTTGAAAAGTCCGTGCAAAGTCCGAGAGATGGCACCACCGGCGCGTATCGAGGTCATGTTGTTTAGTTAGTAGCATCTCTTGAATGAACGCACACCAAGTTTCAGCCATATTGGTCTATTTTTTTGTGTTTGGCATTCGTATGAATCAAGGAAGTCGAGTGATTTTCAAGAAATGGACGAAAAAGAATTTCGTGTGGTGATTAAACATTACTTTATGAAAGGCAAAACGCCTCAGGAGACTAAAGAGAAGCTTGATAAACATTATGGTGACTCTGCACCTTCGATTAGAACAGTTTATAAGTGGTTTCAAAATTTTCGGACTGGCCATATGGGCACAAGTGACGCTGAACGTTCTGGACGGCCTGTGGAGGTTACGACTCCAGAAATCATTGATCAGATCCATGATATGGTGATGGATGACAGAAGAGTTAAGGTGCGTGAGATTGCTAGTGCTGTGGGCATCTCGACTAAACGGGTACATAATATTTTGCATAAACATTTGGACATGAGAAAGCTATCCGCAAGATGGGTGCCGCGATTGCTCACGCTTGACCAAAAACGGAATCGTGTGAAGTGTTGCAAGGATGGTTTGCAGCTGTTCCAGAAGAATCCGGAGGACTTTAAGCGTCGTTTCGTCACTGTGGATGAAACATGGATACATTACTATACTCCTGAGACCAAACAACAATCTAAACAATGGGTTACCAAGGGGGAATCTGCACCAAAAACGGCGAAGACCGTTCCTTCGGCTGGAAAGGTTATGGCGATTGTCTTTTGGGATTCGCAAGGGATAATCCTCATCGACTATCTGGAAAAGGGTAAAATTATTACAGGTGAATATTATTCATCGTTATTGGACCGTTTGAAAACCGAGCTGCAAGAAAAACGCCCGTGATTGGCCCACAAGAAAGTCCTTTTCCATCACGACAACGCACCAGCACACACCTCAGCAGTTGTGGTCGCAAAATTAATGGAAATAGGATTCCAACTCGTTTCACATCCCCCCAATTCTCCAGACTTGGCTCCCTCGGACTACTATTTGTTCCCCAATTTGAAGAAATGGCTGGCGGGACAAAGATTTTATTCAAACGAGGAGGTGATTGCAGACACTAATGGATATTTTGCAGACTTGGACAAATCCTATTATTCGGAAGGGATCAACAAACTAGAACATCGTTGGACGAAGTGTATAAGCCTAAAAGGAGACTATGTCGAAAAATAAAAAAGGTTTACCCCAAACACATAAGTAGTTTTTTATTTTTGCACGGACTTTTCAAACCAGCCTCGTATAATATTTGAAATTTTGGATGGTTGTAGCTTCTACTTGATGGAAATTCATTATAAATATATAATAAAAGACTGTTTTTAGTCAATTTCCACTGGTTTATTTAAATTGCGATGACGCGTTTCGCTGTCGATGCAGCTTCTTCAGATCTACATTTTACACTGTCAAGTTAGGTTTAATGTTCATAATTTTATATAATTTTAATATTACACCTAATTAAATTGCATTGATAGTATTGGAAAACCCACAGAGACATGGAATTAGGAGAATAAATTCAATAATGGTGAATTGCTTAAATCTACCTGGTCGTTGAGTAAAGTACCTGTAGTCCTTAATCGATTTATTTGCATTGTCTCTAAAAGGTTTAGTTTTAAACCTTTTTGTTGGGTGTGTAAAATTTTGAAATTCTTGTTAAATGTGTGATTTTTTGTTAAAAGATGATTAGCATATGTTGAATTAGATTTTCTATGGATGAAACTTTTTTCGTGTTCTGTAATTCTTTGTCTAAATGTACGTCCAGTTTGTCCGATGTATGTTTTAGGACATGACCCACATGTTAATTGATAAACCCCCAAATCAATAAAGACAATAAATCAGGGGTTCTCTACATTATAGCATAGGTTCGTTGCGTTTTGTAGTTTTTACGATTTTTTTTTATTTCGAAAAATGAGTAAAAGTAATTGGGCATATCGTGCAATGATAAAATTTCTCTCTAAAAAGGAAAATAGACCAAAATTATTATTTTCAAGTAAATTTTTGGTCTAAACGTTTTCAATGGGTCCGACATTTAATTCCGAATGAGCCTGGATTAAGAAGACCGTTTGAGTCAAGACCTGAAGAAACCATCAGCCTTCTTGCGGATTTGCTGATGTTCGACCGACGAATGAAGACTTGGATGTTATATTGTCCTCCCGCAAATCAGGAGTCCATGCAATGAGTTTATAAGGCTTCTCCACCTCC
>CM032455.1:181381211-181570863 GCA_019049505.1 Pachyrhynchus sulphureomaculatus
AATTCCTCGATAATTATTCGGATCGTTTTTTTCTCCTTTTTTAAAAAGTGGTATAATTATGTTTGTTCTCCATTCTTCTGATATTCGCGATCCTCGTATAATTTTGTTTATGAGCTTTGTTAATTCTTTAGTCAGTTTCACTGTTCCGTACTTTAATAATTCATTTTGTATTTCGTATGTGTAGTTTTAGGACTGTTTTTAGCAGCATTCAATGGTAATTTCTTTGCTAGGTATAACAACGCACTTTTACTACATATTTTCTTGGGAAAGTTGTGGTACTAACTGATATTTTAATGTGTCGTGTATCACTCATAAGTCGTGCCCCATATACCAGGTGTACAAGTATGAAATGCGGATTTCAGACAATAGATGGTGCACCAATGCAGTTTGTGCTATAAAGATTTGACACTGCGCCATTTTGTTGTGTCATCAACAAGTGTCAGACGCGCACGAGTGATAAATTAGAAAAGTGTGTGCATAGTGTTGTGTTGTTGTGTTCGATATGTCGAAATTTATACCGAACAAAGAGCATTCGCGGACAGCATTAATTTTTTGTTTTCATTTGAAGTAAACTTCTGTTGAATCATACCGATTACTTCGAGAAGCTTATGGTGAACATGCTCCATCGCAAGATACGTGTGAACGATGGTTTCGGCGTTTCGAAAGTGCTGACTTCGATGTTGCAGACAAGGAACGTGGAAAACCTCCAAAAAAAATACGAAGATGTCAAATTGCAAGCATTGTTAGACGAAGATGATTCGCAAACACAAAAACAACTCGCCGAGCAATTGGGTGTTAGTCAACAAGCTGTTTTCAATCGGCTACGAGAGATGGGAAAGATTCAGAAGACTGGTAGATGGGTACCACATGAATTTAACGACAGGCAAATGGAAAAGCGCAAAAACACGTGTGACATTTTGCTCGCTCCGTACAAAAGGAAGTCGTTTTTGCAGCGTATAGTTACAGGGGATGAAAAGTGGATTTATTTTGAGAATCCCAAGCCCAAAAAATCATGGGTAGACCTAGGCGCATCATCCACACCGGTCACAAGACCGAATCGCTTTGGCAGAAAGACGATGCTCGGTGTTTGGTGGGACCGGAGGGGCGTGGTCTATAATGAGCTGTTAAAACCTGGGGAAACGGTTTTAATACTAAACGTTACCAACAACACTTGACCGATTTGAACAGTTCGCTGCTTGAAGGAAGGCCAGAATACCGAAAGAGGCAACACAAAGTCATTTTTCTTCATGACAATGCTCCATCACATACGGCAAACACGTTGGAAACACCCAGCTGGGAAGTTCTACCCCCTGCGGTTTACTCACCAGACTTGGCTCCTTCCGATTATCACTTGTTTGCATCGATGGGTCACGCCCTTGCTGAGCAGCGCTTTGGTTCGTACGAAGGTGTGAAAAAATGGCTCGATGAATGGTTCGCAGCAAAAGGGGAAGATTTTTACTGGCGTGGTATTCACAAATTGCCCGAAAGATGGGAAAAATGTATAACAAGCGATGGAGCATACTTTGAATCAATCACTTTTTATCATTCTTCCGAATTTAACATGTTTTTTTTTAGAAAAAAAATCCGCATTTCATACTTGCACACCTGGTAACATACACAATTCATGTAAAGGTAGACGAAATCGTTTTCTGCATTCCATTGACCCTTATTTTATTTTAGAAGACCAAGTTTGAGAAGAAAAAGAGACAAGTCAGGATCAGACTCTGAGGCTGTACCTCTGAACAACGGTAGAGATCATTCTCAATGCAACGGAAGAGGTGTAACTAGACATGTAAGTCTAATTTTCTGTTAAATATATATATTTTTATTTGTATGTTTCTTGGTAGAAAATTTTAATGTTGATTTTGTATATTTTATATCAGTTTAAAACAATGACTATGTATTTTAAATTCTAGAAACCCACGGTTTTATGGGCGTGTAAATGAGGATTTTTTTTATGGGTCTAGCACACGTGCTACAGGCAAACCCCTAAAGCGCTACAGGGGCGACACGTGTGCGGAGAAAGCGATTCACGTTGTTCTTGAATCGCTGTAAATTGTACTCGGTGGGAAACACACTCCTGGGTAAATTATTCCAAAGGGATGATGTTCTCCATATAAAAGACTGCTTGAAAAGCGTTGTACGAGGAGTAACAAGTTGAACCTCATACGGATGTGAAGTATTAGCGCGACGTGTACTTCTAACATGCATCGCTCTGGGAGGAATTAAAAGGGCCACATCCTTCGAACACTTTCCATGAAAATACTTGTAGAATAGGCTCAAGTCACCACCGTTCTTCGATGTTCCAGCGAATCAAGGCCACCTGTCAGTTCCGGGTCTCCAATCAAACGGACAGCTCTTCTCTGAATAGAATCCAACAAATGCAGTGTATGTTTGGGAACGGAGCCCCAAACATGGGAGCAGTATTCCATAGTTGGTCGAATTTGAGCTTTGTAAAGAATTAACAGTTGTTGTGAAGTGTAAAGCTTTCTGGTTCGAAATAATATTCCCAACTTCTGAGAAGCTCTCCTTGCTATGCCCTGCAACATATTTATGCCAGATCATATTTGCTCCCAAATTAACGCCCAATAAATTGAGTGACGACGTTAGGGGAATGGAGTGCCCCGACATAACTATGTCGGGTTCAGCAACGTTAACTTTTTTAGAAAAAACTGTCGCCTGGGTTTTTGTAGCGTTAAATTCCACTTGGTTACTGTCCCCCCAAGATAGAATTTCTTTCAGGTCTTCGTTAAGTTGAATGACTTCCTGCTGTCTGCGGATATTTCGTCTGAGTAGCCGATGTCCGAGCTTTCAAAGTGAATGAAGAGATAAGTGTACTGTCATCTGCAAAGCTGTAGATTGAATTCTCGGTCTTTTCCAGCAGTTTGTTAATATAAATGAGAAAGAGAGTAGGAGACAGTATGGAGCCTTGGGGTACACCGGCGTTGATAGTGAAGGTGTTAGAAAGAAATCCGTAGACTGCCACTCGCAAAGAACGCTCTCTGAGGAAACATGAGAGCCACAAACAGAACTTTTCAGACATACCATAAGAACGTAGCTTAGCCAACAGCCCATCGTGCCAAACACGGTCGAATGCCTTGGATATGTCAAGAGCAACCGCTCAAGATTCTCCAAAGTGTTAAATTGTATTGTTCCAAACATGTGTTATATAAGTCAGGAGATGTCCTGTTGATCTATTTTTACGAAAACCATATTGGTGATCGCTAATAATGTTGAATCCTTCAAGATATTTTAGAAGATGCTGATTGATAGCCCTTTCCATGACTTTTGATATTATTGAAAGCAGTGCGTTTGGTCGGTAGTTATTTGGCAAGGTCTTCTTGCCTTTTTTTAGTTATTGGCTGAACTGTGGCACATTTCCAGCAGGAAGGAAATATTCCCTTTCTGTAAGATAGGTTGAAAAGCCTACAGAAAACTGGTGTTAGTTCCCTTGCACAGTTTTTGAGAACTCTGGCAGGTATTCCGTCAGCGCCAGAAGCCTTTTTGGGGTCTAGGCTTCATCAAAATACGTTTTATGATACGCTGCCTGAAGACAATATCGGGCATCCTTGACTGCACTATGGGAATATTAGGTGGTGTTTTTCCTTGGAAATCGACAGTAGAATGTGAAGCAGAGTTCAGCCAACAAGTTCGCTTTCTCAACAGGTGTCGTTGCAATAGAATTATCTGGCCGTGTGAGTGGTGTGGTATGGTGGATTTGGTGAAATTTTGACTAACTACCTTAGTGATTGACCAAAAGGACCTGGAATTGTTAGGAGAAGCGAGAAGTTTGTTTCTAATCCGTTGATTGTGTGCCTCCTTGGTTTCGTCGATAATTTCTTTGCATCTGTTCCTAGCACGAACAAAGGTGTTACGATTTATGGTGTTAGGATTTTCACGCCAATGTCGGTATGCAAGATGTTTAGAAGCAACAGCTTCTTTGCATTTTCGGTCAAACCAAGGCTTGCCGTTGGAAGGGCATTTCTTCGAAAGAGGGATGTAAGCCGCCATACCGGCCAAAATAACATCGGAAACCTCCTTGGCGTAGACAGATGGGCGATCGGATCGAAAACAAACGTCTGACCAAGGGAAAGTTCAAAAATAATCCATGAGATCTTCCCATTTAGCAGATTTGTAGTGCCAAATCTTGCGCGGTTTAGGCGCCTCTTTGTCACTGATTGGTAGGATACTCGATGTCGATAATAGTTTATGGTCGGAAGAACCTAATGGCGGATTTACGCTGACCGTGTAAATCTCCGGATTGGTGGTTAAAAACAGATCAAGAAGACTGGCGAACTCCCCGTCTCGATCAGGGATCCGTGTTAGTTCGTCAATAATCTGAGTTAAGCCACAACTGATTGAAAATGATTCGGCTTCACGACCTTGTTCATCGGTAGTATTTGAATATTTAAGCCAGTTGATGTGGACATTAAAGTCGCCCAGGATGGCAATTTCGGCATTTGGATAGTTAATTTGTAAATGATCGATGGTGTCTGCAAGAGAAGCGAAAAGTGCTCTAAAATTAGTATCGATGCTCACCTTTCATATAAAATTCTCCATTTTCTGCCCTAAACCTAATTAAATATTTGAGTTTGAACGAAATTGAAATAGAGAGAGATCGACTCGTACTCACGAAAATATATCTTTTCTCTAGACTTAAAAATATATTTATATAATCAGAGGTCACTGTTTTAAACTACATAGCAACTATCACTAGATAGCCAGCTAGCAACCACCGGTACCATTATGTCGCTTTTGTTGTTTGCACGTTTTGAATTTCAGGCCAGCTTGAGGAATGATTCATTGCTGCAATCATCCATTCGGATTCAGAACGACACTCAACGAGATACCCCGAATAATAGAGTCCCCAAAACCGTCATTAGTTCACAAAAGTCTATTAGGTGTAGATCAAACACTAGCAGCGGCTTCGTGCCACAACAAGTAATACCTTCTCTTTCGTTCATTTTGTGCTTGTATTTTATTGTCTATTATATAGTTTATATTTTTACAATTATAGGGGAGAGTCTGGCAGTACCATCCCTCTCAGGTTAATTCAGAATAAAATAAAAATTCCTTATGTTATATGTATATGCTGATATGTGTAAAGGAACTATTGTACTATGAATAATAATAATAATTGATCGATATATTTAGAAATAACACAGCCCCACAAAAAAAAAGTGGGGTATACTTTGATGCGATATATCAGATCCGTAGTATTTTTGCCCGCTGATCACGAATCTGACGTCACAATATCGCCATCACATCTCAATTTTTTTCTAACCTCAAAAAATAGGTAAAAATTAAGAAAAATATACTCCTAAAAAATTGATTCAATCAATATTCATCGGTTGGATTGAGCCATACAGTTCTGTTTTCTTTCTAACCTCAATAAATCAGACAGATATAGTGCTTCTCGAATGCAAAAACGAATTCAAATTAAAATTCAACCGATTCTTACCAAATTTGGTACACTGGGGTTTTTTTGGGTTGCTGATCATGAATCTGAGGTCGGATTTGCAAAATTCAAAATGGCGGATCCAAATTTTTGAAAACCAACCGATTCCTACCAAATTTGGTATACAGTTGGGGAATCCTCAAACCTGATACTCTTAAACCCTAAACCCTGAAACCTTAGACTCCCACACCCTGTAACCTCAAAAAATAGACCTCAATAACCCTGTAACTTTAAAAATGAGACCCAATAAACTCAAAACCAGGACTTTTAAACCATATACTCTCAAATAGTAGACCCTTAAGCCCTAGAATTGCGAAGGTTAGACCCGCGCCTAACTTTCCTTTTTTTGGCTGTATCTTGTTCTTTTTTCCGCGAATGACCTATTCAAAGGCTTTCTGCCCAAACGCTTTTGAGGACTTGTTTCTCTTTTTAGTGACCAGCAATAGTCCGCTAGCATATGGTCATCCCATCGTCCTTGATACCGATTTTCTATGATTTTCAGATCTTGGTGAAAACGTTCCCCTTGCTCCTCACTGTAGTCACCAAGATTATCTGGGAAATCATCGATGTGGGAGTCCAGGAAATGTAATTTTAGATTCATTAAGCAACCTAATGTTTGAAAATTTTTTACCATTTTCTCGACTATTTCTTTGTACTTAGGACTTTTATTATTTCCCAAAAAGTTTGTTGCGACTTCTTTAAAAACTAAGCCAAGCAGCTTTTTCAACTTTATTCATTTTAGTAACAAATAATGAATCTTGAAACAATTTTCTTATTTGTGGCCCGTCAAATACGTCTGCCTTAATTTTAGCTTCAGAAAATTTCGGAAATTTTTTTATGCAAATATTTGAAACATGGGCCGTTTGTATCTAATGCTCTCGTGAATTGCTTCATAAGTCCAAAACTTAATGTGAAGCGGGGGAATAAGAACTTTTCCTGGATCTACCAATGGTGAAAACAATACATTATTTTCACCAGGATGTGAACGATTCTCTTGTTGGCCAAATTTTTTTCTTATAATGACGTTCCCTGTCTCTGCTATTCCACAAACATTTATAACAGGGATAAAGTGTAAACCCTGACTGTTGGCCAAGCAATATTGTTACAATTTTCAGATCTCCACAAATTTTCCAGTTATGATCAGCATATTTTATTTTTATCAAAAGCTGCTTCATTTTTTTCATATTGCTCTTCCATAACTGTGGAATGAGCAATCGGAATGGGAACGTAAGCGTTGGTATTATGCAGCAAAACTGCCTTAATGCTCCGTTTAGAAGAATCAATGAACAGTCTTCATTCTTCAGGATCGTATGAGTTATTTTGAAATTCATCCATTAGACCTTTTACATCGGTACAATATGAAAGTGACAATTCCTCGTCCATTGTGAAATATTTTCGAAATTCTTCATCTCTGTTTCTATAATAAGAAATCGTAGATGCTCTGAACCATCTTTGGATAAGCCTAAATCTCTGACTAGATCACTAAGTTCTGACTGTGATACGAGTATTGGTTCTGGTTTACGGTTGTATGGTAGAAATTCTTTATTTGTGTCACTAGTATATGATAGGTTGTCACTAGAACATTCATTAGTAACAGTGTTTTGAATCTTTTTCGACAGTCTCAATGTTTTCGGCATGAACTGATAAGGTGAAATCATTTGTTTCCATAACATCAGCATCAAGTGGTTCAGGAGGCGGAATTAGTTTAGTTGGTCTTGTTACTGTCGAAACATCGTTATAAGTAATAGTGCTTTTATTTTTTCGGTTATGCCTAGATACAACATTCATACAAAAGTAGCAATCATTTTCACTGTATGCTCTATTCCATATTGCTGGTCTGGAATATTTAATCGCCTTCTTATTGATGCACAACATTATTTTGCAAGAACTTCAAATGATGTGGGGAACCCAATCTGTATCCTGGTGCTGTATTTCAATGTTAAAACAATCCTTATATAAGGTTTTAATCTTATCCGTTATCGGTGACCCCATTTTACTCAATACGTGTTGACAACAAATATAACAAAATGAATCACTATTTTTATCGCACTTATGAAAAGTCCTTGTACCGTGAGACCGTTTTCTTGTAGCATTATACTCTACATGAGCCAAGTCACCCACACATGAAGAGCTACGGTCGCTGGATGACGACGGCTGCGGGCCCGCTTTCCCACCCTGACCAACCGCCGATACTGGGTTTCCGAGTCCCTGCATCGTAATTCTCTTTCTTCTACCTGCCATGATGGCATCTAAGCCGTTATCCAGGGACTCTGCCGGCTAGTGGAGTAACACCGTTGCCCACCGTCACCACGTGGAGGTGGCCTGGATGCAGGTAGAAGAATAAAAATCGACCGATGAATTTTCTCGGCATTCAAAATAGCGCGAAAACATCTGCCATCTTGAATTTTGCAAATCCAACCTCAGATTCGTGATCAGCGACCCAAAAAATCCCCGTGTACCAAATTTGGTAAGGATCGGTTGAATTTTAATTTGAATTCGTTTTTGCATTCGAGAAGCACTATATCTGTCTGATTTATTGAGGTCAGAAAGAAAACAGAACTGTATGGCTCAATCCAACCGATGAATATTAGCTTAGCGTGTCCGAATACATATTAATACATCTTTGGATTCATGAAAAAGCTTGAATCAATTTTTTAGGAATATATTTTTCTTAATTTTTACTAATTTTTACCTATTTTTTGAGGTTAGAAAAAAATTGAGATGTGATGGCGATATTCTGACGTCAGATTCGTGATCAGCGGGCAAAAAATATACGGATCTGATATATCGCATCAAAAGTATACCCCACTTTTTTTTTTGTGGGGCTGTGTAATCAACTTTATTAATTAATAAAGTTTCAAGACAAAGAAAAATCAACATAAAAAATTTGTCCTCCAGTACCGGCCAGCAAAAATATTGCTATTTATCTTACTTATTCCTAAGTCTTTCTACCTTGAGGTATAAGACTATGGAGTTGAGTTGATCAGTGTCTTCCACTCCTTTTTATTCTGTGTCAGGTTTTAATTAGTGAAAGAATCATAAAGATGAATCTCAAAATACTAGGTAATAACACAACCTTACTGGGGGTATATGCTGTCAACGACGACGATCTGGCTAATTCAAGGATTTTTTGAACAACTAAATGAGGAAATACGCAAAATTGGAACATCAAGAGAGATATTACTTTTGGGTGATCGAAATGGAAGAATAGGAAGGAAAGAACACGATAAAGTGGTAGGAAAATATGGCGAAGAAGTTACTAACGACAACGGAAGAAGAATTATAGAGATATGTGAATAAAACAACCTTACAATATTAAACGGACACTACCAGCATAGGGATATTTATAAATATACGTGGAGACAAACAACAAGAGATTTAAAAAGTATTATCGACTATATGATAATACGACAGAGATCTAGATTAAACTTCCTAGATGTAAGAGTCCAAAGAGGGGCTTCATGTGGCAGCGACCACTACCTTGTGAAAGGAAAGATAACCTTACGAACAACACGGGAAAGCAAACTGGAAGATACAAGTACACAGCACACAACAAGTGAAACAACAATAAGATATAATCCAGACAGCTTACAAAATGAAAGTATCAGAAATCTATACAAGAGTAGACTGGACCAAAAGATACAACCGACGGGATTTGTTAATACAGAAGAAGAATATAAGTATATAAAGGAATGCCTACACGCAGACGCACTGGAAGCATTAGGGTACCAAGAGAAAAAACCATAGCAAAAACCATATTGGTGGGATGAAGAAATTAAATATGAAATTGTAGAAAAACGGAAAAGCTATCACAAATACTTAAGTTCAAAAAGCACAAACGACAAAGTAAAAATACAAAGAATCCCAAGCTAGAGTACGCAAATGATTAGTGACAAAAAGAACAACCAATGGGAAAAGACATGCTCAAGACTCAACACTTACATAGGAGGAAGAAAAAGCACAGAAAGCTGGAGACTTCTTAAAAATATGAGAACAGAACGGAAAAGAAAAATCTTCTCACCAATAACACCAGAAAAATGGAACCAATATTTTACAAATATGCTAATAGAACTACTCAGTATATATCACCACTACACCAAACACTTTATTTTTGCACTCGACGCGCTTTTCGCTAACCATGTTAGCTTCATCAGGAGCGATGATGACTCTCTCTGAGAGTCAATCATCGCTCCTGATGAAGCTAACATGGTTAGCGAAACGCGCGTCGAGTGCAAAAATAAAGTGTTTGGTGTAGTGGTGATATATACTGAGTAGTATCATTGTGCCAAAGATTCCACATTCCCAACTTAGATGCTAATAGAAGATAGACCAGAGTTCAAAAGTACCCAACATGGAAACCCAAATATAGTTATACGAGGATCCCCAATAAGGATAACAACATCAGAAGTTAAACAAGTATGTAAAACGCTAAAAAATGGTAGAGCTCCAGGACGAGGAAACATCCCAGGAGAGATAGTAAAATACGGAACTGAAAAAGTTATTTAGCGCTTTGAGGAACTTATTCCAAAGATGCATTAACACATCAGAAGTACCTGAGGAATGGAAAATATCATACATATCAACACTTCATAAGAAAGGAGACAAAAATAATTGCGATAACTATAGAGGAATAACGGTTACAGGATCTATTAGCAGAATATATACGGAAAAATACTTAAAAATAGAATAGAAACGGAATACGTGGACGTAGAAGCTGAAGAACAGGCAGGCAGATCCACAATAGACCATCTCTTCTCACTGACACAAATCCTAGAAAAGAAAACCGCATTTGATCAGGAAGTCCATGTCTTGTTTGTTGATTTAAAAAAGGCCTACGACAGCGGGCCCTCTAATCAGATTGTGGGAAACACCACAACAGAGTAATGTAAGTACCGAAATAATTAAAGCCGTAAAATCCTTATACCAAGACGCAAGAAGTAGTGTGAAAACCAAATATGGTATAACAACAGGGTTCCAGGTCACAAAGGGTCTCAAACAGGGCTGCTGTATATCCCCAACGCTATTTAAAATCTATTTGGAGATGCACTGAAGAACTGGAAAAGGAAATGCAGCAGTATGGGATTACCACTGGATGACGATACTACATTGGACACGCTGTCATTCGCAGACGACCAGGCAGTGGTCGCTCAGGACATCGATGATATGGAATACATGACACGAAAACTTATGGAGGAATATGAAAAATGGGGCCTAGAAGTCAATATTAAAAAGACCGAGTACATGTGCGTCGGAGGACAACAGCAGGACTTGAAACTGTCCACAGGACACACCATCAAACACTGTACCAGTTATAAGTATTTGGGAACGAGAATATCTAGGGACGGAACACTGGAAGAAGCAATATTCGAGAGGAATATCCTAGGAAGAAAAGCGATTGCAATGCTTAATAGTATACTATGGGACAAAAACATAACCATTGAAAATAAGAAGAGAATTTACAACTCAATAGTGAAAAGTATAATAACTTACAGCTCCCAGGTGTGGCCATTGAAGGAAAGAACAGAAAAAAATACTAAAAGCTACAGAAATGGATTTCTGGGACTGCATACCAAATGACACGATAAGACGAGCTTTAGAAATAAAGCACGATATAGTGGACGAAATCAGAACCCAACAGTTGGTATGGTACGGACATATACAGAGAATGTCACAAGACCGACTACCTAAAAAGATTTTAAATTGAAACCTCATGGAAAAGAAAGCGGGGAAGACCACGTCAAAGCTGGAGAGCAGGAATCAACAAGGAAGTACTAGAGAGAGATCTGGAGGAGGAGGCATGGAGAAACTGGGAGGAGTGGAAATTAGGCATCGGAAGACGGAAGACGTTATAAAACCGATTGATATATATATAGGTTCTTAATTTCACTCCACTGAATATTTCTTTCCTGGGCAGTCTTCCTTGCCTCTTTTTGCCATGTTCTCCTAGGTCTTCCTCTTCTATTTGCTCCCTGGACTACCGCCTCTTTTAGTTAGTCTTTCTTCCGTCATCGCATGTATATGTCCCAGCCATCCCAGTTGTCTGTCCTGAATTTGTGTCACTATTGGTTTTATTTTGAATTTGTTTCTGAATACTTCGTCCCTGATTTTGTCCCTTCTTGATTTTCCATCTATTTTTCCTCAGGAATCTCATTTCCGTTGCGTTTATTTTACTGTTGTTCTTGCTTGTGAGGGTCCATGTTTTACTACCGTACAATAATATGGGCTTTACTATTCTTTCAACTACCTCAATCTTTATATCTGTTGTTATTTCTCTTTTCTCAAGGAATGTTTTTCTTAAACCATTGTATATTTTTCCTACTTTTGCTTCGGTTATTTCTTTTTTCCAGTTTTCCGTTTCCTTTTATTATTGATCCTAGGTATATGACTCTTCAACTTGCTCTATACTCAGTCCATTTATTTTAATGTCGTGTTTTTTATTCTCTTGTCCTATTATCATCGATTTCGTCTATGCTGTAAGTTTTCTTCTGTGTCTGCTATTATCGCGATATTGTCTCCAAAAAGTAGTTCTGATATTTCGATTTTTTGCATTCTCCAGTATCCCAGCATCATCCATCTCATTTTCTGCTTGGCTCCTTTCATTGTCTCGTTTAGTACTATTGCGACTAATAAAGGGCTCAACACACATCATTGTTTTAGGTCGCTTGTTATTTCGAAATCTCTTGACTCTTCATTATTTGTTCTTACCCTATTTTTTGTTGTATCGTACATACTTTTTATCACTTCTGTTATGTCTCTGTCTACTCCACACTCTTGTAGGCTTTCCCATACATCCTCTCGTGATACTCTATTGAATGCCTTTTCTAAGTCGATGAAAGCTATGACTTCTCATAAAAGCATAATAGTAGTTCTTCCCTGCAGACATCTTTTCTTTATTGAATTGGTGAGATAATTTTAACTGTTCGGCTAACTGGAAAGCGAGATCCAGAAATTCCTGTTTGTTTAAAGGCATTAGCCTGTTTGCGAAGTCGTGAACATGTTCTGCCAATACTTTTTCGTGTTCAGGTGAAGTTTTTTGAAAACGACTCATAGCTGGCTTTATACCTACTTCTTTATTATTTTTAATAGCATTAATTCTATCATTCAACGGAGTTCTTGGCACCTGATAACGATCTGCTGCCTGAAGCGCACTCATATCATTACTCAGTACCTTTTCCACGGCTTTACGCATATTATCAGGATCCCAGGTGCCCTTCTTTTTCTTGGTCTCACCATCACTTTCATCGCCTGGCATCTTGGTGTACCTATAACCAAATAAAAATACTCAAAAAATTATTTAAACAGTGGCCGGTAGTGGAGGACAGTTTCGTGGCAGATACTGTAGGGAACTGAATTAAATATGATGTTCACTACAGACAAGATTGTAGGCGTAAAGATTTAATAACAATATATTTTATAACAGCCATATACATAATCAGTACATATCAGGTTTGATTTCTTTCAAACACCTCCTCAAAACTCCAGCAATCACTGACAAACTTTAATTGGGTATCGTGCGCGCAACACAAATCTTCACACTGACAGTGAGCCGATCGCGACACGTCGCCGCCGCACGAAGCATATCCATAAGTACTATTGAAAGGGCAATAACCATCTCAGCGCCATCTGTTATGAAATTCCGGAAACTGCAACTGGTCGGTACTGAGGACTTTCCTCTACACCTTTTCATCATTTAAACAATGTTTATTTATCTTAGAAATTCAATTGTCTCTAAAAAGAATTCCAGTTCCTCTTATACAGTCGGACAAGTAAGAACGTGACCTTGTAATCGGTAAAAAGAAATTCATTTTTTTTTTTTTGAGGTTATTGTTGGCAGCCCTACAAACAATGTTTTGTGAAAACAGATTCACTTATGATTAAATAGTAGACTATTGAGCACGAGTGCTGCATATGCTCACGCTTCAACATTGTCCAAAAATGACTCTTACAGCGGCTGCTAGGTCTGTGGGCAAGTCGAGGGCATTCGTTAGCAAGTGAATGAAATGATACTCACAGTAAAAAAATATTGATGATGAAAAAATGATTTTTAACATGTTTTCCTGAAATCCTCAGTCAACTTTGCACCAAGGACTGCAAAAACTAAAGCATAAAGGTTTGGATATATCGTATGAAACGATTCGCACTCATCTCTGGGCTAACGATTTAAAGTGGCAGGCAAGAAACCATTGCTGAGCGAAAAGCACAGAGAGAAACAACTCGAGTGGGCAGAGGAAAACATAGATCGATGTAGCCAGTAGAGAAAGGAGTCTGTTATCGTCATACCAGATTGGCCATCTCAGTTGCCCCATGCAAATCCAATCGAGAACCTATGGTTGTCACGACAAATTGAAAATCTTTGCCTCAAGAATATGCGGAAAAGCTCGTCAAAAGTATGCCCCGAATGCGGACTGGACGAACTGCTTTATCATTAGTTTTTTAATGGCAATCCTTTACCGTCGGATGATGTAAAAAACTTTTAATTAAATACGTTTTTTAATGAACAATGCGCGACATCTTCTTACTTGACCGACTGCAAATATACATAATGCGTAGGTTAGTAGACTAGTTCTGTCTTACGTTGCAATATGCCAGTAATATATCAAAACATGCACATAAGGGGCCCATAATACACATCGAATCCAAGATGAGCGGGTAAAAAAACCACATAATATCTTGACACGTGGTCAATTTAGAGGAGATTAAAAAAGACTTTGCTTATTTTCTATCTAATTAACAATTCTCGCCAATAAATAAAGGGTGTGTCAAAATGACCTGACATTTTAATTTATTAGTAAAACGTAAGGTGGCTTTAGAAAAGGCAGGAGTACACAGGATCCCATATTTATATTAAGACAGAGTATAGAGAAGTGCATCAATAAAAATGAAGAAAAGGCATTCAATAGAGTAAGACGAGAGGATGTATGGGAAAGCCTACAAAGATGTGGAGTAGACAGAAAAATAATGGAAGTCATAAAAAGTATGTACGACACAACAAAAAAATAGGGTAAGAACAAATAATGAAGAATCAAGACATTTTGAAATAACAAGCGGCTTAAAACAAGGATGGGTGCTGAGTCCTTTATTATTCGCAATAGTGCGAAACGAGGCAGTGAAAAGAGCCAAGCACAAAATGAGACCGATGATGCTGGGATACTGGAGAATGCAAAAAATCGAAATATCAAACTACTTTTTGCGGAGCATATGGCGATAATAGCAGCTACACATAGAAAACTTACAGCCCCACCTAAACAATCTAAACGAGGAATTGAATGATATAAATATGAGAATTAATATACAGAAGACGAAACCGATGATAGGACAAGAGAATAAAAAACCGGTCAAGTGCAAGTTGAACTTGCGCAATTAGTGTTCCGTACGTTGATTGCTTTTCAAATAAAAAATTTTGTTACAGAGATATAAAATGATCAGTGACTTCACAAAACACACCCCAAATGAGTTTTCAACAAAATTTGTTTCCAATATTTACTGAAATCTGATGACCGTGAAATTTTTGTTTTTTTTTATATACCAGATAAATTATTAAAGGTAATGCACTCGTGATAATTTTCGTTCAATCTACACCCCGTTGAGATTATTCCAGAATTTTTTCAAAATTTTTTGATGAGTACTTTTCGAGATAAGGCGGGTGGACAGCGATTTTTCGCGCTCGAGGCTGGTTTGAAAAGTCCGTGCAAAAATAAAAACTACTTATGTGTTTGGGGTAAACCTTTTTTATTTTTCGACATAGTCTCCTTAGGCTTATACACTTCGTCCAACGATGTTCTAGTTTGTTGATCCCTTCCGAATAATAGGCTTTGTCCAAGTCTGCAAAATATCCATTTGTGTCTGCAATCACCTCCTCGTTTGAATAAAATCTTTGTCCCGCCAGCCATTTCTTCAAATTGGGGAACAAATAGTAGTCCGAGGGAGCCAAGTCTGGAGAATAGGGGGGATGTGAAACGAGTTGGAATCCTATTTCCATTAATTTTGCGACCACAACTGCTGAGGTGTGTGCTGGTGCGTTGTCGTGATGGAAAAGGACTTTCTTGTTGGTCAATCGCGGGCGTTTTTCTTGCAGCTCGGTTTTCAAACGGTCCAATAACAATGAATAATATTCACCTGTAATAGTTTTACCCTTTTCCAGATAGTCGATGAGGATTATCCCTTGCGAATCCCAAAAGACAGTCGCCATAACCTTTCGGCCGAAGAAACGGTCTTCGCCTTTTTTGGTGCAGATTCCCTCTTGGTAACCCATTGTTTAGATTGTTGTTTGGTCTCAAGAGTATAGTAATGTATCCATGTTTCATCCACAGTGACGAAACGACGCTTAAAGTCCTTCGGATTCTTCTGGAACCGCTGCAAACCATCCTTGCAACATTTCACACGATTCCGTTTTGGTCAAGCGTGAGCAATCGCGGCACCCATCTTGCGGATAGCTTTCTCATGTCCAAATGTTTATGCAAAATATTATGTACCCGTTCAGTCGAGATGCCCACAGCACTAGCAATCTCACGCACCTTAACTCTTCTGTCATCCATCACCATATCATGGATTTGATCAATGATTTCTGGAGTCGTAACCTCCACAGGCCGTCCAGAACGTTCAGCGTCACTTGTGCCCATATGGCCAGTCCGAAAATTTTGAAACCACTTATAAACTGTTCTAATCGAAGGTGCAGAGTCACCATAATGTTTATCAAGCTTCTCTTTAGTCTCCTGAGGCGTTTTGCCTTTCATAAAGTAATGTTTAATCACCACACGAAATTCTTTTTCGTCCATTTCTTGAAAATCACTCGACTTCCTTGATTCACACGAATGCCAAACACAAAGAAATAGACCAATATGGCTGAAACTTGGTGTGCATTCATTCAAGAGATGCTACTAACTAAACATGACCTCGATACGCGCCGGTGGTGTGCCATCTCTCGGACTTTGCACGGACTTTCCAAACCAGCCTCTACAAAGAAAAGTGCGCCGCGCAAGTATTACATTTTATATATATAATTATATATATATATATATATATATATATATATATATATATATATATATATATATATATATATATATATATATATATATATATATATATATATATATATATATATAATATATATATAATATATATATATATATATATATATATATATATATATATATATATATATATATATATAATATATATATATAATATATATATATATATATATATATATATATATATATATATATATATATATATATATATATATATAATATATATATTTTACTCGTGTTTTCACAAGCTTTCATTTGACACCACACTCGATTACCTAGTACAAAAATTTTTTTTTCACTTCCGATTTCACCCCCCAAAACTAACCCCTTAAGTTAAAATTTAACTTTCAAAACTACATGGCTCTGATGAGGCCATCAATTCCTATATTATTACCAAATTTCAACTTTCTATGACAAATAGTTTCGGAGAAAATCGGGTGTGACAGACGGACAGACACCGAAGTGATCTTATAAGTGTTCCGTACGGAACACTAAAAAACACGACATCAGAATAAATGGACTGAGTACAGAACAAGTAATTGGCTAGGGCACACACGGAGAGCAGGCCCAGGAGCACCAATATATGAAATACTTCAATGGGAACCGGGACGTAGACGGAGAAGTAGACCAAGAATAGGATGGCTGCCGAAAGTCGAGGAAGACATGGAGGCAGTAGAGATTACAAACTTGAAGGAGAAGATGTCTAACAGAAAACTTTGGAAACATCTAAGCAGAGAAATATAACAACAAGGAAAACGGGACTGATCAACCCATAAATTAGATCTAAAAACCCAAAGGGTAGCCCTACCCCAAGAGGGGTGTTTCCAGGCCATTTGTTATTATTTATAGGACAAGTTGAAGAGTTCAAATACCTAGGATCAATAATAGAAGGAAACGGAAAACTGGAAAAAGAAATAACCGATGAAATAGCAAAAATAGGAAGAGTATACAATGGTTTAAGAAAAACATTCCTTGAGAAAAGAGAAATAACAACAGATAAAACATTGAGGTAGTTAAAAGAATAGTAAACCCCTCACGAGCAAGGACAAGAGTAGAATAAACGCAACGGAAATGAAATTCCTGAGGAAAATAGATGGAAAATCAAGAAGGGACAAAATCAGGAACGAATTATTCAGAAGTAAATTCAAAATAAAACCAATAATGACAACAATTCAAGACAGACAGTTGGAATGGCTGGGACATATGTATACACAGGATGGCGGAAGAAAGACTAACAAAAAGAATATATGAGGCGCGAGTCCAGGAAGCAAATAGAAGAGGAAGACCTAGGAAAACATGGCAAGAGATAGCAAAGAAGACTGCCCAGGAGAGAAATATTTGGTGGAGTGAATTAAGAACTTGACACAGAATAAGAAGGAGTGGAAGAGGCTGATCAACTCAACTCCACAGTCTTACACCTCACAGTAGAAAGACTTAGGAAAAAGTAATAAAACGTAAGGTACAAACATGGAGGTGATGTGTGGAACACAATATCCGTAAATAGCCGCCTTGACCCTGTTTGCAAACTTTCACGAAATTTTCAATAACATGCTGGCATAATTGCGGACTAATTTCATTATTGGTACGTATAATTTCTTCCTTGAGCTCCGGAATGATCTGTGGATCATTAGCATACACTTTTCCTTCCAGAAAACCACAAAGAAAGAAGTCCAATGGCGTCAAATCGCACGATTTTGGTGGCCATTTCACATCGCCGCGGCGCGAGATAACACGACCATGAAACCTCGTCTGCAATAACTGCATTGTTTCGCCTGCAGTGTGGCAGGTTGCACCATCTTGTTGAAAGAATATGTCTTCCAAGTCCATGCCGTTCAATTCATTCCATAAAAATTTGGTTATCATGTCACGATAATACACACCATCGACGGTAACTGCATTTCCAGCAGCAATCCGCACCAAACAGTGACTCTTTCTTCGAAAAATCACCATCGATTTGTTGATGTTCCAATATCCAATTGGCGAATATACGGCGCTGCGCATGGTCTGCTGGCTGCAGTTCTTGTATCAATTGGATCTTGTAAGCATGCAAATGCAGATCTTTCGTCAAACTTCGCGGCACAGAGCATCTTGAAATGTTCAATTGCTGAGCACGATGGCGAATCGAGGTGGAAGGACTTTCGTCAACACTCGCACTCACTGCGGCTGTTTTCATTCGACCGGCCGGTACGAGAACGGTTATTGCTTTTCACGGTCAGAATTGAACCACTAACCTCAAATTTTTTGATTAACTGCACCACAGTGTTGCGAGATGGTGCATTACGATGACCAAAAGACGTTGCTGCATAATTTTCACCATTTTTGTAGTGAATTTTCACAATTTCTATGCGTTGCTCGATCGTGTAATTCTCCATGACTAAACCTCAATATTTCCTGATGCTAGTTTTCAAAGATTAGTACTCTATGTTCGTCACAAAAAAAATGGCACACAACTTAAAATGTCAGGTCATTTTAGCACGCCCTTTATTTACTTTACACAAAACCTTTCTGGTGATCTACATATTTTTAACTTTTTGTCTCATTCGCATTAAAGCTTCTGTTGATTCAATTAACAGTATTTTTGCACCATTTTCTTTGGCTATAATTACATACGCTTAATAAAGCTTAAGTTACTTGTCACGCATTCACATAAGCCAACACAGCTTTACCCAAACTCACACAATATCATTAATATTTTTAGGTAATAACCCAACCACCAGCTTTAACTAGACGTAATTCTCTCACCAAATCACCAAAAAGTATCACCAAAAAGCACCACCATCACTCTAAACAAAATTTAAAAAGAACACGTCAAATTAGGCCTAAAAAAATCGACCATATTGAACTTAAACCCCTAAACAATCTCAAAGATAATGTCCTAACAGAAACGACTTTACCCCAGATTAAGTTAGAAGATAATGTGACTACGACGTCCCCAAGATTAAGCATCGTTAACAGGATAGAGATGATCTTTGAGCCAACCGGGTGTTTACAAGGAAAGGACGATTATTCGTTGTATTTGTTTTCTCCTGAAAATAGGTTAGTATTGTATCAGTTTGTTTGTGCAGCAGTTTTAAATCGGAGAGAAGCAATAGGATTGGTAAGATTCAAATTAATTTTCTTCGATTTGATGGATTCTAACTGATTTGTAACTGTCTGCACGAATAAGCCGTATAATTTTTAAGTTCCAAATACATTTGGGCAGTATTCAAGTATTTCTGTATCCTGGTAATAAAACTTTTGGTTGAAAGAAAGATTTTTATATTCGGCCATCAAAAACAGATAAAAAATTCATATGCGATAATCAAGAATACTTTAACCGTCTCTAAACTTTACTACCTACAGTCAGTCCAAAAAGTCTCCATACACCACCTGTTTTCTATACTACACTCCTGGACAAAATTAACGCAACAATATATTAAATCATACAAATCTCTATAATGAATTAATTTTAATAATTTTTTATGAACATTGGTTACACTAAAATTTAGAAAAAACTTGTTCGGATACTTTAAAAGTGAATTAGCTACCAAATTTCTCTATAAGATTCGAATTAAAATTATTCTTAAGACCTAATAACAAAATCGTTGAAATTATGTAATAATGAAAAAAATAAACTGGGATACTAGTAGCAAAATTAATGGTGTAACTGGGACACTAGTAGCGTGTGTTGCCTCCTCTACTTCGGATGACAGCGTTTATGCGCCTAGGCATGCTTCTAATTAAATTTTGGATAAAATCTTGAGGAATTTGCTCCCATTCTGTAATAACTGCATTTTCAAGTTCCCTCAGATTTCTAGGTGCAGGTATATGACGTTTCACATTTCTCTTAAGGTAATCCCTTACATGTTCTATCGGATTGAGATCCGTGTTTTTTGGTGGCCATTGCATAATCGGTATATCAACTTGATTAAGATAATCGAATACCTCCCTAGCCACGTGAGGTCCAGCGTTGTCTTGCATAAACAGGAAATTGGGCCCCACAAAATGACCGAAAGGCATCACATGTTCTATTACAATATTCTCAAGATAGTAGTCAGCATTCATGGATCTCGTACGGACAGGAACTAACTCTGTGCGAGCATCAAAGCAGATGCCACCCCAGAAGATAACAGAGCTACCGCCGAATGGAATCCTTGCAGAGATATTGCAAGGAGCAAACCTCTCTCTTGGTCTTCGCCATACTCGCTCACGACCATCTGGATGTTTTAGACTAATCCTAGTGTCATCTGTAAAGAAAACTTGTTTCCAATCATCCACAGACCAGTTTTCGTGATTTCGAGCAAAACGTAACCTGGCAACTCTGTTCTCTCTAGTAAGCAAGGGCGCAGTGGCTGGTCTACTGTTTAAACCAGCTTCATTTAACCGTCTTCTAACTGTTTTAGAAGAAATTGTGACATTGCGAACAGCTTCGAGGTCGTTTCTTATTATAGAACTAGTGACAGTCCTGTTTCTTAAAGCATATTGTCTTATAAAACGTTCATCTAGGTCGCTAGTTTTCGCCCTTGCCCTAGCCTTCTAGAATAAGTTCCTACTTCATTCAAGCGTCTTACCATACGACTTATTGTGGAACGATGTTTGCCTAACAAATTGGCAACATAACTCCGACAATATTCCTCGTCCAATAAAACTGAGGCTCGCACTACCTCGTGTTCAGTTAAATGCCTTGTTCGATTCATTTTTCTAATTCTTCGGGGTCAAAAATAAAACAGTCTACCACAAAAACGTATTACTTTGAAAAAGGGAACAATTTATAAGCTTACTTTTAAAGAAAATCTATCGCATTATTACAGAAAATTCTTTAAAACTGTAAATCTAAACGAATTGTTTTGATTTCTGTCATGAACAATGAAACAAAATATTTTACTATTCAAATACTCGATAAACTTTAAAACTGACATAAGAAAAAGATAAATTAATTTTCAGATTGTTGCGTTAATTTTGTCCAGGAGTTTATTTTTCTGTTATGTTTAACTAATTAATTGGAACTATGAAAAAACATGTTTAAATTAATATTTGAAACTTAATCAACGAGGATTAGTATTAAAAACAACTACGGAACAGGGGGGGCACAGAGGAAATGAGATGGCAGACATCTATGCAAAAAAAAGGGGCTGAGGGGACCTTCATTGGACCCTCTCCATCCTTTGGATTCAGCAGGGGTCTCCTTAAAGAGGAGATGATGAAATGGACAAAATCCATAGTAGAGAAACATTGGAACGACACTAACGGTCTGGAACATTCTAAAAAGTTTCTGAGCTTTGATGCAAGGAGGGCGGATCTCGCCCTAAAAATGGATAGGAAAAGCCTAAGATTACTGGCGGGGGCACTCACAGGCCACCATACCTGCAATAAGCACCTATACAGAATGGGCCTATCAACCACGTACACCTGCAGATTCTGCGGTGAGGAAGAGGAGTCCATGGAACACTTGATTACCAACTGTGCGGCATTGGAACACAGGAGACATAGGATACTACATGCCTATACGCTGGGTGAACAGGATCTGCTAACGCTCCCATTAAAGGAGCTGGTCCTGTTCCTGGATGTATTAAACCCGTGAGGGATAAGGGGAAGCACAACACTATGTTTTAATTTCCAATATATTGAAAGTAACTTGACAATTGTTTCGCTTCTTTAGAAGTACATAATTATTTACTTCTGAAGAAGTCATTGTATGGTGAAACAATTGTCAAGTGACTTTAAATATATTGGAAATTAAAACATAGTGTTGTTTTTTATATAATTGTGTTATGAATTTCCAACAAGTATCGGCTAACACAATCAAAGAAATTGTATGACGCGTTTCGCTATACTATAGCTTCGTCTGATACAAAATGATATTTGAATATTAATGTTGTTACATTTATACAAATACCCTAAGGTAGATAGGTAATAAAATTAATACTATATTTCATTCGGAATATTTATTTGTATGAATTGAGTAAAGGTGAGTTACCATGGGTCAGACAGGTATCTTTTTGATCGTTTAAGATGATGTCTGAATTTTTAATTCTATTTATTTCTAAATTTTCTAATAGGTTTAATTTGACGCCCTTTGTTTTGTATGTGTAAAATTTTAAATTTATCGTCAAAAAGATGATTTGATTCTGTTAAATGATTACTGTAAACTAAGTCGGTTTTGTTTTTTAAATAGCTTCTTTTATGTTCTGAAATCAGAGTTTCGAATGAGCGACCTGTCTGACCTATGTAACTTTTATGACAAGAACCACAATTCAACTGATACACTCCAGATTTTTTTTGATCTATTTTGTTTTCCCTTTGCGTTTTTAATGAATTTTCCTAACGAGTTGTTTGTTCTAAAAGCTATGTTGATATTATATTTAAGTGGTTTTTAATTTTCTCTGACGTGTTACCAAAATAGGTTAAAACATTATATTTTTCCCTTGTGTTTTCTTTCGTGGGGTATACTAAAGAAATAGCTTTATTTTTTAATTTTTTGTTTAGAATTGAGTCTATGGTGTCAGGAAAATATCCGTTGTTAACAGCAATTTATTTTATTAGATTTAATTCTTTATTAAAATCATCTACAGATAAGGGGACACTTACAAGACTATGCAACATACTGTGGTAAGCCAATTTGTGTTGTAGGAGATGAGCTGAATTTATGTTTCTTGTAGTATCTGTATGTGAGGGTTTGTGAAAAATAGAAAATTTGTGTTTGTTGTAATGTCTGCTAATCGTTAAGTCAAGAAAATTAATTTTATTGTCGACTTCTAGTTCCGTAGTGAATTTAATATTTTTATGCATCGAGTTTATATAATTAAAAACATTGTCAAGTTGACGCTCTTAAAACAAGCAAAGATGTCGTCGATATATCGGTACCAATACAAAAATGATTTGCTAAATTCTTATCGATGTATTCGTTTTTCTAGGTTATCCATGAATATTTCTGCTAAAAGCGGGCTAAGTGGACTACCCATCATGAGGCTCTCAGAACTATTATAAAACGTGTTATTAAAGTAAAAATAATTTTGATTGAGGCTCGTGTTTAATAAATTGTTGTATAACGATATTAACTTTATTTTTGATTAGGAATGTTTTTATGATTTTTACTGTTTCATCCGGGGGTATGCCAGGGAAAAGGTTTTGGACGTCGAATGATACTAGTTTTGAATTATCTGGTAGAAAGACGTTGGAAAGTTTTTCGGTTAATTTTAACGAATTTTTTATTGTGTAAGTTGGAGTGAAGTTAATGTTCGTTTTAATGATATCTATGAGAAATTTTGAGAGTTTGTAAGCTGGGGCCGATATGTAGGCGGCTACAGGTCTAATAGGAAGATTTTCTTTATGTAATTTGACTAATGAATAAAGTAGAGGGGGCTGATGATTCATGACTGTTAATTTTGAGATTTGGTTGTCTGATATGATGCTAGAAGCTTTACTTAATGCTGTTCTAATATCTTTCTTGAATTTTCTGTCGGATCTTTTAGTAATATTTTGAAATTTCCTTTTGTATTGGTACCGATATGTAGACGACATATTTGCTTGTTTTAATGGTACAGAACGTCAACTTGACAATGTCTTTAATTATATAAACTCAATACATAAAAATATTAAATTCACTATGGAACTAGAAGTCGACAATAAAATTAATTTTCTTGACTTAACGATAATCAGACATTACAACAAACACAAATTCTCTATTTTTCACAAACCCTCACATACAGATACTACAATAAACATAAAATCAGCTCACCCCCTACAACACAAATTGGCAGCTTACCACAGTATGTTGCATAGACTTGTAAGTGTCCCCTTATCTGTAGATGATTTTAATACAGAATTAAATCTAATAAAAGAAATTGCTGTTAACAACGGATATTCTCCTGACACCATAGACTCAATTCTAAACAAAAAATTTAAAAATAAAGCTATTTCTTTAGTATGCCCCAAGAAAGAAAACACAGAGAAAAAATATAATGTTTCAACCTATTTTCGTAACACGTCAGAGAAAATTAAAAAACCACTTAAACAAATATAATATCAACATAGCTTTTAGAACAAACAACTCGTTAGAAAAATTCATTAAAAACGCAAAGGTAAAACAAAATAGATCAAAAAAATCTGAAGTGTATCAATTGAATTGTGGTTCTTGTCATAAAAGTTACATAGGTCAGACAGGTCGCTCATTCGAAACTCTGATTTCAGAACATAAAAGAAGCTATTTAAAAAACAAAACCGACAGTAATCATTTAACAGAATCAAATCATCTTTTTGACCATAAATTTAAAATTTTACACATACAAAACAAAGGCGCCAAATTAAACCTATTAGAAAATTTAGAAATAAATAGAATTAAAAATTCAGACATCATCTTAAACGAACAAAAAGATACCTGTCTGACCCATGGTAACTCACCTTTACTCAATTTATACAATTAATATTCAGAATGGATTTCCCAGCAATATTCATTAGCATATAGTATTAATTTTATTACCTATCTACCTTAGGGTATTTGTATAAATGTAACAACATTAATATTCAAATATCATTTTGTATCAGACGAAGCTATAGTATAGCGCAACGCGTCATACAGTTTCTGTGAAACTAAATAAAGTGGAAATTGACAAAATCAGTCTTTCATTACATTCGTTGTGAATTTCCATCAAGTAACAGCCACAACAATTCAAAACAAAGATATTAATTTAAACAAGTTTTCTCATAGTTCCAATTAATTAGTTAAACATATGGAAAGCGGGTGGTGTATGGAGGCTTTTCGGACTGACTGTTCGTGGCTGAATTTTTCTAAATAAAAGCTTCATATTGCATAATTCACTTAAAGGGCCTCCAGCATTTATATGTACTGTTAACAATTTTTAGCTTCCGTAAAAAATGCATCTGGCTCGTCGAACAAAAGTATTTTGACAACATGGTTTTACTTTTTATCGCACTGAATTGCATTACTTTAGCCATGGAAAGACCAAATATTCCACCAGAAAGTCCGGAAAAGTTATTTCTTCAAAGTTGCAACTATATTTTTTCAATTGTTTTTGCATTTGAAATGTTTGTCAAGGTAAGTTTCTCTGGTAGTTATTTAAGTTTTAATAATATATAACAAAATGGTAGTTGTCAGGGAATACAGCTAAGTTATAAAGTAAAAAAAAAACGGCCAGTGCAAATAGAACTTGCGCAATTATTGCTCCGTACCGTGATTGCTTTTAAAATAAAAACAAAAATTGTTACGGAAGTATAAAATGATCAGTGATTTCACAAAACATACATGAATTTTCAAAAATCAATATCCAAGTTTTGGACACAAACTTGTTTGTGATATATGAAAAAACTTTCTACAACGTAAACTTCTACCTCCTCCATACTGTCTCCTACTCTCTTCCTCATTTATAAAGGGTGTTTTTTATAGAGGTATAAAACTTTAAGTTGGCAACACTTTTTTAACTGGCGGCCATTTTGTCAGCTGTCAAGTGATTTATGTTTAGTTTGGTTTGGCATTTTAACATGAATAGTCTGACGCCTGAACAACGCTTCCAAATTGTGCAAATTTATTTTGAAAATCATGGTTCTGTTCGAAATACGTATCGCGCACTACGTCCATTTTACGGTCAAAATAATCGTCCATCAGAGCAATTAATTCGATTAACTATGGAACGTTTTCGCACCACGTTTACTCTAAATGATAATACGCATCCACAGAGATGTCCTACAGTCATTGCTGCTGTAGAGCGTAGCGTAGAGGAAGACCCGAATCAGTCTATCCGCCATCGTGCACAGGAATTGGATATGTGTCCATCCACTTTATGGAAGATTTGGCGGAAAGATCTTGGTTTGCGTGCTTACAAAATCCAACTCGTGCAACAATTGAAGCCACACGATCACCTAGCAAGGCGTAGATTCGGTGAATGTGCCCAAAACAAGATTGCCGTTGATCCTGATTTTCATAAGCAAATTTTGTTTAGCGATGAAGCTCACTTTTGTTTGAATGGATACGTCAATAAACAAAACTGCCGTATTTGGAGTGATGATAATCCTCAAGTGTATGTTGAGACACCGTTACAGCCAGAAAAACTGACTGTTTGGTGTGCTTTATGGGCTGGTGGAATCATTGGTCCGTACTTCTTTAAAAAACGATGCTGGTCAGAACGTGACAGTCAATGGTGACCGTTATAGAGCCATGATTACTGACTTTTTCGTTCATCAATTGAACAACCATGATGTGCAGGAGCTGTGGTTTCAACAAGACGGCGCAACATGTCACACAGCTCGTGCCACAATTGATTTATTGAAGGAAATGTTTGGTAACCGCATAGTTTCACGTTTCGGACCCGTGAATTGGCCTCCAAGATCGTGCGATTTAACGCCGCTAGACTATTTTCTGTGGGGATATGTGAAGTCGCTAGTCTACGCCGATAAGCCCGAAACGATTGACCACTTGGAGGACAACATTCGCCGCGTTATTGCCGATATACGGCCACAAATGTTGGAAAATGTCATCGAAAATTGGACCTCCAGATTAGACTACGTCCGAGCCAGCCGTGGCGGTCATATGCCAGAAGTCATATTTAAATTATAATGCCAGAAGATTATCTTTCGAATAAAGTAAATTTCATGTCAATTTAAAAAATTCATCTTTGTTTTATTCCATTTCAAGGTTCTATACCTCTATAAAAAACACCCTATATTAACGATCTGCTGGAAAAGACCGAGAATCCAATCTACAGCTTTGCAGATGACAGTACACGTATCTCTTCATTCACTTTGAACGCTCGGACATCGACTACTCAGACGAATATCCGCAGACAGCAGAAAATCATTCAACTTAACAAAGACCTGGAAGAAATTCTATCTTGGGGTGACAGTAACCAAGTGGAATTTAACGCTACAAAAACATAGGCGGCAGTTTTTTCTAAAAAAGTTAACGTTGCTGAACCCGACATACTTATGTCGGGGCACTCCATTTCTCTAACATCGTCACTCAATCTGTTGGGCGTTAATTTGAGAGCAAATATGTCCTGGCATGAACATGTCGCAGGTATAGCAAGGAGAGCTTCTCAAATGTTGGGAATATTATTTTGCACCAGAAAGCTTTACACTTCACAACAACTGTTAATTCTTTACAAAGCTCAAATTCGACCAACTATGGAATACCGCTCCCATGTTTGGAGCTCCGCTCCCAAACATCGAAGAACGGTTGGCGACTTGAGCCTATTCTACAAATATTTTCATGGAAAGTGTTCGAAGGATGTGGCCCGCTTAATTCCTCCCAGAGCGGTGCATGTTAGAAGTACACGTTGCGCTAATACTTCACATCCATATGAGGTTCAACTTGTTACTCCTCGTACAACGCTTTTCAAGCAGTCTTTTATATGGAGAACATCATTCCTTTGGAATAATTTGCCCAGGACTGTGTTTCCCACCGAGTACAATTTACAGCGATTCAAGAACAACGTGAATCGCTTTCTCCGCACAGGTGTCGCTCCTGTAGCGCTTTAGGGACTTCCCTGTAGCTCGTGTGCTAGGCCCATAAAAAAAAACACATTGCCTATCAAGGTTCTGTCTCTAATAAAACTAGTATATCTTTTATTATTTGTATAAGCTCTATGCTATTCAAATAGGTGAATAGACATTATTATTTTTATTCTTCTTTCTCACGTTTGGTCAGTGTAATTCCTTATTTGACTGACGGGCCTAAGCCAAGACAGCACAAACGCTATTACCATTGTGTGTTAAGGAATGACCTGACAATGTTACATGTTTTCAAAATCACTGACTTCTGAGTGTTTTTGTGTATGTTTGTATTGAGTCCTCATTGTACTAAGTGTGATGTGAATGTTGTTGGTGTAAGACCTGTGGCTGATATGATGAGGGGGACAATGATGACTTTTTCTTTTTTCCGTAGCCTTTTTATTTCTGTTGCAAAGTCTGTGTATTTGAAGATTTTTTTCCTGTATTATTTGTTTGGATGTTTGTGTCGTTGGAGGCAGCTATGTCAATTAGATAGGTGACTTTTCCTTTGTTTTATTGAAAAGTAACATTAAGTCTATTGGCGGAGACTGTTTTATCTGTATGGATACTGATGTCCTAGTAGATCTTGTTATCTTTATTTTCAAGTATGGATGTTGGTGTGTATTTGTAGTAGGGATCTGTGTTTTCTATGAGTTCATATGTTGTGGGTAGTGCTTGGTGAACTACTTTGGCAGCTGAGTCATGTCTGGCTGTGTATTCTGTTCCGGCTAATATTTTACATCCGCCTGTTATGTGTTCGATCGTTTCTTTCTGCTGGTGGCATTTCCTGCATCTGTCTTCTGTAATAGTTGGGTCTTTGTAGATATACTTTTAGTAGTTTCTGATTAATACGACTTTATCCTGGATGGCAAGTAGGAAGTTTGAATGAATGAATGTTTTTGTGTATGTTCGTGTCGAGTTTTAATTGTACTAAGTGTAGTGTGAATGTTGTTGGTGTAAAGCCTGCGGCTGATATGAAGAGGGGGACAATGATGACTTTTTCTTGTTTGCATAGCCTTTTTATTTCTGTTGCAAGGTTTGTATATTTGGAGATTTTTTTCTGTGTATTTCGTTTGGATGTTGGTGTCGTTGGGGACAGCTATGTCAATTAGATAGGTGACTTTTCCTTTTTTGTACTGAAAAGTAACATCGGGTCTATTAGCGGAGACTGTTTTATCTGTATGGATACTGATGTCCCAGTAGAGTTTGTAATCTTTATTTTCAAGTACGGATGTTGGTGTGTATTTGTAGTAGGGATTTGTGTTTTCTATGAGCTTGTATGTTGTGGGTAGTGCTTGGTGAACTACCTTTGCCGCTGAGTCATGAGTTTTGTTTATAAAAGTCTCGTGACTCTGTTTTTGAATTCGGTTCTGAGCTCTGTTTTGATGCGAGTGTGGTTGAGTTTGGTGATTTGTTGGAAGCTTAGATATTTGTATGTTTCTTTGTCTAGCACGTTATCGAGTGTTTCGTTGTTGATGGTTTCTGTCTCATGGTGACTCTTATTATTATTACTATTATTATATTCCAAAAAAAAACTATTTATATACCAGATAAATTATCGAAGGTACACTCGTGATAATTTTCGTTCAATTTACATCTTATGGGGACTATTCCAGAATTTTTACAAAATTTTTGGATTAGGACTCATAGATATAGAGTGGGGAACAGTGATTTTGGCAATGTTTTTAAAAGTAATATATAGAAAAAGTTTGCGCTAGTATTACATCATATATACAAGGCTGGTTTGAAAAGTCCGTACAAAGTCCGAGAGATGGCACCACCGGCGCGTATCGAGGTCATGTTTAGTTAGTAGCATCTCTTGAGTGAACGCACACCAAATTTCAGCCATATTGGTCTATTTCTTTGTGTTTGGCATTCGTGTGAATCAAGGAAGTCGAGTGATTTTCAAGAAATGGACGAAAAAGAATTTCGTGTGGTGATTAAACATTACTTTATGAAAGGCAAAACGCCTCAGGAGACTAAAGAGAAGCTCGATAAACATTATGGTGACTCTGCAGCTTCGATTAGAACAGTTTATAAGTGGTTTCAAAATTTTCGGACTGGCCATATGGGCGCAAGTGACGCTGAACGTTCTGGACGGCCTGTGGAGGTTACGACTCCAGAAATCATTGATCAAATCCATGATATGGTGATGGATGACAGAAGAGTTAAGGTGCGTGAGATTGCTAGTGCTGTGGGCATCTCGACTGAACGGGTACATAATATTTTGCATAAACATTTGGACATGAGAAAGCTATCCGCAAGATGGGTGCCGCGATTGCTCACGCTTGACCAAAAACGGAATCGTGTGAAGTGTTGCAGCTGTTCCAGAAGAATCCGGAGGACTTTAAGCGTCGTTTCGTCACTGTGGATGAAACATGGATACATAACCATACTCCTGAGACCAAACAACAATCTAAACAATGGGTTACCAAGGGAGAATCTGCACCAAAAAAGGCGAAGACCGTTCCTTTGGCCGGAAAGGTTATGGCGACTGTCTTTTGGGATTCGCAAGGGATAATCCTCATCGACTATCTGGAAAAGGGTAAAACTATTACAGGTGAATATTATTCATCGTTATTGGACCGTTTGAAAACCGAGCTGCAAGAAAAACGCCCGCGATTGGCCTACAAGAAAGTCCTTTTCCATCAGGACAACGCACCAGCACACACCTCAGCTGTTGTGGTCGCAAAATTAATGGAAATAGGATTCCAACTCGTTTCACATCCCCCCTATTCTCCAGACTTAGCTCCCTCGGAGTACTATTTGTTCCCCAATTTGAAGAAATGGCTGGCGGGACAAAGATTTTATTCAAACGAGGAGGTGATTGCAGACACTAATGGATATTTTGCAGACTTGGACAAATCCTATTATTCGGAAGGGATCAACAAACTAGAACATCGTTGGACGAAGTGTATAAGCCTAAAAGGAGACTATGTCGAAAAATAAAAAAGGTTTACCCCAAACACATAAGTAGTTTTTATTTTTGCACGGACTTTTCAAACCAGCCTCGTATTTTTGAACTCGTGTTTTTCACGAGCTTTTATTTGACAGTCCACTCGACCTTGAAAAAAAAAGTCTTTTTAAATTCCAATATCGTCTTCAAAACTAACCTCTTAAGTCAAAATTGAACTTTCAAAATTATACGGCTGTGATTAGACCATCAATTCCTATATTTGTGACAAAGGACCCCCACTTTTTAAACGTAAATCCGGTTTCCGTTAAATTTACTATTTTTTTTTTTGTTGTACTCACCATGCCGCTCAAAAGTTTCAACGGGCGAAACCTACAAATCCTTCATGATTTTAAGATATCTACAGTTTTTGTTGTAGGTGCGGGTAGTGGCCAGTACTAAAGGACACGATAATACTCGTAAGTCGATTTTGCCGCTTGCGATTTGTTTCAAACTATTAAATTCAAATAGATTACACTGGTCAACACAAGTCGTGTTTCCTTTATTTTTTTTCTGTTATTGGGTATATCTGGCCCTGATTATGAAAAAAAATACTGGTAGATTGCTACCTTTTGAAATATACAGTTTTATTATTTTGCCAAAAAAAATACAAAAAAATAATGTTAACAAAATTTCTATTGAACACTAGCAAATGATCTTTTATAAGATTTCCTTGAATGAACGACTTTAGGTAGATCTCGTTGCAAACTCCAGCTGATAACGCTCTTCCATTGTCCGAAGATCCTGATGAAATCTTTCACCCTGCTCCTCACTAAAATCACCCAGATTTTGTGGAAATCGGTCTAAATGCGAGTGCAGGAAGTGGATTTTTATGCTCATGTTGCACCCTAGCTCTTGCAAGTTCGATAGCATGCACTCAACAAGCTCGACATGGTCGTCAGATTTCTTTTTGCCTAAGAAGCTACTCATAACCAAAACAAATGAATTCCAAGCTTTGGATTCGACTTCAGTCATTGATTTGACAAAATTAGGATCTTTCACGAGTTGCCTAATCTGTGGCCCATCAAAAATACCAGCTTTCAATTTTTCTGAACTTAATCCTGGAAACTGGCGTGAAAGAAAATTAAAACATTCGCCACTTTTGTCAAGCGCCTTCACAAACTGTTTCATTATGCCGAGTTTAATATGAAGTGGTGGAAGTATGATGCGGTCTCGGCTAACTAAAGGCACGTTTATAACATTTTTTGTACCAACTTTAAGGTCTTCCCGCACTGGCCAAACTTTTTGTGACCAATGGTGTTGTTTGTCACGACTATCCCAGAGACACATGAAACAAGGGAACTTTGTGGGGTACACAAAGTTCCCTTGTTTCATGTGTCCCTTGTTGACCTAAAAGAAAGTTAACCATTTTCAGATCAACACAAATGACCCATTTGTGGTCTTGATACTTAATTTTTTCCATAACCTTAGAAACATTTACGTATTCTTCTTTTAAAGTCGTCGAATGTGCAATAGGTATAGATCCGTACTTGTTACTTTTGCTGCTGTCTATGAAAAGACGCCAATCACTAGGTTGGTACTGTTTTAATCCCATCTGCTGCAAAATACCACCAACATCGTTACAAAAAACTAAATCCTTCTCTTGAGAAAAATACGGTAACAGATTTTTTTCTCGGGTACGATAAAATGTAATGTTGGTTTCCGGAGTAAGCAAATTTTTTTCTTTTAAACGAGATGCTAAAATTTCAGAAGCGGCTTTTGGTAAGTTCAGATCTCTTACTAAGTCATTTGGTTCTTTCTGATTAAATGGTTGAGGTTCTGAAAGGCTACATTTGTAGTCTGAATCAGAGTCTTCACTTGATGTATTTCGTTCGGGTTCACAGAGATTTGGATCATCAGAAGATTTAGATGTGCTGGGTTGTACCTCTTGTGATTTTAATTGAGGTCGTTGAGCAGAAGATAAGTTAGGATATGACCACTTACTTCGATTTCCAGGGTTAATTCCGTTTATTTTCACAACGCAGAAGTAGCAATCGTCATGATGGTTTCGAGGTTCTCGCCAAATCATGGGTGTTACGAACATTATTGCATCTCTTTTTCCACTGGACCATAACCGTATACATACCACACATTTCTGGCATACAATATGAGGAACCCATGGCTTGTCCTGATTACACAATTTTATTTTAAAGTATTGATGATACGCAGTTTTCACAAAGTCCGATATAGGTTTTCGATATTTTGCAAATATATATTCACCACAAATATAGCAAAAACAATCGGGATTAAGCACACAACATCTTCTTGACGAAGCCATATCTAAAACAACAACAAAATATATTTTAGTGTCCAATAAAAAACGAAAATCTAAGTAAAAATAGTAAATGAGGGTAGTTAGCTATAACGCAAAAACAAAAGCTGTTAGAGAAAAATTGTTGCCATATTTAAAAAATACGCGTCAATTTGAGATAGAAACAAAAAAAAAAATCACAGGAAACAAGCAATTTTCTTTTTTTTGTTGACCAGTGTTATCGAATACTAACTACTGGGCCAATTGGTAACAACCGTCAAACTACTCTCCACCCCCAATGGTCATTATTAGGGGATAAAAAAGGGAAAAAAAAAAATCGGCTAATTACGATTTACTTGGCGAATACGACTTGTTAAAAACTTTTATTAATTGAAAATACCATGGAACTTTATCTTTTGGGCCAATAGGATACAACCTTCAAACTACCCTTCACCCCCAGTGATCATTATTAGCGGATGAATAAGGGACAAATCGACTTATTTCGGAAGTACGGCTCGCTAAAAACTTATTGGAACTCTTACTTTTGGGCCAATGGGTAACAACCGCCAAACTACTCTCCACCCCTAGTGGTCATTTTTAGGGGGTGAAAAAGGGAAAAGTTGACTTATTTCAATTTACTTGGATTTTGGCCAATACGACTTGAGTCCAAGTTAATCGCAATTTTTCTCTTTTTCACCCCTTATAATGATCACTGGGGGTGGAGAGTAGTTTAACAGTTGTTATCTATTGGTCCACTAGTTAGTATTTGATAATCTATTCGAATTTAATAATTTCAAACAAATCGCAAGCGGCAAAATCGACTTAGAATGGTGCCCTTTACTTTTGGCTACTACCTGCACCTTCAACAAAAACTAAAGATATCTCAAAATCAATGAAGAATTTGAAGGTTGCGACTTTTGATCGACATGGTGAGTACTACAAAATAAAAAAAAATTAGCAAACTTAACGGAAGTCAGATTTACATTTAAAATGAGCGGAGTCCTTTGACTTTTATCCCGAATAGTTTCGGAGAAAATCGGCTGTAACAGACAGACACTGAAGTGATTCCATAAGTTTTCCGTTTTTTATTTTTGGTACGAAACACTAAGATATCAATTAGAATACTTATAGTGTAACAAAAGTACTACTCAGTATATATCACCACTACACCAAACACTTTATTTTTGCACTCGACGCGCGTTTCGCTAACCATGTTAGCTTCATCAGGAGCGATGATTGACTAAAGCTAAACTACAAATCTACCCTATTTATATTCAGCCTAACCCTTGAATTACTCAAGCGGAACTAATGACATAGGCAAGGCCATCAGTTCCGGTCCAGTAACCAGTAGAGGGGACTATAAGGAATAGGCCCTCTGTCTTTATTTAAACTACTTTTACATTTTATGATTTCCATACTTTCGAATGCGTTCAACAATCTCCTATCAGATACATTTTTTATTAATCTTAGATTATCTAATGTTACAGTATGATCAGCCTCAAGGGCATGTTCGGCAATGCTAGACTTTTCTGTTCTATTGTATTTTAAGTGTGCTAAGTGTTCTTTAAATCTTGTTTTAATTGACCTTTTAGTTTGCCCAACATACTTTTTGTCACAATCATTACAACTAATTTCATAAATTCCACTTTTCTCACAATTAGGAATCTTATCTTTGGGATTTCCTAAGATATTCCTCAGATTGTCTGGTGACATATAAACTAAAGTGAGGCCTACCTTATTAAATACCTTATTGAGTCCCTTGCTATATTTCGGATTATATGGTATGGAGACATACTTGGTGTTATTTTCTTCGCGTGTAAAAAAGGTGGAATTCTGAATATTAAACCTAAACTTATGTCTATTTATTAGCTTATTTACTAAGTCATCGTCATAACCATTAACTCTAGTTATATTTCTAATACGATTCCTTTCTTTATTAAAGTTTACTCTATTCAGAGGGAAAGTGACCAAACGATGAACTAAAAAATGTAATGAGGCTAATTTATGTTATTTGCAATGAAATGAATCATTAGGAATATATCTATCTGTTACTGTGTCCTTCCTATAGATATCAAATTCTAATCTATTATTATTTTTAATAATTAAAATATCTAGAAAAGGCAATTGTCCTTTGTTCTCAACTTTGTAAGTTAATTTAATGGAATCATACCGGCTATTTAATTTGGAAATAAAATCATCAATATTTGCTTTCTTTGTATCAAAAATCGCGAAAATATCATCCACATACCTATACCATACCCTTGGGAAATATTCGAATTTTTGACTGGCTTCGATTTCAAACTTACTCATGAATAAATTGGCTATGAAAGGTGATAAGCAATTACCCATAGCTGTTCCTTCTTTCTGAACATAAAATTGATTGTTATATTGGAAATAATTTTGTTCCATACAAAGTTTAGATAATGTTAAGTATTCACGAATAATTTCGTCTTCAAAGTCATTCATTCTAAGTAATTCTTCGAGATATTGTAAAGTTTGTGGAATTGGCACACTTGGGAACAAAGAACTAACATCAAAAGAAATTAAGACTTCACCTTCATTGAGAACTAGATTTTTTGTTTTATTAATGAATTCTAACGAATTCTTCACTGCGAAAGTATTTAACGGTAACTTCTCAAGTTCTTTTGATAACCATTTGGATATTAAATATGTGGGTGATCCGACCGATGAAACAATGGGTCGCATTGCTTTTCCAGGTTTGTGAATTTTGGGTAAGCAATACAATTTTGGTATGGTCGGATTACTGAGTAATCCTCACCTTAGTCTATAAGTCATCAGACAATCTGAGGAATATCTTAGGAAATCCCAAAGATAAGATTCCTAATTGTGAGGAAAGTGGAATTTATGAAATTAGTTGTAATGATTGTGACAAAAAGTATGTTGGGCAAACTAAAAGGTCAATTAAAACAAGATTTAAAGAACACTTAGCAAACTTAAAATACAATAGAACAGAAAAGTCTAGCATTGCCGAACATGCCCTTGAAGCTGATCATACTGTAACATTAGATAATCTAAGATTAATAAAAAATGTATCTGATAGGAGATTGTTGAACGCATACGAAAGTATGGAAATCATAAAATGTAAAAGTAGTTTAAATAAAGACAGAGGGCCTATTCCTTATAGTCCCCTCTACTGGTTACTGGACCGGAAACTGATGGCCTTGCCTATGTCATTAGTTCCGCTTGAGTAATTCAAGGGTTAGGCTGAATATAAATAGAGTAGATTTGTAGTTTAGCTTTAGTCAATCATCGCTCCTGATGAAGCTAACATGGTTAGCGAAACGCGCGTAGAGTGCAAAAATAAAGTGTTTGGTGTAGTGGTGATATATACTGAGTAGTATCATTGTGCCAAAGAGTTCACATTCCCAATTTAGTGTAACAAAAGTATCAAATTTGACGACTAATTAAATTTTTTAGGTTGTAGCCACTGGTATGTGCTATGGTCCCAATGCGTACTTTACTTCCGGATGGAACATAATGGATGGTTCATTAGTTATTATCTCAATAGTGGATATTATAATGTTTCTAATAAATGACACCACATCAAGAATTTTTGGAATTTTAAGGGTAAAAAATTAAAAATTTATATTTATAAACTCCTGGACAAAATTAACGCAACAATCTGAAAATTAATTTATCTTTTTCTTATGTCAGTTTTAAAGTTTATCGAGTATTTGAATAGATGTTTATTTCACGGCACTTTTTACACAACGCGGTACTGCTGCTACGGGTGTTATCGTATTCCTGCAATAACTACCTGATTTCGACGAAAGTTCGGAATCAACTCATACTTTTACTAAAAAATGCGTCATAGACGTCCCTCTACCGATTTTTTTATTGAAGTTAAATCACATCGATCAAAAGTATTTGAAGAGTAGGCTATGCATATTTTGTTTCGTTGTTCATGATAGAAATCAAAACAATTCGTTTAGATTTACAGTTTTAAAGAATTTTTTAGAAGATAAACAATTTTCTGTAATAATGCGATAGATTTTCTTTAAAAGTAAGCTTATAAATTGTTCTCTTTTTCAAAGTAATACGTTTTTGTGGTAGACTGTTTTATTTTTGACCCCGAAGAATTAGAAAAATGAATCGAACAAGGACTTTAACTGAACACGGGGTAGTGCGAGCCTCAGTTTTATTGGACAAAGGATATTGTCAGAGTTATGTTGCCAGTTTGTTAGGCAAACATCATTCCACAATAAGTCGTATGGTAAGACGCTTGAATGGAGTAGGAACTTATTCTAGAAGGCTAGGGCGAAAAACGATGCACTAGCGACCTAGATGAACGTTTTATAAGACGATATGCTTTAAGAAACAGGACTGTCACTAGTTCTATAATAAGAAACGAACTCGAAGCTGTTCGCAATGTCACAATTTCTTCTAAAACAGTTAGAAGACGGTTAAATGAAGCTGGATTAAACAGTAGGAGACCAGCCACTGCGCCCTTGCTTACTAGAGAGACCAGAGTTGCCAGGTTACGTTTTGCTCGAAATCACGAAAACTGGTCTGTGGATGATTGGAAACAAGTTTTCTTCACAGATGAAACTAGGGTTAGTCTAAAATATCCAGATGGTCGTGAGCGAGTATGGCGAAGACCAAGAGAGAGGTTTGCTCCTTGCAATATCTCTGCAAGGTTTCCATTCGGCGGTGGCTCTGTTATGTTCTGGGGTGGCATCTGCTTTGATGCTCGGACAGAGTTAGTTCCTGTCCGTACGAGATCCATGAATGCTGACTACTATCTTGAGAATATTGTAATAGAATATGTGATGCCTGTCGGTCATTTTGTGGAGCCCAGTTTCCTGTTTATGCAAGACAACGTTCGACCTCACGTGGCTAGGGAAGTACTCGATTATTTTAGTCAAGTTGATATACCGATTATGCAATGGCCACCAAAAAGCCCGGATCTGAATCCGATAGAACACGTATGGGTTCACCTTAAGAAAAATGTGAAACGTCATATACCTGCACCTAGAAACCTGAGGGAACTTGAAAATGCAGTTATCACAGAATGGGAGCAAATTCCTCAAGATTTTATCCAAAATTTAATTAGTAGCATGCCTAGGCGTATAAACGCTGTCATCCGAAGTAGGGGAGGCAACACACGCTACCAGTGTCCCAGTTACACCATTAATTTTGCTACTAGTGTCTCAGTTTATTTTTTTCATTATTACATAATTTCAACGATTTTGTTATTAGGTCTTAGAATAATTTTAATTCGAATCTTATAGAGAAATTTGGTAGCTAATTTACTTTTAAGATATCCGAATAAGTTTTATCTAACTTTTAGTGTAACCAATGTTCATAAAAAATTATTAAAATGAATTCATTATAGAGATTTGTATGATTTAATATATTGTTGCGTTAATTTTGTCCAGGAGTGTATATTTATAATTTATTCACCTTTATTTGCAGGTATTTCGGCTTCTTCGATCGCTACGTCCCTTAAGAGTGATCAACAGAGCACCAGGACTAAAACTAGTAGTACAAACTCTCCTCTCATCCCTACGACCAATCGGTAACATCGTACTAATTTGCTGTACATTTTTTATCATCTTCGGAATCCTAGGAGTTCAATTATTCAAAGGAACTTTTTACCACTGTGTTGGAGAAAACTTAACAGCCATAATAGACAAAAGAGACTGCCTTGATCGAGGTTACCAATGGAAAAATGAGAAGTATAATTTTGACGATTTAGTACAGGCGCTTATGTCGCTTTTCGTACTAAGCTCACGCGATGGATGGGTAAACATAATGTACACAGGCTTAGACGCGGTAGGAGTAGATAAACAACCTGTAACCAATTTTAACGAATGGAGGTTGCTCTATTTCATTTCTTTTATACTACTGGTAGGATTTTTTGTACTTAATATGTTCGTAGGGGTAGTAGTAGAGAATTTTCATAGATGTAGGGAGGAGCAAGAAAAAGAAGAGAGAATAAGAAGAGCGGCGAAGAGGGCGTTGCAACTTGAAAAGAGAAGGCGGAGTAAGTTTTAATTTTTTATTAATCTTCGTAAAATTTTAAATACAGCACAATTTTAACAATAAGTTATTATTTAGGGCCCGAAATAATAACATTATTGTTAAAGTACGCTAGTATACTCCAAAGTTTATAACACTGCGTGACATGATTTTGGTACCCGAAAAACTGATTGCTATTATAGTTTCCTATTAGTTATAATATGTAAGCAGTGGATGTCTTTTATTTCTATTACGTCTTGTTTTTAAGGTACACACCGATAACCTTTTCTTAACCTACCCTCATATTGTTCATATTAATAAATGTAATCGCTAGATAATCTATTGAGAGGATATGTTCATTTCTTGTTAGTTTCTTTGAGATTACCTGATTAAGAGTGTAATAATACAGTTTTAAAGATGAATACTGAAAAAAGTAGTCGCCGTCAGTGCAAAACTTCACCAAACAGGTTTTGTTACGTGTGTGGACAGTACATTCTCAAGTCTTAAGACTGTCGATGCGCCCTGCCCAACAGGAACAAAACAAACAAAATCAAGTCTTAAGGAAAAAAAATATCTGAAAAAGTATGTACTGCGTATTTTCTATATTTTGGACGTACTGTTTTGTGTATCAAGTTATGCTACTCTCCTGTCGTGGTTGAACGGAAACAAAACATCTATGCCATTTGCAGTACCGACTGTGTGGCGCGAACCTAGTAATCATTTTAACGATTGCTACTTCTGCATGATTGATGTACGAGGATTTTCAAAGAAAATTAAGCATAATATCGAGTATCCTTCTGTGAATTCTGTATCAAAACCAATACCATATAGTGAAGACATGACTCCTCCTTTGCCTCCTAAGAAAAGTCAAACTGAAGAGTTAGATATACCAAGCGATGAAAATAACGATGGACAAGACATGGAAGTTGATAACCAAGATCCAAACTTTTTACCCTCTTCAAGTGATCTATGCCAACCGCATTTAATTCAACAACGGGAATTAAATGATTTGATACGGGACTTGAATTTGTCTGTTAGACAAGCCGAATTACTCGGATCAAGACTACAGGAATGGCACTTGTTGGCACCAGATACAAAAATATCTGTACAACGAAAATGAAGTAAAGAAATGGCAACTTTTTACTCTAGTTCAGAAAACATATGTTTGTGTAATGACATTGTATCTTTGATGGGTGAGTTAGAAATTCCCTATGATACAAATGAATGGCATCTTTTTATTGATGGTTCGAAAACAATTCTGAAGGCAGTTTTACTTCATAATGGTAATAAATATCCGTCAATACCAGTGGCTTATTCAACTGTTTTAAAAGAGACATACGAAAATATGAAATCAATATTGGATTTAATTAAATACAAAAATTTTAAGTGGAAAGTGTGCGCTGACCTCAAAGTTATAGCTATGTTACTTGGTTTGCAAGGTGGATTTACTAAGTACTGCTGCTTTCTTTGCATGTGGGACAGTACAGCTACTGATAAGGACTATTTGATGAAAGACTGGCCAAAACGAAGGGAATTTGTGTGTGGGAAGTCAAATGTAAAATACTTGCCTTTAATCAACCCCGAAGACGTCATTTTACCTCCTCTACACATAAAACTCGGTTTAATGAAGAATTTTGTGAAAGCAATGAATAAAAATGGCGAAGGATTTTTATATTTAAAATCTATTTTTCCAAGATTAAGTGACGCAAAGTTGAAAGAAGGTATTTTTATTGGTTCACAAATACGCCTATTAATGAAAAACCACAAATTTGATCAAACACTAAATGACGAAGAACTATGCGCATGGACATCATTAAAAACCGTGATAAAAGGTTTTTTAGGAAATCATAGAGCCGAGAATGCAGAACTCTTAGTGAACGATTTGTTAAGAGCATACAAAAAGATGGGTTGCCGAATGTCATTAAAAATTCATTTCCTCCATTCCCATTTCTCTTTTTTTCCATCAAATCTTGGAGCAGTGAGTGATGAACAAGGGGAACGATTTCATCAGGATGTGAAAAGGCTTGAGGAACGGTTTTAAGGTCGTTGGGACGTACAGTCCCTGGCCAAATTATTAGACGCACTGCAAGATTTCATGTAAAATATTAATTACCGAATGATATTGTACCGTTTTATTATTTTAAATTGATTTGTTTTTTATTTTTATATTATCCAATCAATTACCTATTTATTTGACATAAATAAAACAGCATTAATTTAGAAAAGCATAAGTTTATTAAGTTTTAAAGAAAAGTGAAATTAATGTTAGTAAAAGTCAATATTTAGTTGAGCCACCTTTAGCCGCTATCAAAGCTTTAATTCTGCGCGGCATGCTATCAATGCAAGATTGTACTGTCTCCTGCATTTGAGGATGATGATTCCACACATGAATAATCTTTTCTAGGGCTGGGTTTTGTTGGTAATCACATCTTTAGCCACTTCTCTTTTCATCAGCTCCCACGGGGTTCATATCAGGGCTATTACCCGGCCAATCCAACAGAGGGATATTTTTTTCTGTCAAAAAAGCTTTAACAGACCGAGCAGTGTGGCAGGGAGCTCCATCTTGCATGAAAGTGAATGGTTCCCCATTTGGAAACCATTCTCTGAGCTGCGGAATCAACCGATTTTGTAATACTTCTTTGTACTGATCTTGCCTCATTATTCCTTTGACAACGTACAGACGTCCAGTGCCCTTGCCGCTGATGACTGATTAAATCATCACTTTGGTGGGATGTTTAACCGTCGGGACGACACAATCAGGATGAAACTTTTCTCCATGACGACGACGCACATACTGAGCTTTATTCTGCAAAATTTCGAATGTGCTTTCGTCACTGAAGCAGACCTGTCAAAAATAGGAAAAATATATAAACTTTCATGTTTATTTGCTTTATTTAACTGAAAATGATAATAATGTATCAATTATTGATTAAATTGCTGTATCTTACCGATCTCCAGAAGTCCACATCTTTGTCTTGCCATTGTTTGGCCCACTTCAGGCGCTTTGCTTTCATTGCAGCTGTTAACTTGGGCTTCCTGGCGGGGCGACAGGCCTTAAAATCTAATTCTTTCAATTTTCTTCGAACAGTGCGCTCAGAAGCATTTACGCTAGCATCCTGGAGTTGTGATTTTATTACCTTTGTGGTAGCAAATCTGTTTTCTACACAAATTTTCTTCAAACATCTCTCTGACCGTGGAGTGAAAATTGGTTTTCTACCGCATCTTTTCTTTCTTTCCGGGCTTAATTCCTTCCCTGACTCAATTTTCTTTTTTATGCGTCGTACACTAACTTCAGAAACCTCCAATCTTCGTCATATTTCTCGGTTTGTAAATGTTTTCGCAATCACAAGGGCCTTCACTTCAGCTTTTTTACGTGGTGAAAGATCGCCTTTTCTACCCATAATGAAAATAATCCAATTACTTTTTTAAAACACTGCATACAAAATAAACTAATAACTGAGTAGTATAAAACTGTTAAACAAACAATCACAGTTCATAAAGCCACAGAAACACGTCCGTACCTGACTCGATTCCGATCGCGACTGATACAGGTTTGTACTTGTTTACGTTCATGTATCACTTTGTCAACACAGTGTTGCCATATGTTAAAAATAAATACAAATATGTAGTCTACAACAATTGTTTTAAATAAAAATCAATAATATTGTAGTTTAAATATATCATTATTGCATAAAAACTCTTAAGAAACATAAAATTACTAAAAAAAATACAGTGCGTCTAATAATTTGGCCAGGGACTGTAGATATGTTGGGAGATTACTGCTGGCTTTTAAAACGAGAAGATATTTCCCAACATAAGAGAAAAAGTTAAATATTTTTAACTTTTAATGTACAATATAAACTTTTTGCCATATATTTTATATTTAGTTGTGTCCAAATGTATTAATAATAAGTTTTTTTAACAGTTTTATTCGAATTATTGGAAAATTTAATGAAGCTACGTGTACACTGTACTTTACTCCTTAATTATTTTACTTAATATTGTTAACTATCGTACCTAAAAAACAGTACGTGATAGACAAAAAGTACTTATGTATTCTTAATAAGTGGTGTGTATGAATAAATAAACAGGAAAAATTTAAGTGGGTACTTAATTTTTTTTTTAAATTTGTAACGCAGTGTAATTATTATCCCAGTTTATTGTTTTCTCTTCAGTGCTTTTTTCTACAAGCAAAATAAATGTCCTAACTTTCTAAAACGGTAATTTAATATTTTCCTTTACAGAAATGAACGAACCTCCGTATTACATAAACTACGCTCCGTGGAGGCTCTCTTCATACACAAAATAGTGACGTCAAAGTACTTTGACCTTGCCATAGCGGCTGTGATTGGCTTAAACGTTGTCACCATGGCAACTGAAAGCTACCGAATGCCGAACACATGGGAGTACGTACTAAGAATATTCAACTATTTTTTTACGGCTGTGTTTATATTGGAGAGCATCATGAAACTTATAGCGTTGGGATTTAAGCAGTACCACAAGGATAAATGGAATATTCTCGACGTTATTATTGTTATCTTGTCGGTGGTCGGGATTATTATTGAAGAAATGAAGGAAAATGAAATGAAAATTATTCCCATTAATCCGACCATAATCAGGGTAAGTTTTTTAAATGGAATTATGCTTACTATTGTCCATAATTTCTTCACTTTAACTGAAACACTTCCTCTTTAAAACTGGTGAAAATTTACTTTGAAACTTTTCAATCGCTTCTTTGACGATATTTACACGACAAAATATAGTGAAGTCTGCTTATAACGAACCCGTTTATAGAGAATTTCCGGTTAAAACGAACTATTTTATAATGCACGAAAAAACTTCCATAAGACCAATGCAAATTTTTATCGGTTATAACGAACTTCCAGATAAAGCGAACCAAATTGGATGTTTTGTGTTTGTTTATAAACGAACTTGCCACTCCCTTTGCTCGATGTCACGCGACTTGATCTAGGGCAGAGGTTCCCAAACTTTTTTTTCTCGTAGACCACTTTCAAAATTTTACTGGTTTCGGTGGACCCCCCTGCTGCTACATTTCTATCATATTCCCAAAACTCGTCAAAAAATGTGAAGATTAGATCTAACGATGGAAATTTGCGTCGTGGCTGAGTTCCAACCCTAAATTCGGAGTGGTAAAAATAAAAAGAAAAATAATATATTTTCTTGTGTTCTATTTATTAAAATAATATGATTACAGACTTAATAGAATTAAAATTAAACATTAATAATGTACCGTAACTTCAACAATGCAAATCAACAATTAAAAAAAAATAGTCATAATTTTAATGGGAGGGATGTACTTGATGGATTGACAGCAAGTTATCAATATTTGGCTTCAGTTTTGTAAGGAATAACCGCAAATCTCCCCGTTCTGTGATGTTCAATCTGCTCCTTTTTTTTGTTAATAGGTTTGTAACGACACTAAAACTTTTTTCGACAAGGTATGACGAGGGAAACGCTATCAAAAGTTTTCTCGCAGCCCAGGATATTTTTCGGGTATTTCTGCCTGCAGCCAAAATGTTTGATAGCCTTTTTTAAATTTCACCTTCAGCTTGAGTAGCTTCTCTTGTAATACCACATTCGCCACTTCCGTTTCATCAAATGAATTTATGATTCATGGTGGTATTTCCATCGTCAGAATATCTTCAAGTCTATTTTTGAAGTCATCATTCAGGGCATTTAAATGTTGAACGTATGTCTGAATATCCTCATCAAGACATTCTGCCTGTGACAAGTTTGGAAACTGGGAGAATTCGCGCTGACTAATATTTTGCTTCATAAATTTCAATTTTCCAAGAAAAGCCGAAATTACAACCTTTGTTTTTATTAAATTTAGGCTGTCCCCTTGTAACTGCAAGTTAATGTCATTACAATTTTTGAACAAATCTGTCAAATACGCGATGTCTGCTTTCAATTTGATCAGATTTTCTTTTAAATCTGGATCTTTACTTTCCAGAAACTCTAAAACTGATTCAAAAAGTGAGTAAAATCTTGTTAAACATGCACCTTTCGACAACCAGCGTACTTCAGTATGTAAGAGCAATCGTTGGAAGTCTTCATCATTTTCGACGCACAATTGTGCAAATAAACGGGTATTCAACGCATTGCTTCTTATTTTGTTAACTACTTTAATCACAAATTGAAGCGATTGGTGCAATCTATCACTCAAATTTTTCGCTACCAGGTGTTGTCGGTGGATGACACAGTGAATTGCAGTTACTCCTGGTATAATTCTTTTAAGATGGCTTATAAACCCACGATATCGTCCGAAGATGGCAGGAGCTTCACCGAAATAATGTTTGTAAATGGAATCAATTTTTCCTTAAAAAAATCACTCAGGACATTAAATATTGATTCGCCTTTAGTGTCCGTCTCCAAAGTTTTCGCGAATAGCAGCTCTTCATGGATTTCTTCGTCCATAACAAATCGAACCTATGCCAATAATAATGCTTCATTACCAGGTAAAGTTGACTCGTCCAGTTGAATAGAAAAATGAGTTGTTTGCAGATAATTACACAAGAAGCTTTCAATATCAGAGCTCATTTCATCAATACGTCTTTGTACAGTGTTGTTACTCAAAGGAATACTTTTGAGCACGTCAAATGGAGGTTTGTACAGAACAGTTTTTAAAACCTCTTCAACAGCGGGTAAAATTAACTGTTCTCCGATGGTGTGCGGTTTTCCAGATTTCGCTATAAGCAATGAGATATTGTAAGATGCCCGGAAGCCATCATCGTTACTTTGAGACGTTGAAGCGAACATACTGTGCACGGTGGGTCTCTTTTCATATTTTTCCTTCAATGTTTGAAAATATTTTAAATCTTTACCTATTTTATCAGGATGATCTTCGAGCTTCGATGGTTTCATAGTCATTGCTCAAAACTTTGTTGCATAAAAGGCATATGGGCAATCGTTTGTCTGCCTTTGATGGAAGAAAACCAAATTTCAAATAATCAACACTGTACTGTCGACATTTCTTCTTAGATTCAGCTATGTTTCGTATCAGTTACCTATCTGTAAAGAAAAAAAAAATGTTTGTTTTAGTAATCATAAGGCGATTTTAACAGGATATGGCTATTTTAACAGAATAAAAAATAGGATTAATTAATTATTGCAATGAAAAAACCAAAATGCCGGCGGCAAAACTGATTTTAATTATTAAAAGCAAAAAACTGCTAAGACCCATATAGAGGTTTTCACAAAACGGCTGAACCTATTTTAATGTAATATAAAATATTTTTTGATTAATTATATTTTGATACATTTCTGTAAATTCGAGAGAAAATACTTTTAAAGAACATTTTGACATCAAAACTCCGCGATTTTAATGATTTATTTATTACTTTGATGTACGTTACGAGTGGTACATAAAGACACGTACAATTTATGAAAATATTTTTAGTCATTTAGCATTAGCAACTACGAGGGCACTGAAATATGTACAAACATGCAGGTCAATCATATATCTCTCCTTTAGTGAATCACCACAGTCGGGTAAATAAATAATTTTATAATAAAAAGTACTAAAAGTTCAATCTTTCTCGGCTTTCTGTTCTTTTGTAGAAGTATCGAATAATGGCCCTGTTCAGTATTTAATTTTTTATTACGTACCTACTACACGCAAACATAACAAATATAATATTACAATATAAAATAAAAGAATGAATAACAAATAGGCAGGTACTCACTTTTTCCGGCACTGACATCGATTCACTCACACTTTTCTTTTGAAAATTCCGGAAACAAATGAGTAACGTTTGTCCTTGGCATTCGTATTTATATTGGTGAAGAATCAAACAAGTTCATGCAAGATTGCAAGCACAGCACAAGTCGTATTTCGTCCCTTTTGCACGTCTGAACGGGTTGCGTTGCGGGCGGGCGGGCGGCGCTTTGCAAGTCTCGACGCGCGTTGTACAGAATATCGCATATGCAAGTTTTTACAAGTAACAGTCGCTGACCTTCTTGAAATACACTACTCAAAAATATTAAGGGAGGTTTTAAAGCAAGGAAATTAATGCTAAATAAACAGGCTATCTGATCCATATGCCGGCCTAACTGAAAAAATTTTTTTCAAGCCCATCTGTTAGGATTGCATGAGAACCCTAGCACCTAAAAAATTTTAGCCAAAAAATCTGAAAATTAGAATCTTAAAGCTTCAAAACGCTTTTTTTTAAAGTCTCAATACGACCATTTTTCACCGAAATAAGCCTGTCAAAAATCACCGAAAAATTTGGAATTTTATTTTGCTCCCTTAATTTTTTTGAGTAGTGTTACAACTTGTGAACCCCCATTTTTTTTTTTCACGCCAACATAGACCCCCGTCGAGTCTCCCGTGGACCCCTGGGGGTCCACCTGAACCACTTTGGGAATCACCGATCTAGGGAAATCACCGAAAGTCGCTGGGAATCCCTATTCTACTTGTCTCCGCCGCGTTGCTAGTTCGAGCAGTATTATTTTCAATTCACTTGTTGTGTTATGCGGTTCTAATGCATATTTGATCAAAGTAGGAAAGTGAATGTTTAAATTTTTATTTTAAAATGAGCACACAAAAACGTAAAACGTTTACCTTAAAAGACAAATACAATATTATAAAGAAAATAGAAAATGGAGTTAAACAAAGTGATGTTTACAAACAGTTGAATGTAACTAAATCTACGGTTTCTACCATATGCCAGAAGAGGTAAGAAATCTTATCAATCTATGATAGAAGAAACTTTGGTTGTAAAGTAAGAAAATCTGCACATGACCAAGTCGATAAAGGACTCCTTAAATGGTTTAGTCAAAAACGACATGAACATGTTCCTATTACCGACTATACTTTACAACAGAAAGCTAGTTAATTGGGAAGGAAAATAGAGAACATCGAGTTCAACTGTTCTAGAAGTTGGATTGAACGATTTAAAAAGCGACGTAATATTAGTGGAGGTAAGATAGTAGGAAAAACTGCAGGAGTGGATATGACTGTTGTTAATCAATGGTTGGCCAGTGTATGGCCGGAAAATCGAGAAAGTTACGAATATGTTGACATTTTTAGTGCGGATGAAACGGATTTGTTTTACAAAATGACGCCTGATAAGACATTAAAATTTGTCGGAAAGAACTGTGCTGGTGGAAAATTATCAAAAGTAAAGATTACTGTGTTGGTAACTGCAAATATGGATGACATCAGAAATTTTTAAAAATGAACTAATCAAATGGGACAAACATTTAAAATTGACAAACAGAAAAATACTACTTTTGATTGACAACTGTCCAGCGCAACCTGAAGTTGATCTACAGCAAATAAAATTGGTTTTTATGCCTCCAAACACAAGTGCAAAGCTCCAGCCTATGGATCAAGGTGTGATACATTCTTTAAAATGTCATTATAGAAAGATTTTACTTATGAAAATGTTAGAGACGATCGATAAAGGTAACATTTTTTCTGTAACTCTCTTGGACTCTATAAACTTTACCCATATGGCTTGGCAAAGAGTCAGTAGAGAAACCACTGCAAACTGTTTTAAACATAGCGGATTTTTAAGGAAGGAATGTAGATATGACTTAGATGAAGATCCTACTGATTGTCTAGAATTTGTTTACGATGCTGAAATTCAACAAAGTACAGTGGAAATCGAGATTAAAAAGATGTTTAATCACTTTAATTTTGAAGAATATGTATGTGCTGATAACACAGCCCCACAAAAAAAAAAGTGGGGTATACTTTTGATGCGATATAACAGATCCGTAGTATTTTTGCCCGCTGATCACGAATCTGACGTCAGAATATCGCCATCACATCTCAATTTTTTTCTAACCTCAAAAAATAGGTAAAAATTAGTAAAAATTAAGGAAAATATACTCGTAAAAAATTGATTCAAGCTTTTTCATGAATCCAAAGATGTATTAATATGTATTCGGACACGCTAAGCTAATATTCATCGGTTGGATTGAGCCATACAGTTCTGTTTTCTTTCTAACCTCAATAAATCAAACAGATATAGTGCTTCTCGAATGCAAAAACGAATTCAAATTAAAATTCAACCGATCCTTACCAAATTTGGTACACGGGGGTTTTTTGGGTCGCTGGTCATGAATCTGAGGTCGGATTCGCAAAATTCAAAATGGCGGATCCAAGATGGCGGACAAAATTTTTGAAAACCAACCTATTCCTACCAAATTTGGTATACAGTTGGGGAATCCTCAAACCTGATACTCTTAAACCCTAAACCCTGAAACATTAGGGTCCCACACCCTGTAACCTCAAAAAACAGATCTCAATAACCCTGTAACCTTAAAAATGAGACCCAATAAACTCAAAACCAGGACTTTTAAACCATATATTCTCAAATAGTAGACCCTTAAGCCCTAGAATTGCGAAGGTTAGACCCGCGCCTAACTTTCCTTTTTTTTGGCTGTATCTTGTTCTTTTTTCCGCGAATGACCTATTCAAAGGCTTTCTGCCCAAACGCTTTTGAGGACTTGTTTCTCTTTTTAGCGACCAGCAATAGTCCGCTAGCATATGGTCATCCCATCGTCCTTGATACCGATTTTCTATGATTTTCAGATCTTGGTGAAAACGTTCCCCTTGCTCCTCACTGTAGTCACCAAGATTATCTGGAAAATCATCGATGTGGGAGTCCAGGAAATGTAATTTTAGATTCATTAAGCAACCTAATGTTTGAAAATTTTTTACCATTTTCTCGACTATTTCTTTGTACTTAGGACTTTTATTATTTCCCAAAAAGTTTGTTGCGACTTCTTTAAAACTAAGCCAAGCAGCTTTTTCAACTTTATTCATTTTAGTAACAAATAATGAATCTTGAAACAATTTTCTTATTTGTGGCCCGTCAAATACGCCTGCCTTAATTTTAGCTTCAGAAAATTTCGGAAATTTTTTATGCAAATATTTGAAACATGGGCCGTTTGTATCTAATGCTCTCGTGAATTGCTTCATAAGTCCAAGCTTAATGTGAAGCGGAGGAATAAGAACTTTTCCTGGATCTACCAATGGTGGAAACAATACATTATTTTCACCAGGAGTGAACGATTCTCTTGTTGGCCAAATTTTTTTCTTATAATGACGTTCCCTGTCTCTGCTATTCCACAGATATTTATAACAGGGATAAAGTGTAAACCCTGACTGTTGGCCAAGCAATATTGTTACAATTTTCAGATCTCCACAAATTTTCCAGTTTTGATCAGCATATTTTATTTTTATCAAAAGCTGCTTCATTTTTTCATATTGCTCTTCCATAGCTGTGGAATGAGCAATCGGAATGGGAGCGTAAACGTTGGTATTATGCAGCAAAACTGCCTTAATGCTCCGTTTAGAAGAATCAATGAACAGTCTCCATTCTTCAGGATCGTATGAGTTATTTTGAAATTCATCCATTAGACCTTTTACATCGGTACAATATGAAAGTGACAATTCCTCGTCCATTGCGAAATTCTTCATCTCTGTTTCTATAATAAGAAATCGTAGCTTCTGGCTTAAGTAAATGTCTTTTCTTTAAAAAGGAAGCAAGATGCTCTGAACCATCTTTGGATAAGCCTAAATCTCTGACTAGATCACTAAGTTCTGACTGTGATACGAGTATTGGTTCTGGTTTACGGTTGTATGGTAGAAATTCTTTATCTGTGTCACTAGTATATGATAGGTTGTCACTAGAACATTCATTAGTAACAGTGTTTGAATCTTTTTCGACAGTCTCAATGTTTTCGGCATGAACTGATAAGGTGAAATCATTTGTTTCCATAACATCAGCATCAAGTGGTTCAGGAGGCGGAATTAGTTTAGTTGGTCTTGTTACTGTCGAAACATCGTTATAAGTAATAGTGCTTTTATTTTTTCGGTTATGCCTAGATACAACATTCATACAAAAGTAGCAATCATTTTCACTGTATGGTCTATTCCATATTGCTGGTCTGGAATATTTAATCGCCTTCTTATTGATGTACAACATTATTTTGCAAGAACTGCAAATGATGTGGGGAACCCAATCTGTATCCTGGTGCTGTATTTCAATGTTAAAACAATCCTTATATAAGGTTTTAATCTTATCCGTTATCGGTGACCCCATTTTACTCAATACGTGTTGACAGCAAATATAACAAAATGAATCACTGTTTTTATCGCACTTATGAAAAGTCCTTGTACCGTGAGACCGTTTTCTTGTAGCATTATACTCTACATGAGCCAAGTCACCCACACATGAAGAGCTACGGTCGCTGGATGACGACGGCTGCGGGCCCGCTTTCCCACCCTGACCAACCGCCGATACTGGGTTTCCGAGTCCCTGCATCGTAATTCTCTTTCTTCTACCTGCCATGACGGCATCTAAGCCGTTATCCAGGGACTCTGCCGGCTAGTGGAGTAACACCGTTGCCCACCGTCACCACGTGAAGGTGCCCTGGATGCAGGTAGAAGAATAAAAATCGACCGATGAATTTCCTCGACGTTCAAAATGGCGCGAAAACATCTGCCATCTTGAATTTTGCAAATCCAACCTCAGATTCGTGATCAGCTACCCAAAAAATCCCCGTGTACCAAATTTGGTAAGGATCGGTTGAATTTTAATTTGAATTCGTTTTTGCATTCGAGAAGCACTATATCTGTCTGATTTATTGAGGTTAGAAAGAAAACAGAACTGTATGGCTCTATCCAACCGATGAATATTAGCTTAGCGTGTCCGAATACATATTAATACATCTTTGGATTCATGAAAAAGCTTGAATCAATTTTTTAGGAGTATATTTTTCTTAATTTTTACTAATTTTTACCTATGTTTTGAGGTTAGAAAAAAATTGAGATGTGATGGCGATATTCTGACGTCAGATTCGTGATCAGCGGGCAAAAATACTACGGATCTGATATATCGCATCAAAAGTATACTCCACTTTTTTTTTTTGTGGGGCTGTGTAATGAATTAATGACGAAAGAAATATTAACTGATGATCAAATTGTGACATCAGTGACTTGTGGAAAGATTTTAAGCGATAATGACGACGAAGACGAGCTTGGAGAAGGAGATAATATTTATGTTCCATCCATTTCAGAAATGACTAAGAAAATGACTGAAACTCGCAATTTTTTGGAATCTTGTGAAGTTCCTGAACATATATGGACTAGTTTTTGTGACCTTGACAAGTATATAAACACCTTTTTTTTGTCAAGTAAAATTGTACAAACGAAAATTACTGATTTTATTGTATAAACTATGTATTTTAATGTTTTCGTTTACACTCGTATATGTACCAACATACAGTCCCTGGCCAAATTATTAGACGCACTGCAAGATTTCATGTAAAATATTAATTACCGAGTGATATTGTACCGTTTTATTATTTTAAATTGATTTGTTTTTTATTTTTATGTTATCCAATCAATTACCTATTTATTTGACATAAATAAAACAGCATTAATTTAGAAAAGCATAAGTTTATTAAGTTTTAAAGAAAAGTGAAATTAATGTTAGTAAAAGTCAATATTTAGTTGAGCCACCTTTAGCCGCTATCAAAGCTTTAATTCTGCGCGGCATGCTATCAATGCAAGATTGTACTGTCTCCTGCATTTGAGGATGATGATTCCACACATGAATAATCTTTTCTAGGAGCTGGGTTTTGTTGGTAATCACATCTTTAGCCACTTCTCTTTTCATCAGCTCCCACACATTTTCAATGGGGTTCATACCCGGCCAATCCAACAGAGGGATATTTTTTTCTGCCAAAAAAGCTTTAACAGACCGAGCAGTGTGGCAGGGAGCTCCATCTTGCATGAAAGTGAATTGTTCCCCATTTGGAAACCATTCTCTGAGCTGCGGAATCAACCGATTTTGTAATACTTCTTTGTACTGATCTTGCCTCATTATTCCTTTGACGACGTACAGACGTCCAGTGCCCTTGCCGCTGATGACTGACCAAATCATCACTTTGGTGGGATGTTTAACCGTCGGGACGACACAATCAGGATGAAACTTTTCTCCATGACGACGACGCACATACTGAGCTTTATTCTGCAAAATTTCGAATGTGCTTTCGTCACTGAAGCAGACCTGTCAAAAATAGGAAAAATATATAAACTTCCATGTTTATTTGCTTTATTTAACTGAAAATGATAATAATGTATCAATTATTGATTAAATTGCTGTATCTTACCGATCTCCAGAAGTCCACATCTTTGTCTTGCCATTGTTTGGCCCACTTCAGGCGCTTTGCTTTCATTGCAGCTGTTAACTTGGGCTTCCTGGCGGGGCGACAGGCCTTAAAATCTAATTATTTCAATTTTCTTCGAACAGTGCGCTCAGAAGCATTTACGCTAGCATCCTGGAATTGTGATTTTATTACCTTTGTGGTAGCAAATCTGTTTTCTACACAAATTTTCTTCAAACATCTCTCTGACCGTGGAGTGAAAATTGGTTTTCTACCGCATCTTTTCTTTCTTTTCGGGCTTAATTCCTTCCCTGACTCAATTTTCTTTTTTATGCGTCGTACACTAGCTTCAGAAACCTCCAATCTTCGTGATATTTCTCGGTTTGTAAATGTTTTCGCAATCACAAGGGCCTTCACTTCAGCTTTTTTACGTGGTGAAAGATCGCCTTTTCTACCCATAATGAAAATAGTCCAATTACTTTTTTAAAAAACACTGCATACAAAATAAACTAATAACTGAGTAGTATAAAACTGTTAAACAAACAATCACAGTCCATAAAGCCACAGAAACACGTCCGTACCTGACTCGATTCCGATCGCGACTGATACAGGTTTGTACTTATTTACGTTCATGTATCACTTTGTCAACACAGTGTTGCCATATGTTAAAAATAAATACAAATATGTAGTCTACAACAATTCTTTTAAATAAAAATCAATAATATTGTAGTTTAAATATACCGTTATTGCATAAAAACTCTTAAGAAACATAAAATTACTAAAAAAAATACAGTGCGTCTAATAATTTGGCCAGGGACTGTACATAATAATAACTTTAGTGTGACTTGTTTTATTTTCCTTTGAACGTTTTCTTTTAATTTAATAATTATTATTATTCATTTTTTCTAAGCATTAGCGCCTAATGTAAATAAAATAACCGGTCAAGTGCAAGTTGAACTTGCGCAATTAGTGTTCCGTACGTTGATTGCTTTTAAAATAAAAAAATTTGTTACAGAGGTATAAAATGATCAGTGACTTCACAAAACACACCCCCAAATGAGTTTTTAACAAAGTTTGTTTCCAATCTTTACTGAAATCTGATGACCTTGAAATTTTTGTTTTTTTTTAAATACCAGAAAAAAATTATTAAAGGTAATGCACTCGTGATAATTTTCGTTCAATCTACACCCCGTGGAGAATATTCCGGAATTTTTTCAAAATTTTTTTGATAAATACTTTTCGAGATAAGGCGGGGGACAGCGATTTTTCGCAATTTTTTAAAAATATACAAAGAAAAGTGCGCGCAAGTATTACATTATATATACATTTTTTACTCGTGTTTTCACAAGCTTTCATTTGACACCACACTTGATGATCTAGTAAAAATTTTTTTTTTTCACTTCCGATTTCACTCCCCAAAACTCACCTCTTAAGTGAAAATTTAACTCTCAAAACTACATGGCTCTGATGAGGCCATCAATTCCTATATTATTACCAAATTTCAACTTTCTATGTCAAATAGTTTCAGAGAAAATCGGATGTGACAGACAGACAGACACCGAAGTGATCTTATAAGTGTTCCGTACGGAACACTAAAAAGTAGTGAAAAATTATATTGGATTATATTTACTGTTTGTAACGAACTTCGGATATAGCGAGCCATTTTTAGTGATTTTTGGGAGTTCGTTATAAACGGACTTCACTGTATTACAAAAAGCTTCGAACACAATAAAACTATAAAAAATTAAGCTTAAAATGTATTCCAGTTTTTTAATAAGTAATCTACGTTCATCTTTTTTTTTCAGGTTCTTAGAGTAATGCGAATAGCCCGAGTTCTAAAACTCCTAAAAATGGCGAAGGGTATCCGTGCACTTCTAGATACGGTCATGCAAGCTCTCCCACAAGTCGGCAACCTAGGGCTGCTTTTCTTTCTTCTTTTCTTTATTTTCGCAGCCCTGGGGGTCGAATTATTTGGCCGTCTAGATTGCAAGGTCACCCCTTGTCAGGGTTTAGGAGAACATGCCCATTTCGAAAATTTCGGTATGGCTTTTTTGACCCTCTTCAGGGTCGCAACTGGTGATAACTGGAATGGTATCATGAAGGACACACTGTTTAACGAAAAAATGTGATGCCAGTGATGATTGTATAAAAAATTGCTGCATATCACCCATAATAGCACCTATATTCTTTGTAATTTTTGTTCTGATGGCCCAATTTGTGCTCGTAAAACGTAGTAGTAGCGGTTTTGATGAAACATTTGGAAGAATCGCATAAACATTTGGAAGACGAACAAGACATGGATATCCAACTGGAGAGAGAATTCCAAGAGAAACAAGCACAAAACGAAAGAAGAGATTTATGTTTGGCGCTACAGTTGGATGCAGCGCAGTGTCAACCACCTAAAGAGAAAACACTTCACAAAGTGAGTGGCAAATAATTTTGAAGTCACTAAACATATATAACCTCATACTTTTAAATTAAAGTCCGTTTGTTTGGAGTTGATAGCACACAACACGGGTAATAAACATTAAAATGTCATAAACTATAAGCGTCCACAATTTCTTACCAATTATTTGCATTTTTAGTTTTAATCACCTTTATTTTCTACCTCTATACAACAGTGCGACCTTTTTCTAAAAAGTATTTTATTACATGCTTTCTAAACTTTACAATAAGCTATATAAATCAACACATTTCAAAGTTTATTTTAATGAATCATGAATGAATAAATCATGAAACTAAAAATCTTATTTGTATGATAAAGGCCGAAATGAGTACAATTAACAGTTCTTAAAAACTAGAAATCTAGTGTTATAAAGCTTAATGAAAATAGATGCAATAAAATTATTTGGGATTTTAGCAGTTATTGGAATATAATTAACCAAAGTACTTATCGGTAGGTAGGTACCTAAGTACCTAAATATGCAATAAAAAATATTCTGTGTAAGTATAAAAATAAAGCAAAAACCTATAATATGCTTAGTTGAAATCAGAACAGCGAAGGCTTCAACTTTCAATTTTGCCCCGGTCAAACTCCGCGGAGTCTGTAAATCTGCATTTTCCCCGCGAGAAAAAACAATGATACTTAACGTCCACGATGCCCTAGTGCATCAACAGCTAACAAGGCCGTGCAATTGTGGAAACCTGTGCCAACATGACGGGTGTTGGATCAGCAACTATTCATAGATTTCTGAAACGCGGTCTTTGCAACGAACCTCAGAATCACAAAGAAAAGGAGCTCTTAGAGGTCGACGAAGACTTTAAAAACGCAATAAGAAGAAAAGTACACCATTTTTTTTTATTGAGAAAGAAATACTCATATTACATAAAGTTTTGCAAGAAATTAGAGAAGGGACTTGCCAGGTTTATAAAAATAGAAATTATGGAAAATCCTTCATAACCTGAGCTTTCGTTGGGAAAAACGCAATAGAAAATCTTGAGAAAAACACATAGAAAATCTTATCGATAAAATAAAAATAATTTATTGGAGAAGAGAATATCTACGAGTAATCAGAAAATTTCGAGCCGTAGACTTGGTTTAATGAGGAACACACGGTAAAAAAAATTCTAGATTGACATTAGCAGTGCCAAACAAGTTTTTATGGAAGGTCGATCAACTGGATTACAACTTCTTCAGGAAAAAGTCGCAGGCTAATTATAGCACACATTGGTAGTCAAAACGGTGGCTTGTTGTTATTCGAATGAAAGTCAACTAAAGATTACCCTGAGGCGACGGTCGATGTTTTTGAGGAATACTTCCAACAAATGATTGAATGTATACTAGCAGAATCAGCTATAGTATTAGACCAGAGGTTCCCAAACTTTTTTTTCTCGTAGACCACTTTCAAAATTTTACTGGTTTCGGTGGACCCCCTGCTGCTACATTTCCACCATATTCCCAAAACTCGTCAAAAAAAGTGAAGATTAGATCTAACGATGGAAATTTGCGTCGTGGCTGAGTTCCAACCCTAAATTCGGAGTGGTAAAAATAAAAAGAAAAATAATATATTTTCTTGTGTTCTATTTATTAAAATAATATGATTACAGACTTAATAGAATTAAAATTAAACATTAATAACGTACCGTAACTTCAACAATGCAAATCAACAATTAAAAAAAAATAGTCATAATTTTAATGGGAGGGATGTACTTGATGGATTGACAGCAAATTATCAATATTTGGCTTCAGTTTTGTAAGGAATAACCGCAAATCTCCCCTTTCTGTGATGTTCAATCTGCTCCTTTTTTTTGTTAATAGGTTTGTAACGACACTAAAACTTTTTTCGACAAGGTATGACGAGGGAAACGCTATCAAAAGTTTTCTCGCAATTTCCCACAGCCCAGGATATTTTTCGGGTATTTCTGCCTGCAGCCAAAATGTTTGATAGCCTTTTTTAAATTTCACCTTCAGCTCCTCTTGTAATACCACATTCGCCACTTCCGTTTCATCAAATGGATTTATGATCCATCGTGGTATTTCCATCGTCAGAATATCTTCAGATCTATTTTTGAAGTCATCATGCAGCGCATTTAAATGTTGAACGTATGTCTGAATATCCTCATCAAGACATTCTGCCTGTGACAAGTTTGGAAACTGGGAGAATTCGCGCCGACTAATATTTTGCTTCATAAATTTCAATTTTCCAAGAAAAGCCGAAATTACACCCTTTGTTTTTATTAAATTTACGCTGTCCCCTTGTAACTGCAAGTTAATGTCATTAAATTTTTTGAACAAATCTGTCAAATACGCGATGTCTGCTTTCAATTTGATCAGGTTTTCTTTTAAATCTGGATCTTTACTTTCCAGAAACTCTAAAACTGATTCAAAAAGTGAGTAAAATCTTGTTAAACATGCACCTTTCGACAACCAGCGTACTTCAGTATGTAAGAGCAATCGTTGGAAGTCTTCATCATTTTCGTCGCACAATTGTGCAAATAAACGGGTATTCAACGCATTGCTTCTTATTTTGTTAACTGCTTTAATCACAAATTGAAGCAATTGGTGCAATCTATCACTCAAATTTTTCGCTACCAGGTGTTGTCGGTGGATGACACAGTGAATTCCAGTTATTCCTGGTATAATTCTTTTAAGATGGCTTATAAACCCACGATATCGCCCGAAGATGGCAGGAGCTCCATCTGCTGCCACCGAAATAATATTTGTGTATGGAATCGATTTTTCCTGAAAAAATCACCCAGGACATTAAATATTAGTTCGCCTTTAGTGTCCGTCTCCAAAGTTTTCGCGAATAGCAGCTCTTCATGGATTTCTTCGTCCATAACAAATCGAACATATGCCAATAATAATGCTTCATTACCAGGTAAAGTTGAATCGTCCAGTTGAATGGAAAAATGAGTTGTTTGCAGATAATTATACAAGAAGCTTTCAATATCAGAGCTCATTCCATCAATATGTCTTTGTACAGTGTTGTTACTCAAAGGAATTCTTTTGAGTACGTCAAATGGAGGATAATTGAAAAAATGCCATTCGACATGTTATAGAAGAAAATAAAATGTGGAAACTTGACGAATACCTCTGTGGCTAGCCTTGGCCACGTCGGTGGCGTAGTACTTTGCTACTGTGCAGAAGGTCGAGGGTTCAATTCCGCAGGTCGGTATGCTTATTTATTAATTTATTTGGCCTGACAACGTACATAAGTAGTAGTTGTTTGCAGAAATGCACATAACGTCCGTGGCAGCACTACCGCGTTGTTTAAAAGGTGCCGTAAAATACAAAATTGGGATATGGAAAAAGGATAAAATCCGTACTGAGGCGGGGAGGTGAGCGATAAAAAAAAGAAACTGCGGAAATAGAACCCTTAATTATCGATTTAAGAGAAGTCACGTGTGGGGGTACCCTCCTCGGATAACTGAAAACTCGGATAATCCGGATTTGTTTTTTATTCATTCAAAAAATATAAACACCATAAACCGATGTATTAACGTTTTTTAACATATAAATAGGTACATACATTATAAAACAGTGAAATAGGTATCTATGCGCTTCTGTTTCATATTGCATCGTCTTTTTCTCGCTGCAATGTTTCTCCATCTATTAAGAAGAAGCAAATCCGCTGGGGTTGCCTCTGGTTGTTAATCGATATACCTCAAAGCTTTTTCCAAAGAAGCAAAACCTTCTTGATGAGAGATCTTAGTGGGCGACTGTTCATCCACCGCCGCTTCGTCATCGTCATCTGATTTTTCGGTTTCCTCAAAGGCATTCGTTATTTCTTCAATACTCATTTCTCCTTCTAAATCATCTGCTGTAATCCATTCAACAACATCTTCTCTTGTCACATTTTCGCAACCTTTTAATTTTTGCATTAATTCAAATAAACTTTCTTCTTTTTCTTCTATCTCGCTGTCAAAATTTGAACTGGACATTTCTCCATGGCTTCTCAATTTCAAAGCTAATTCATTTAATGGAGTATCATCTTCACTGTCATTATAGTCCTCAAAATCAATAACTTTTGCCAAGATTTTTGAATAGTAATAGTACGCACAGAATCCCAAGGTTGACTTACCCAGTAAATAACATTTTTCAGTGTAACCTTTCTCATCTCATTGATAATATCCTCCTGTTCTATGTATTCTAACAGATGTTCAAGATATAAACGCCTATAATTTTTTTTAATGTTTTCGAGGATGCCTTGATCCATTGGTTGTATTATGCTGGTTACATTTGAAGGAAAAAATGTTACAACAATATCGTCCTTCTCCAGGGTAAGAGGGGGCATTATCCATTAACAAAATTGCTTTAATAGGAAGACGGTTTTTGTTCAAAAATTTAGTCCCAGATGGCACGAACTCTTCTTCAAACCCGTTAGTAAATAAGGTCGCATCCATCCTCGCGCTCTTCTGACTTTTGTAATAAACTGGTAGGGCTTTGGGTGAGATGTCTTTTAAAGCTCTTGGACGTGCAGACTTGCCAATCACCATCAGTGGGATTTTGTGCTCGCCAGATGCATTGGAACATACCACTATAGTTAATCTCTCCTTACTTCGTTTTTGCCCAGAAACTGATTTTTCCTGTCGAGATGCCAATGTTTTTGATCGAAGCATTTTATAATTCAGCCCAGTTTCGTCACAGTTGTAAATTTGATCACATGTGTATCCACAATCTTCGATTTGTTTTTTAAAGTTCTGCTTAAACTTCTCAATTGATGACACATCAGCAGAAAGTTTTTCACCACATACAGTCAGTTGTCGTACACCGTACCGTTTTTTCCAGCGGTCAAGCCATCCAGAACTGGCGGTAAACTGATCTATCTCTGGGAATGGCCTACTAATCATTATTGCTTTCTGGTGTAAAATTGGACCTGACAAAGGCACACCTTTTAATCTCTGTTGGTTAAACCATATGAATATAGCTTCGTTAACCTTTTCATAGTAGCCGGTTTTCATTGATTTTCTTGCTGAGGACGAGGAGGCTTGATTTATACACCACTCTTCTATTTTTGTGCGGTTTCTTTTCCAATCTCCAACTGTTACCTCACCTACTCCATAATCTCGTGCAACAACTTTAATTGTCTCTCCTGCTTCAATTTTTCTGATGGCATTTAATTTTTCTTCAATAGGAACGACGATTCTTTTACGCTTCTTTTGCTCCATTATAATACGACAAACAAAAATTCAAACAAAGCAGTTCGTATTAATTACACTTAACTACCAGAACTCCAACCAAATAAATTATGTGAGTATACTCGTACTTCTCCGTAGTAAACGCTATAACGCACTGCATTCACGCAAATTTACATGCTGAAAGAGTCCAAAAACATAAATAGGGGAACCCCTCACACGGGCCAGGGGGATTCCCGAAGGCCCTACGATTTTAAAAGGAAATATACATATTTTAGAAGCTCGGTTAATACGCAGCATAGACGCGCGTACCTCGGATAATCAGGTTCTTAGATTGGCTCGGTTAATCCGGAGCTCGGATAATCGCGACTCGGTTAATCGGGGTTCTACTATATATATATATATATATATATATATATATATATATATATATATATATATATATATATATATATATATATATATGTATGTGTATATATATATATATATATATATATATATATATATATATATATATATATAAATATATATATATATATATATATAATATATATATATATATATATATATATTTATATAGATATATATATTATTAATAATATTTATTATAATTATTATTTAAAAAATAATATATTATTATATATATATATTTTAATATATAATTTATATTTATATTTATATTTATTATATATATTAATTAATTATTATTTATAATATATATAATTTTATATTTTAATATTATTATATATTATTATATTTTTTAGATTTTATATATTATATAGATATATAATTTTGTATATTTTATATATATTATGATGTATATAATTTATTATATTATATATATTTATATAATTAAATATATAATTAATTATATTATATATATATATTAGTATGTGGAAATAATTATGATTATTGTATTATGTGTTATATTTGATTAGTAGTATTATTTGTTTTAGACTAGAATAATATTTATGAGAGGGATTTATAAGAATAATTTATTAGTTGATTATTATTTATATATGGTAATATTAGAATATTCTTAGATGTACGAGTTTAGTATGATTAGATTTGATTAGTATATATTGAGATATTTGAATACTGAATATTATGATAGTTGATAATATTAATGATTTTTTGATTGTTAGTTTAAGTTGTGTTTTTATGTTTATTATGTATGTAGTAATATATTAGTTGATAAGTTATATATAATTCGATTAATAATTAATATTATATTGTATTTTCATGACGTATAGGTATTATATGATAATTTTGAGGTAATATTATTATTATGTATTTTTTATATGTTTATATATATTTATTTAGATAGTGTGTTTTTATTTTTTGTGAATAATAGCATATGTGAGAGAATTATAGTTAGTGTTATTATATAAGATATAAGGTATTTTTGATATTTTTAGAATATATGATAATAAGTGTAGTTATTAGTATAATGTTTGTATGTTTATTGGGTATATGTAGGAGTAGTTTTTTTCTTTTTATGTTGAAGTTCTTAGTTTTATTTAATAGTTAAATAATTTCTCCTTTATTATATGTGTATATTATATTGTGAACTATAATTTTATTAGTATATGTAAGTTTTGGAAATGTTATTTCTGTATCGAGTTAATTAGAGTTGTAGGGGATTGTTTTATGTTATAGTATATATATTATATAAATATTATTTTTAATATTGGTAGTATATAGATATTGATTATGGATAGATTTATATTTTTTAATAATTATATCGTAAAGTTGAATTTTAATTTTGTTTTAGTGATATTAATTATTTGTTAGATTTTGATATTTTTTATAAAATATTTTGGTATTAATTAGGGTAAGATTTATATGGATATATTAGATAGGTTAGTTATGTTTAATTGTATTGAGAATAATAAATGAAAGTTGTATTAGAGTGATAGTTTATAAATTATTTATGTTATATATTATATTGTTATAGATTGATTATTATGTTGATTTGAAGTAGTTTATATTTATATAATGTTGGAATTTTAATTGTTTTATGGTGATATTTTGGGAGTTTTAATATTGTTTTTTGAAGAGGTGAGAAAGTGAGGTTTATTATATAGAGGATATATTTATTAGATATTGGTTTGGATGTTATATATAATTTAGTATTAGTGGTGTATGATAGTTTATATTGGTTAGGTGATGGGGGATATTGTTTTGATGGAGATAGGTAGAGGTTATTATAATTTGTGATTTTATGATTAGTTTGTTTATTATATTAATATCATATAATTTTTGTTATACTGTTTGATATATATATTTATTTGTTATGTGTTTTTATATATATATATTGATTGATAGGTTAATATATTATATATTGTATTTGAGTATGATATAATTTTTGTTAGAGATTGATTATATTTATATAAGTTGTAGATATAGTTGATTTTAAAGTGATTAGTGTTAGTAATTAATTTAGATGGTATTGTATCTGTATATTAATATATATATTATATATAATATTGTATATTTGGGAGGGTTTGAAAGTGCAAGGGAGAAGATGTGATGTTAGGTATATGTTGGGGGTGAGTATAATTAGAATAGTAATTTGGTATAAGACGATTGTGGTAGAGTACGAGTATGGATGTTATGAAGAGTGAGAGGATAGATTGTTGGGAGTGGTTGTTTTTTATTAGTTGAAGTTGAGAGTGGAGGGATGGTAGTGGTGGGTGAGTAGATGTGATTGTTGAGTGGAAGTGGGTGTATAAAGTTTTTATAGAATAAGTAGGGGGTGTTGTGAGATGAGTGATAGATTGGGATGAGTAGAGGTGAAGTGGTGAGGGTAGTTTGGACAATCTTATTTGGATGTTTATAGGAGTTTGTGGATTAAATTATGGGAGAGTTGGTAGTGGGAGTGAGATAGATTTATATTATATTAAATATTATATATTTGATTGGAGAATGTGATAGATGTTGTTAAGTATAATAAATATTAGGGTGATAGAGAGGAGGTGAGAGTCTATGGTGTATGAATTAGTTGATAGTGGTGGGTTGTAGGAGAATAGAGAGGTGGTGTGTTCAGAAGTAGTTATTGGTAGTGTTGTTATTTATGAAGTTATAGATGATGAATATGATAGAATATACCCCCCCTGGGTGGAGAGAGGAGGAGTTATAGGATAGAGTTTTTTAGAATTGAATTGAGAATGTAGAGTAAGTAGATTATTGTATTTAGTGTTTTGATTGTAGAGTGTGATTTTTGTGATGTATGAATTGGAGATTTAGAGAGGAGTGGGGGTATAGAGTTAGAGATGTAGATTGGGGATATATGTAAAGATATAGAGATGGGGTTATAAAAGAAAGAAGTTTTAGTTAAGTATAGTAGTTTTAATTGTATATATATTATAATGTTAGATAATATTTTAATATTAGTTTATTTTATATATATTAATTAAATTATTTTATGTTTATAGATATTATATTTATTATATAATTATTTTATTAATTATATTTTTATATTTTATATTTTTTATTATTATAATTTTTTTATATTTTATATATTTAATATTTTTTTAATAATAAATAATTATTTTATATTTAATATTATATATTTTATTATATATATTATTTATTATTATATATATTAATAATAAAATTTATCTATATATATATATATATATATATATATATATTAATATAGTAAGATTTTATATATAGTGTAATATATATATATATATATATTATATTATTATATAATTATTAATATTAATTGTTTTTTATTATATATAATTATTATTTATAAATAATTAGTATTATATATAATAATCATTATTTTTATGTTAGTATTTTATAATTTTAATATTTATATAGTATATATTTTATTATAATAAATTTATATTATAAATTTTTTAATTTATATAATAATAAAAGTATATTATATATATATATATATATATAATATATATATTGATATTATATTTTATATATAATTTTTTATTACTTTATATATATTAATATCATTATTAATTATATTATTATTTTTTTATATTGAAATTTATATATAATAATAATATTTTCTTATCATATATTTTAATTTATATAATTAATTTAATTTTTATTTATTATATACATATATGTATATGAAATATATATATAGTATAATATATATATAAAATTATTATGCAAATATTTATATTATATTATTAATATTATTTTATATAGATATAATATTTATAATTTTTATATATATAATTTATCATTTAATATATATATTATATTAAATTTAATTATATATATTTATAATCAATAATATATATATTTATATTATTTATTATATTATATATATATTTAAAATTTAATTTATTATTTTTTATATTATATATTTAAAATAATATTTATTTTTATAATAAATAATTAATATTTATATTATAAATTATTATTATTTTTATTATTTAATGTATATTATATTTAATTATTTATATAATATATATATTTTTATATATATTTATTATTTTATATAGATTAAATTATATTATTAATTTATAGATATTTAGATATATTATTAATTAATTAATTAATATTGATATTTATATTATTTAACTAATTTAAATTTTATATATATTAGTTATATATTATTTATATAAAATGTAGCAATAATATAATTATATATATTATAATAATTTTTTTTTAGTATGATATATATATATATAATATATATAATATATTTTATATATATATTTAGTATATATATTTTAGATTTATATTTATAAAATTAGATATTATAATATATTAATATATTAATATTATATATTGAATATTGAAGTATTTAGTATCTTGTATATATATATATTTTATTATATATATGATATTATGATATTATAAATATTAATATTTTGTGGTAGTTGTATTATTTATGTATAATATTTATAATATATTGTATTTTATATTAATATTTTATAATTTAATATTATATTTATTTATTTATATATTTAATTTTATATAATTCTAGTTCTGATATTTTATTAATATTATAAATTTATTAATTTAATATATATTATTTTAATATATATTTTATGATTAAATATATATAATAATATTTATTTTTATTCATATTTATAAGTATTATAATAAATTTATAATTATTATTAATTGTTATATATGATATATTGTTAGATATGATGTTAATGATTTAGGATGAGGAAGTAGAATAATGAGGTATTTATATTGAATAATTTAGTTTATTATATATAGTTGTTAGGAATATATTTTATTGTGTGTTTTTGTTTTATGTGTAAGTTAGAGTTATATATAGTTATAAGGTGTGATGTTATGAATTTGATGAGATTGTTATATTTATATATGTAATTTTAAGATCATAGAAAATTATTTATAAAATATATTTATATGAATAATTTGAATTGTTAATGGAATTAAAATTTTATTTGTATGATATTTATTTTTAATAGATAGTATATATATATATATATATATATATATATATATATATATATATATAAATGTATTGATATATAGTATATATATAATGATATATATATATATATATATATATATAATATATAATATATATGTATGTATTGAGTAGTATGATAATATATGAAATATTTGTTATGTATATTGTTTTTTTTAATTATTAAAGTATATTTATATATTTATATATAGTTTTTAGTTAAATAAAATATATATATATGTAATAGTTATATTTATAATGTTTTTATAGAATTATATTATAATTTTTTATTGTTATATTAATAAAAATATTATAATTTATATATTATATATATTTTATATATATTTTCTAATATATATAATTTATATATATAATATATAGATATATATATATATATATATATATATATAATATATAATATATATATATATATATATGGAGTATATATTATGTATATATATATATATATATATATATATATATATATATATATATATATAATAATATAAATATATATATATATATATATATATATATATATATATAATATAAATATATATATATATATATATATATATATATATATATATATATAATATAAAATATATATATATATATATATATATATATATATATATATATATATACATATATATATATTTATATATATAATATATATATATATATATATATATATATATATACAGAACAGAATAGATAAGATTTGCCACCCCTCATTTAAAGAAAAAAAATGTAAAACTGTTAGAAAACATTTTGTTGGACAATTACTATCCTAAAGCTCTAATTAAAAAGAATTTTCAAAGACCCCCCCCTTCAAATTAATCCAACTGTCACCACTAATGTCGACATTAAAGTAGGAAAGTTGCAATACATTGAAGGCCTTTCCCAGTCCTTATCTTCTCTTTTAAAAATACAAACATTAAAATTGCTAATTACAACATAAAAGGAATGAATTGTTTTTATACCAATTTAAAAGATAAAACCGATACTTTACAAAGATCTAATATAATCTATGGCATTCCGTGTCAATGTGGTTTGGTCTACGTTGGACAAACTTCACAAAAGCTCTCTAAAAGATTAGCGCTACACAAAAGTGATAGTAAACACAAACCTAACGCAACCAGCTTGAGCTTACACGTAAATATACAGATCACAGAGTACAATATAACAAGAGCTTCATTCTGGATGTTGAGACTAATTATTTCAGAAAGAAGTTTCTTGGAAATGTGTTACATAAAAACCTGTAAAAAATAATCTCAATCACAAAAAAGACATAGAAGGTTTGAGCTCCATGTATACTTATTTACTAACACAAAACTATACCAAACCAATAAAAAAGAACGATCTTTATGAAAAAATTAGTTTCTAGTAAAGTTGACGTTTCTTTTCTTCTTCTGTCATTTTTGCTATTTATTATCAGTTACTTTTCTATGTCTTCTTGTTAAAATTAAATAATTAAAAAATTAAATATGACAAATAATAAATAATGTCCAGTATTAATTTTCTCTTTCAAAAATTTTTAAATTAGTCTATGAATCTCTTGATTAGAAAATTAAAGAATTAATATAATTAATAATAAATAACTCGCCGAAGAGTAACATTCATCAAATTTAAGTCCCCCCCCCCTTTTTTATAAAATTAAAACTAAAAAATAGATATCATTAATAATTAATAATTTATCTAAAATTAGCATCCACCTAAAAAAATTTACCACATCCCTAACTTCAATTCTTTTTATGGTTTTTTGTCGACCTGATGACGACATAGACTACCAACAATATCCGGTTCGGACTAAAATATCACTAAATAGTTACTAAACTCGACGTCAAAAAATTTTAAAATGGAGTACCATTTCAACATCATGGTGTTTCTTGCAGTTATGTTTCGGTCTTCAAAAAGTGTTTTTAACTAATGTTTATTGACAAAGTTTTATTTTTAATATTTGTGTAACTCTCTAAATGTCTTTTAATCATGTTTGTGTAATCATTCATACTACCTGTCCAACAAAAATGCAAATTTCATTGTCTACACCAGAGATGAACTAACTGCTGACATTTTTGTAAGTAATTTCACATACAGTTGTACAATTCATTTAATCACATTTTTAAAAAACGAACGTTTTGGTTTATTTTCTGTACCTGGTTTGCATTTTTAGAATCCAGAAGAAGCTACCATTAGGCAGCGAAAGCTCGATAATAAAAATAAAAAGCAGATACTAGAGCCTTTAGATCTTTGATTGCTCATCTCTTCTCCTTATAAGGGCGTTTCCCAATAGTTAAAACTTAGGATTGTTATATATATATATATATATATATATATATATTATATATATATATATATATATATATATATATATATATATATATACAGGGTTACAGGGAAAGTCGTCCTAGATAATTAAGGACGTTATAGTTTAGGTCGTTTCTGACTGATTTGACTCTATGACATGATGTCCTAAACGTAACCGTTTTCGAGATATTGAAGTTTAAAGATTTTCTAAAAAAAAAACATGTTTTTTTTTTGCTTTTATATCGATTTTTTTTTATTAGAGGTTTTCGAGTGCGATTTTTTGGTTATTTTTAGTTAGTCTGTATGTCAAGTATCAAAAATCATCAAAAAAAAATTTGAACTAGTTATTAACAGTTTCAAAATGGCGGTTTGTTAATGTTTCTAAATTACGAATTTTTACCAAGTGTTTCCTACTTTATATCAATAAAGAGAAAAAAAAATGTATGGAAGTTATTCTGCAAATTATTTTAAAAACTTTTACGTCTTTTTAGCTATCAAAAAAGGTATAATACTAGGAGTTTAATAGGAAAACTGTACACAGAATTACACCTAAAGCGGGCTCGGGTAGCAAAAGGTAAATTTTTAGTTCTAGGTGAAAATACGAAAAATAAACAAATAAAACAAAAACGGGGGGGGGGGGGGGGGGGGGGGGGCTTGCAATTTAATATTTTTTATTAATTATAATTCATGTTCTATATGGTCGCCCCCCTATTTCTAACACAAATTCTCATTCTTTTTCTTAAATTACTTTTCACAACGCTGGTTGTGAGGTGCCGCCTCATTTCGTCAGCCGCATCAATTATTTTTTGTCTTAGGACATCCACGTTTTCGATAGGAGTAATCTAGTCGTTTTAAGAGACTTTTCATGTGACCCCACACATAAAAATCCATCGGTGTTAGGTCTGGGCTTCTCGCCGGCCAAGGTATGGGTCCGCCTCTTCCAAAAAATCCATTTGTTGGGATAATTGTCATTGAGCCACGCACGAACACTTCCTCTGTAGTGAGCTGGGCAGCCATCGTGTTGAAAGTACATGTTTTGTCTCAAACTAATAGGTAGGTCTTACATCAAATTAGGTAAATCGTTCCGCAAAAAATTGTCGTATTCCTCGCGATTCAAATTATCTGGCAGGAAGAATGGCCCAACCAAATAATTTGAAATTATACCCATCCACACTTTAAGCTGAATCTTGTTTGTGATCCTTTCGTTCTTTTTTTGTTTGGGTTGCCTTCCTCTTTAGAAGCCCAATAGTGGGTATTGTGGTAGTTTGTAAGACCGTCTTTGTCGAATTTCGACTCGTCAGTCCATAATATTTTCTTAAAAAAAGATGCATCTTCGACATCGGTATTGAGCATAAATCTGCAGAATTCTAATTGTCGCAACGGATCCCCCTTCTTCAATGACTTGCACGGGCGTATAGTGGTAAGGGTGTTGCCCAACAGTATGCATTACAAACCATACCTTCCACTGCGAAATATCAGGCTGTTGTGCGACAACATTTGTAGATGTGGTTGGGGTCCACCTCAAAGAGACGTCATATTTCGTTTTCTTCGTCTTCGTCAAAGATACGTGGTCGTCCCATGTCAGTCCGCCGTCTTTGTACGGAACCAGTTTCTCGTAGTCTTCAGGTACACGACGAGGTAGGATATCGCAGTATGTATTCATCACGTGCACGCGACGACACTGCTTCGCAAAATCCGTAACACATTAGGATGTCAGCATATTCCTCGTTGGTATACGTTGCCATATTCACAAGCAGAGATCAAAATCCAGTTACGAGCCAATTCACACAGTCAGAAGATGAAAACACAGATATTTTTGAAAAGCACGGTATAGCACATCTACCACGGACGAATTGCATGAGCAGACTAAAAATCATTCAATAATGTTTCGTGAACAGAAAAATGTCACTCGCACAGAGAGTACCCCCCCCCGACCGGAAAAAATGCTTACGCAACCCTTTTTATTGTTTGAAGGTGCAGGTAGTAAACCGGTAATTGCTAGTATCTAAATTCTATTATTATTTTACTCTACATTTGAGTCTATTGAAATCTCATTTTCTTAGAATTTTCAATAGATCCAGTAGATATTATACCGTTTTAGATAGCTAAAAAGACGTAAAAGTTTTTTAAAATAATTTGCAGAATAACTTCCATACATTTTTTTTTTCTCTTTATTGATTTAAAGTAGGAAACACTTGGTAAAAATTCGTAATTTAGAAACATTAACAAGCCTCCATTTGAAACTGTTAGTAACTAGTTCAAATTTTTTTTGATGATTTTTGATACTTGACATACAGACTAACTAAAAATAACCAAAAAATCACACTCGAGAAACTCTAATAAAAAAAATCGATATAAAAGCAAAAAAAACATGTTTTTTTTTTTTTAGAAAATCTTTAAACTTCAATATCTCGAAAACGGTTAGGTTTAGGACATCATGTCATAGAGTCAAATCGGTCAGAAATGACCTAAAACTATAACGTCCTTAATTATCTAGGACGACTTTCCCTGTAACCCTGTGTATATATATATATATATATATATATATAATATATATATATATATATATATATATATATATATATATATATATATATATATAGATTAAAACATTTTTGGTAATAAATCTTAAATTTCTATAACTTTATTTTTAAGGTAATTTTATTTATTAAACACTAAAAGCAGGTTACGCTCGGACGGCTATGCTACCGATGAACCCCTCATTTACATTTTATGACTCTATTGTATAGCAGAGGTTTTTTGCCTAACATAGGGTGAACCCTTAAAAATAATTTAAAACAGGTAGCAAAATCTATAAGAAATCTCTTTTTTTTTTTGGGCGCACCCCAACATGTATTTGCATCTACAATGCAATCAACTCCTAACGAATACACTTTAGTAGATTCGAAATGTTTTTATACAAAATAAAAAACAATACTTTTTTATTTATTTATTTATTTTTTTGCTATTACAGGTATTATCATTGCCTTCTAATTTTACCTTCAACACACCTGGTTCCAATAATAAGGTGACTCTAGAAAGGCAACCATCTCAGACACGTCGCCAAACACTGCACAGTCACCTCCCGATCATGCTCTCCAATCTAGAGGATATGAAGAACATCGATGACTCCATTTCCGACATATATAGCATAAGAGAAATCGAAACATATGAGGATGAACCCCGCGTTGAAAAAAGAAATAGTTTTAGGGAACAAGCCAGGATAAGGGAACCGCCAAAACTTGGAGAACCCATGAAGATAAATTTGGACGAAATAATCAGTTATCCCCCTATAGAAGCAAACACTAGTTTTTACCAACTTAAAGTGCCAAAAATCGAAGATATACCACACAAAGAACTGAAGCGAACGAATGAAACGCAAGAGAGCAATAGACTGTCAATACCCCTAGAACCAAAACCTGTAAATAAATTGTACGGAAGTACTAGACATTTATTCCAAAAACAGCTGTCTATAGATATTTCAGAAGAAACTCCCTTCTTACTACCTACGGAGTCTTTTCCAATTCCGGAAAATGCTAACCAGAGGTTATCAACAAGTGAAAAAAATGACAGAATTGAATGTTTGAAGCCGCCGAGACACGACAGTCAAGAAAGTGTGCAACGAATTATTACAGAACGAAGAAAACTAGATGAAAACCTTAAACAGTTTGATCAGTACGATATTTTTGATACGACGCATAGTAGTGAAGAAAATTTGGTCGATGAGTGTATGAAAGAGGAGAAGAGAGATGGTTGTTAGCTTTAATTAGTAAAAAATTCGCCGCTTGCTCTCAGAAAATGTCAAATAGATTATTAAACTTGTCATATTACCGTCATCACTTATCATAGTCCAATTATTTCATTTCTAATGAAATAACTGAACATCCCTAGCATGACCTTTCTGAGTTATGACATTTTCGAGGTGGCTTATTTTTTTCTATTCAAACCTAAGACGAAGATTTATTTTATTAGTTGTTCTCTAGTTTGATTTCGTAAAAAACACACTGATAAATACTTTTTTTTGTTATTAAAATACACGAAGCAGTTTTAATAGTAGAGGGTGGAAAAAGTCACGTATATCTTTTTTTATCGATCTATTCTTTTCTATACTCTAAATATATTCCGCTCTCTAGTTTTTGTCTTACTCATTAGTAGAGAGCGGATTATATGCAACATAAAAATCTTGAAATATGCATGAAAAATGCTTAAAATATGCATGAAAAGGGTTAAAATATGCAGTATTAAATAATAATAAAAGTAGTAATTTTTAGTTTTTTATTTCAAAATCAGCATAAAATTAACAAGTTATCGACGATGTTTAAATTTAATTAACAATTATTTAACATTTTTTAAAATTATTTAACATTTGTATTCTCGTACACGTAAACAATAAGGTATTGTTCCAAATGTTGGGTAGTAAGATTGTGTCTTCGATCACTTAAAATATTTTTATAAGTGAAAAAAGACCGTTCCACATCCACTGAGGTAACTGGGCAGTATTTGAATTTGGGTGCTATGATAGCACTTATTGTTTCTGGCAAAAGTTCACCCGTCCCATTAATAAAACTATCAATTTGACACAAAGGTTCAAAGCCTGGGTTATTGCACAAAATGTTTTCAAACTTTTCTTTAACTCTACGCGGGAATACATCTGATAATGTAGAGTTTATTTGACAGATTTTATTCATTAACTGAATTGATTCGGTCAACGCCAAACCTCGAGTTTCAAGCTTTCTAATACCCGCAGGTATGTGGAAAAAGTGAGTGCTAATCAAAAGCTATGTTTTTTTTTTAACCCTGCGGGCCGGGCGCCGCCGACTAAATCTCCAACCAGGGCGTCGGGTCTCGCAAACCCATCAATAAAAAATCTTGTTAAAAAAAAAGTGATAAATTAATATTTTATTGAAAAAAAAATACACATTTTTAAATACAAAACCTTATATTATAAAACTGGTTTAAGTATACACAGTCAAAAAATCTAATTTTTAAATATTTGTTGTCAAAAAAATTCAACATTTCCTAAAAACTACAAACAAAATAACTTGAAGATGAACTGAAAAAAAATTTTTAGTAAAACATTGTAAAAATATCATAAATCAACAGATTTTATTGATTCATTGCAATTTCTGAGCACTCAGAACACCATGCATGGATATGAGTAAGACACACAAATTTTCCACATTTTTTGCAAAAATATTTGGTTTTTGAATCTTTTTTTTACAAAAAAAAAACATCTTTTTCTGTTACCTGGTTGGACTTCTTCATTTCTATTGGGTTCTTGTGTTCCAGCAACTTCTTGTCTTCTTTCCCTTACCGACCTTGGAACATTTGTTTCATAAGAACGTCGCTCCAAGTGTTCTTTTGTCAAGGATAGTCCAACATCTCTTAGATATAATCGTCTTTCAATCTTATAAGTTTTATTATTGCAAGCAAAAATAATTTGGGAATTTACACCACCCATATTCATAATTGAAAAAAAAATAACCATCGGCCACCTTCTTGTATTCCTTGCTACGTTATAGGTAGCAGACAATTTGTCGAGATTATCTTACACCTCCTTTGGTATGATTGTAATAAGTAATTATATCGGGTTTGCATTTTTCTGCCGTAGAGGGATCAATCCTATCATCGTGATGTAAACTGGATATAAGATTAACATTTCTATATTTCTTTGGAATATATGACACAATAGTCATAACTTTTTGAAAGCCAAATATTGAAGAAAATTCAGGGCGAGCTCTTGTGTTGGAGAATTCTAGAAGCAATTCCCTTTTATTTTTTTTATTGTACCCACGTACGTGGTTTTATGCTCCACAAGTAATTTTTTTACCAATTCAACACTGGTAAACCAATTATCACACGTAAGATTACGATTAGTCCCAGATATAGGTTCTATTAGTCTCAAAACTATACTTTGTGGATCGTTAGGGCGTTCATATATACCTTCAGGCTGCTTTCCGACGTAAACCTCCAGATTTGAAGCATAAGATGTAGAGGAATCAACTAAAGCAAATATTTTTATACCGTATCTGTTAGGTTTACTTGGAATATACTGTTTGAAATCACATCGCCCCCTAAATGCCTCAAGCTTTTCATCAATTGTTGTGTTTGCTCCAACAGTATATGTGTTTTTACAGTTTTCAACAAAAAGGTCAAATAGGCTTCTGATTGGAGCTAGCTTGTCAAATTGTTTCCTTGCTTCTCTTGTCGTCAAGTCATCAAAACGAAGGCATCGAAGAAGAAAATGAAATCGATCGTGAGACATTACCAACCAAAATCTTTCAATCCCGAGTTCGTTTCTTTGCCATAGCTCTTTTGTATTAAGTCGTCCACTTTTGAGGGTCCCCGCCAAATATAATAATCCAAGAAAAGCTTTTATTTCACAAATGTCCGTGGGTTTCCCTCTTCTCTCTCTTGCATAATTTTGAGCCAATCCAGAAATGTAGAGATTTGTGTATTCCACTATAATGTTAAGCATTTCATCTGTGAAAAATAATGACCAACACTCCATGGCTGTTTTGGCGTTTTTCCCACAGTTCCTGACGCCTGGTAGCCGAACAATAATATTTTCTTTTCTCGTTCTTACGGTTTTGTTTGGACAATGTTTTTGCCATCGCGTGGTTCCGTTTTTACCAATGAAAGCTGGAATTCTTGGTAATTTTGCAAGAGGTACATTGTCATCACTGCTATCATCGCACTCTTGTTCTGATTCACTATCGGTACTTCGGGTTTCTACTATATTTTCTTGTAAAGCTAACTCCTCTTCTTCGTCATCCGGCTCTTCATCTGAATCAGCTTCTTCCCATAATTGGCGGAGTTTCTCCTGCTCTTTTCATAATAAGTAGACATCGCTGCTAAACAAAAGAGATACTATTTTTTATAAAATAGTAACTAATAAATAATTAATATGCATAAAATAATGCAAAATAAATTTTATTTATGCTAACTTACCGTTGAAAAGTAAAACCAGCCGAACGTAAAAAGAAAAGCGCAAACCGGGGCGCCGGGTCTCACAGACCAAAATCAAAATAATTTAAAAAACTAAAATACGTACACAACCACCGATTCTTATGCGGGTATTGAGGCCAAAAATGAACAGGTAGAGGAACCGCTAAGCGGTTGCAACGATGTTACGAAAATTGCCGACTGATTGTCGGAGCGTCGGGTCTCAGAGGCTAGGCGCCCCGCCCGCAGGGTTAATGTCGGAATCGTTAAATGCTTCCTTGGATTGACGAACTGCCATAGCCTCTGCACTATCGAAGTCATTTACTACACCTTTGATGGCCTCGAAATGTTCATTGTAAAATACTATAGCTTCAATCCATGTTCCCCATCGAGTTACCACTGGTTCGTGAGGTAAAGGCACATTTGGCAGTTTTTCTTTATAGGCGTTATTGCGAGCAGGTGCCTTAAGAAACACTTTCCTTGCTGATGAAATAAGTTTATTTACATTTCCAAACGTGGATCGTACTTCTTCAGCGAGTCGATGGACTCCGTGAGCAAAGCACGTCACATGAATTAAATTTGGATAAAATACTTGGAGGACTTTGGCTGCCTTGATCATATAGGGAGCAGCATCTGAGAGAAATATAAACACTCTTTCATCTTTAAAATAAAAATTCGTCTTCGAGAAAAATTGTTTATTTGATCCACGCTCAAACAAATATTCTTAGAAACTAACTACTTATCACTTAATATCCCGACCAAGAAACAAAGGAATAAAATACCGTCGTAAGTTTGGGTATTCCCTTGGCACTATAACCTAATCGATGTTTAGACTATTGCAGGTAATGTTCCGGCGATAAGATCGGTTCCAGACGGCGACATTAACAATACCCTGAGCAATTCAATTGCCTAGTAATACCGAAAAATATTGTAAATATAGGGAAAATATGCATCATTACTAGATTTTGGTTAGAATATGCAATAATCGGTGAGAATGGTCTAAATATGCAAATGCATATGAAAAAATGCAAATGCATATAATCCGGTTGTATAAAAAAGTAAAGTATAATACAGTCGGTCATCTTCGGAACATACTTGATGAGATTTTTTGGGGCAAAAATTTCCAAATTGCTCGAATTTGCCGCGATAGCCGCTTCACTGTGTACAACTTTCCGCTCCGAAGCTTCTGCTTGATGTATCATTACACGTTCTCGATTGGATTCCTCTTTCCACCCGCTACACGTTTTACTCTGACGTTTCGAGTAGTTACCCTCATTTTTATTGAAAAATCACCGTTTGGTAGTGGGTACTAATGCCTTCTTGTAAATCCCTGTTTTTCAAATATGTCATCAACTGCTGTATCTTCATTGTGTTCTAAGGAGCTTACGATCTCTCTTTTATAAGAAACTACATCCTCCGGGGTTGTCCATTTCATATGGTTTCTTTTGAGAATTATGTTGTTTCTTTCCTGTTTAACGTTAATAAACACTTTTGCCAACTGAACATCTATTTAGGACACTTACGTCTTGAATAATATCCTTCCTGGTACTGATTATAAAATCTATTGCATTTTTGTTTTGCCATTTGGGCTAGACCATGTCCATTTTTTGTTCTTTTTGAAGAAGGTGTTCATTACATGTAAGCTATTTTGATTTTAAAAAGTCTATTAGTGTCCTTCCTCTTTCGTTTCGATCTCCCAGCCCATGATGACCTATTGCAGTTTCCTCTTCGTCCTCTCTGCTTCCAATCTTGGCATTGAAGTCACCGATCAACATCGTTAAATGCCTTTTTCCGTCTTGTAGGGCAGTGGAAATTTCTTCGTAGTACGTTTCTATTTCATCTTCTGAGTGAATGCTCGTTGGTGCATAGGCCTGAACAATTTTTAGAGAGTATCTCTGATTTAGTTGGATTATTAGATATATGACTCTCGGACTAACACTCTCGACTTCAATAATTTGATCAACATGCTTCTTATTTATTAAGAAGCCGACTCTAACCAAAGTTTCTTTACCTGCATAATACAGACTTTTTCAGGAATTCAATATGATTTGGTCCTCTCCACTTCTACGGACTTCGCGCCATTTACTGTTTTTAAGCGCCTCTTCCAATTCAATTAGCTTTTCATCTGTTGACAGAGTTCTAACATTATATGTTGCTATATAAAGTGACTGTAATATGCGGTTTTTAGATCTTTTTGTTATTTGGTGGTAAATTTAACAAGTTTTTGCCTCCCCAGAAATCCTTGGGGTAGACCTTTTTCAAGGTGCAGGACTTGTCGTTTAAGGAGCCGTCTACCTGGGGTACCTTTCCAGAAGTTCTATAACTCGTCCCTTAGTACAAGGTTAATTGAGGATTTCGGGAAAACATGTTAAAAATCAATTTTTCATCCTTGGCCAACACGTTTCATCTCGAACCACGTCCTAGTAGATCACCAAATATTTTTTAAACTGGAAGTATTGTTTCGCCCACTTGTTAACGAATACCTTCAATTTTCCCATATACATAGCAGCCGCTGTAGGCGTCACTTTTGCACCTTTTGGATGAACATAGGAACACAGCCTCGAAGTGCAGAGCGTATGCAGCACTCAGGTTCCGATAATTTACCATTTAATCATAAATCAGGTTAGAAATGAATGTCTTTCCACAAAGCATTGTCTGCAGGTTTGCCAACGATAACCTCAAAAAAAAAGGGAATTTCTTTTACCGACTACAAGTTATAGGGGACACGTTCTTACTTGACCGACTGTACTTCATTTGCATTCAAAATTTAATTCGACAATTAAAAACCCAAAATATTCCAATATTTCGTAATGTCAGATCTTATAAACTAGTCCTTAATATTTGTTTTCTTTACGTGAGTGACTTTTGATCCATTCTGTGCAAATATGCTACAATTGGCTTCATTGTACAGGGTGAGTCAACGATAAAGTACATTATATTTTTTAAATTTTAAATTTAAATTGAAAAATTCAAAATAAATCGAAATCTATTAGAAATAGATTCTTAATAAAAGTAAAATCTATCAGAAAAAATAATAATATACAGGGTGTGCCGTTTAAAAAATTTGATATTTTTCAATTTAAAATAGTCGAAATGCATAAATTTATTTTAAACACCCTGTAGCATCTACTTAAATTTCTTTACATATATATATTTTTTTCATCTCTAGAACGCTCGTACCAATTATGAGTATTCCACCTTCAGAAACAATGGCGCTACTGGCAATTTTTTATAAAATTGAAAACTAGTATTTAAAAAAAAAATGAAATACAGTCGACACTCTATATAGTGAAAGACCAAAATGTTGACCGAAATTTCCCTATAGAAAGTTTTTTCACGATATAAAGAAAAAATCCGTATATATTGCTATGTATGTATTTTATATTGGTAATCATTTACTTGTATTTTATAAGGTACAAGCAACAAAAAAAATTACAAAAATTTAATTATTAGAAAAGATTTTATTAAACATTGAAAGTTTAAATAATACATAGCATGTACAGGGCTAAATACATACATAAAGTCCGTACGTTATATCTTTACCCGTGCGTCATAGTTTTCAGGCCATATAACAGACGACTATTATATTATTTGTCTCTTTTCACCAATAAATCGTAGGTATTGGTAAAAAGAGACAAAAAATATAATAGTTGTCTGGGATATTGCCTAAAAACTATGACGCACGTGTAAAGATATAACGTACGGACTTTATGTATGTATGTATGTACTACATATGAAATAAAAAGAATAATACAAAATCTGTTAATACATATGTACATACTACGTACATACGTACTAGGAAAAATAATCAGTTATTTTCTTTTGAACATTACTTTTGAAAAATAATTGTTGCTCAGCAAAATTCTCGCATTTATTCCAATGCATAAAGATTTGATCAGGTACACTTTCCTGGCCCCTGAGAGTAGTTCGCACAATGTCAAATGCATTTCTTATTTTATTTTCACTAAATTTAGCAGGACATACCCCGGTTTCAGTTTCTTCTTCATGATCTTCTATACTTTTTATATCGTCAATTATGTCTTGGTCAGTTTGGGAGATCTGTCGTGCCAACATCATTGTCGATTTCTAAGAAATCTTCAAGTAAAAAATCTGCGTCAACGGTAGCAGTTTTTTGTAAAATACCCCATTGCCTTTTTAAGGTAGCGAGATCCATTTCGTCTTCTTCTTCCCATTCGTCAATTTTTTCAGTAAAACCTGCTCTAGAAAAGCAGTTTTTTGATAGTTTTCTGAGAAATATTTTCACTCCATACTTTAGCGACTTCGGTTATACACTCTTTAAGGGTAATCAATTTTTGGACTGGAAGGTTGTTATCAATCGCATTAACAATTTTGTGAACAATTCTGTTTCGGTAATAATGTTTTATATTTTTTATAATACCCTGCTCCATAAGTTGCAATTTGGAGGTCATGTTTGGTGAAAAAAAGATCAATTCAATATTCCTTAATTTTTTACTTACAGTAACTGGATGTGCAGGACAATTGTCTATAAACATCACAATCTTTCGCTTTTGGCTTTTCATTTTCGTGTCCAGTTCTTTGATCCACTTTTCGAAAATCTCAGAAGTCATCCATGCCTTTTTATTATTGGCGTAATCTAACTCCAGAGATTTAACTCCTTTTAAACAACGGGATTTTTGCTTTTACCTATGAGCAGTAATTTCAGTTTTTCTGAGCCATCCATGTTTGCTCCAACCATAAGTGTCACTCTTTCTTTACTTGTTTTAACACCAAAACATTTATCACTTTTAAAAGCAAAAAGTTTTATTTGGCAAACATTTAAAAACAAACCGGTTTCATCACAATTGAAAACGTTTTTTAGCTCGTACTTTTTCAATGCACTTTTTAAAACAGTTTCAGTCCAAATGTCACAGTCCTGCTGATTAACGCTTGCACTCTCGCCAGACACCGTCTTGAAAACAATTGAATTGCGAGTCTTCCAGGCACTCAACCACCCTTCACTAGCTTGAAAATTAACGCAGTTAAATTCTTTAGCAAATTGTAGAGCCTTTTGCTTTATTAAATTTCCCGATATTGGTACGTTTTGATGCGTACGGGCCACTTGAAACCATCGTAAAACTGCTTCATTTACATCCTCGTAAGTACTCACCTGTACTCGTTTTCGACTGCTTGGAACACTAGGTTTCTTGATGATACTGTCGCGACTTTTTTATTATCAGAGAGACGCAACTTGGAGAAACACCAAATTTTGCAGCAACATCAATTTTTTTGCAGCCTTTATCAACGTCCTCCAAAACATTAATTTTCTCAGCTAAACTTAAACACACTCGGTTGGACATCTTACTTGATTCTTAAACAAAAAGAAACTGAACCTGAATTTGCGAATTACTAGGCCTCGACTATAAAATGGGTTTTTCCCCCGAGTTTCTATAAAATGGGTTATTCCCCTTTTCAAAAGAATGCGTCATAAAAATGGAATTCGTGCTAATGTTAGATAAAAATGGGAAACCCGAAATGGCCAAGATCTCAATAAATGCATAAAAATTTATACATAAAATTCCTGTAAAAATTTTATTATATAGAGTGTTACTATTTTACAGATTCACTATATGCAGGGCTTTTTTTACATGAAATTTCATTAAAATATTCTAGGTCTTGAAAAAATTGCACTATAAAGAGTTTTTCACTATATAGAGTTTCACTATAAACAGTGTCGACTGTATTAGAAAAACTACTAGGTATATAACATTATTAATAAAAAAGTTATAACATTTTACGCAGAATTTAAAAATAAATTAGAAAATAAGATGTTCCATTTAAAAAAAACATGTTATATCGGCCACACTTTTTTGAAGTACCCTGTATACTCAAAAATAATTTTAAACTGTGCACCTTAATATTCCCTAAAAGTATTGTATTTGACATTTTTTCGTCATTCCCGAAACAAATGAGATAATGAACTTTACTCTATCATTGCCTCACCCTGTACTCATTAAAAAAAAAAACAACTCGATAGAGAACAAATACTGAGAATATAAAAATCAATATTTAAATATAATAGTGGATGATCTTTTTAATTCTGCTGTAGGATTATAAAGCATAGAACTAAAAATAGTAAAAGATATAGTTTATTTTTAAAATGTAAAACATCTTTGTAAAAACGAATATTTACCGGTTTGTTTATTTTTCATAGAACTTTCATGATTTGACAAAACTGTAATTTTGACAAAAATGTCATTAGGAATTGTTTCGATATTGTAAAAAATAATAATAGGTTATAGTTAATAGTGTAACACATGTGAAAACTACTTTTTACACGTGATGTACACGCTCAACTTTCTCTACGACTGAATCGAAATTTTCTTTTAATTAATTTTTTTGTTGATTATATTAATTTACAGGCTGTAGGAATGAATACTATTTAACAGGTCGAAGCTCTTTTGAAAAATAGCATTTTATTTCGCAGACTGCAAATTTATTTGTCTAGATGCTTAACCCACTTAGTAGTTAGCTATGTGTATTTAATTACCGTTCAAAGCAGTCGTAGAAAAAAGTATTTTCTATGTAAATAGCCAAAATTATGTAAATGTTGAACAAAGAATTTTAGGTTTATAAGTAATTAGACTTTCTGACTATTAAATACTTACAACTTTCCATAAAACGGATACGTATCTGCTACACACAAAAATAACTGGCAGAATCGCTCTATAAAGAGGACCTTGATGTATTTTAGTCATATTTAAGATCGGTTTCGCATGCTACCATTAAACGCTAGGGCAGTTGCGGCACGATTTATTCCCCGCGATATACAGGATGCCCCATATGTATGAAATAATGATTCCACAGCAGTGTATCAAAAAAATGTTTAAATAAAAGTTATAGGGTGTTATACGGCGCACATGTTGAGGTTGACAATAACATCTTTTGAATTGTCAGTTCGAAAATATTACACCATCTTGATTTTTTTAAACGGAAAGCCCTGTATATTCTTTTATTTTTGACTCCTAAAAATTCTAGATATTATTTGTCTAACATACCATATCTCTAAATTGAACCGTTTTGGAATTATTATCAGTTCAAATTTAAAATAAAAAAAGATAAAAAAAACTCTTAATTAATACTCTACATTTATTTTTAAGGTAACTATTGCTCAAAATGTCTCCCGTTAGCAGCGAGGCAATGACCCAATCTGTCATAAACAGCCTGAACAGAGTTTTGCCGAGAATTTTTATTAACCGGGGTGATCTGTGCTACTTCATGTTGAAGTCTTTGTTGTAAATCTTTTACAGTTTCTGCCCATCCATCGATTAGAAAAAATCGCATCCAAATACAGTAGAACCCCGGTTATCCGAGGTAACGTGGGGGGCACCCTCCTCGGATAACTGAAAACTCAGATAATCCGGATTTGTTTTTTATTCATTCTAAAAATAAACACCAATACTTTAAACCGATGTATTAACGTTTTTAACATATAAATACGTACATACATTATAAAACAGTGAAATAGGTATCTATGCGCTTCTGTTTCATATTGCATCGTCTTTTTCTCGCTGCAGTGTTTCTCCATCTATTAAGAAGAAGCAAATCCGCTGGGGTTACCTCTGGTTGTTGTTCGATATACCTCAAAGCTTTTTCCAAAGAAGCAAAACCTTCTTGATGAGAGATCTTAGTGGGAGACTGTTCATCCACCGCCGCTTCGTCATCGTCATCTGATTTTTCGGTTTCCTGAAAGGCATTCGTTATTTTTCTTCAATACTCATTTCTTTTTCTAAATCATCTGCTGTAATCCATTCAATAACATCTTCTCTTGTCACATTTTCGCAACCTTTTAATTTTTGCATTAATTGAAATAAACTTTTTTTGTTTTTCTTCTATCTCGCTGTCAAAATTTGAACAGGACATTTCTCCATGGCTTCTCAATTTCAAAGCTAATTCATTTAATGGAGTATCATCTTCACTGTCATTATAGTCCTCAAAATCAATAACTTTTGACCAAGATTTTTGAATAGTGGTAGTACGCACAGAATCCCAAGCTTGACTTACCCAGTAAATAACATTTTTCAGTGTAACCTTTCTCATCCCATTGATAATATCCTCCTTTTCTGTGTATAGTAGATATAAACGCTTATAGTTTTTTTTAATGTTTTCGAGGATGCCTTGATCTATTGGTTGCATTATGCTAGTTACATTTGGAGAATAAATTTTACAATAATTTCGCCCACATGAAGTCCTTCTCGAGGATGAGAGGAGGCATTATCCATTAACAAAATTGCTTTAATAGGAAGACGGTTTCTGTTCAAAAATTTAGTCACAGATGGCACGAACTCTTCTTCAAACCAGTTAGTAAATAAGGTCGCATCCATGTGCTCTTCTGACTTTTGTAATAGACTGGTAGGGCTTTGGGTGAGATGTCTTTTAAAGCTCTTGGACGTGCAGGCTTGCCAATCACCATCAGTGGGATTTTGTGCTTGCCAGATGCATTGGAACATACCACTATAATTAATCTTTCCTTACTTCGTTTGTGCCCAGGAGCTGATTTTTCCTGTCGAGATGCCAATGTTTTTGATGGAAGCATTTTATAATTCAGACCAGTTTCGTCACAGTTGTAAATTTGATCACATGTGTATCCACAATCTTCGATTTGCTTTTTAAAGTTCTGCTTAAACTTCTTCTCAATTGATGACACATCGGCACGCGGTTTTTCACCACATACAGTCAGTTGTCGTACACCGCACCGTTTTTTCCAGCGGTCAAGCCATCCAGAACTGGCGGTAAACTGATCTATCTCTGGGAATTGCCTACTAATCATTATTGCTTTTCTGTTGTAAAATTGGACCTGACAGAGGCACACCTTTTGATCTCTGTTGGTTAAAACCACATGAATAAAGCTTCGTTAACCTTTTCGTAGTCGCCGGTTTTCATTGATTTTCTTCCTGAGGACGAGGAGGCTTGATTTATACACCACTCTTCTATTTTTGTGCGGTTTCGTTTCCAATCTCCAACTGTTACCTCACCTACTCCATAATCTCGTGCAACAACTTTAATTGTCTCTCCTGCTTCAATTCTTCTGATGGCTTTTAATTTTTCTTCAATAGGAACGACGATTCTTTTACGCTTGTTTTGCTTCATTATAATGCGACAAACAAAAATTCAAACAAAGCAGTTCGTATTAATTACACTTAACTACCAGAATTCCAACCAAATAAATTATGTGAGTCTACTCGTACTTCTCCGTAGTAAACGCTATAACGCACTGCATTCACGCAAATTTACCTTCTGAAAGAGTCCAAAAACATAAATAGGGGAACCCCTCACACGGGTCCAGGGGAATCCCCCGAAGGCCCCGACGATTTTAAATGGAAATGTGTACATACATATTTTAGAAGCTCGGTTAATACGCAGCATAGACGCGCATACCTCGGATAATCAGGTTCTTAGATTGGCTCGGTTAATCCGGAGCTCGGTTAATCGCGACTCGGTTAATCCGGGTTCTACTGTATCTAAGAACATTGATTGCATAGTGAGGAGGTGCTCCGTCTTGTTGATATCACAGATTCCTGTTAGGGCTATCCAAATTATTTTCATCGGGAAAAAGACCTGCACAAGTTGGAATAACTTGCTCTTGGAGTAACTGTAAATACCGCTATCCGGTAAGATTTCCATCGATAAAAAAGGGACCAATGTTATGACGTCCACAAATTCCTACCCACACGTTTATTTTTTGTGGTCTTTGAGAATGACTGTCGATTACCCAGTGGGGATTCTCAGTAGACCTGTACCGGCAATTATGCCTGTTAATTCTTCCGTTAAGACACAATGTGGCCTCGTCAGAAAAAACAGTATTATGAATTAGGTTAGGATCATTATTGATTCGTTCCACCATGACCTCGCAAAATTCAACGCGTCTATCGTAGTCATCTTCAGATAATTCTTGCAATAGAATAGGTTTGTATGGATGCAATTTTTCTTCATTCAGTATACGACTTAAGGTGCCTTTACTTATGTTGTGGTTTAGGCAAAGCTGACGAGTGACTGTATTTAACTTTTTATCATCGCTTGTTTTAACTTTTGGAGGTCCAGATTCAGAACGATCCTTAACCTGACCTGATTGTCTAAATCGTTTTAATGTTTTGCTAACTACGGATTGGGTAATAGGTTTTCGATTCGGATATTCTGTGTTAAAAAGATCACACACTTCCTGTTGTGTTGTCCTACGTAACCAACCATCATTAGCAAAGTGATTCTTTCAGTTTCTGTTAAATGTACCATTATGATATTACGGTCAAATTGCAGTTTCACAAAATGCAGCAATAAACGTTTTCGTCAGTAAATCATTTTTTTGACGCGTTAAGTCGTTTGACACAAGCCAGATTAAATTTTTTTTTAAATTTGATCTCCTTAATTTCAAATATCAATAATTCCAAAACAGTTCAATTTAGATGTATGGTATGTTAGACAAATAATATCTAGAATTTTTGGCAGAACTCAAAAATAAAATAATATACAGGGCTTTCCATTTAAAAAAATTTAAGATGGCGTAATTCCTTCGAACTGACAGTTCCAAACATTTTATTGTCAACGTCAGCATGTGCGCCGTGTAACACCCTATAACTTTTATTTAAACTTTTTTTTTCCTAACACACTGATTAATAAATGCTGTGGAATTATTATTCCATACACATGGAGCACCCGGTTGCATTGCACAAATTTCAAAGTAAGTAACTATCAAAATGTCCAGATATACCGTTCAGTTACCTTTTAATGGTAACCTGGTAGTAATCTGGGTAAACGTAAAATACAGAAAAAGGCAGGTGTATTTATTTACGTATATGGCAACAAGGTGGCGGAAAAGCCTGACAGTTCAATTTTATTCAGCACATGACTAAAATAACTAAATACTCTATGACGTAATTGAAGATGAGAAACTCAAAATGCAAGAGCTTAACCAGAAGAGGGATTCTACTAGATATAGTTGTTCTATGTTTACTCCATCTATCACACAAAAAAAACTATTCGATGTTCCTAGCGTTTGACTCATTTTCATCAGAAAATGAAACAATAAAAAGGTTCATATCTCAACGGACAATAAATTCCGTTGGCGAGTCGAATTTAAAAATAATTGGTAAAAATGTAAGCATTATTTTAAAAACATTTGTTGTAATTAGTAAACTAAAAAAAAGTGTATTTTTGTTATAAATCAGTATGCCAGGCAATAGAAAACGTAATAGATAACACAGCATAAGATGAGATTTGAAATTTTATGTTGTTTAATATGAACAATTGGATCAACAAAAATTATAAGTTATATTTATGACATATGTCTTGTGTGAATAAAAAAATCGCTTTTGGCTCCCAAATGGTAAAGAGGTACATAGTTTTTTTTCTTTTATTTCAAAGCCCATCTAGGGTTTTAATACAAAAATAATAATAAAAAAAATAAATACAAGATATAAAAATATTCGTGTTTATGATCAAATGGATCACCATTTTACAACAATATAAACGGACAAAAAGATATTTATGCAATCAGAATTTGGCCGGATTAACAATACCAATCGAAGCTAATAACACAGCCCCACAAAAAAAAAATCCTTTTTCTCAGATGCTAGAACTTCAAAGATCCATCAATCCCAGGAGGTAGTTCGTCCCCTCCTCCTGGAAAGATTTTCGACCTTATTAGGAAGATAATCTAGTTGCCTTGAATGTTTGGCACAATAAGATAAAAGTACATGTTCCTTTCCGAATTTTAATAACATCCATGTGTACCATTAAAGCGTAAGGGTAGTTTCGACCACCCTCTAGGGGCAGTTTATTGTTTCAAGCGAATCTACTCCATATTTGTTCACCCTACCTAAAACTACAAAAGCCTGAATTTTTTTCGTCGTTATTGAAACTTACGCGATACCTCCGTAGATGGGGACGGTGTTTATATCCTATAGGGGTGAGTCTCAACCCTTTAGGGCTGTCTGGTTGTCACACCAGATTCAGATATTTTGTCCTAAGCGCTACAAGATTTTGTCCTCTGTACATGTTATTTAAACTCACGTGTGTTTTAGAGGTACTTTTCACCTAATATAAGGGTGGATTTTGGTTTAATTAATAGAAATAGCTTGCTGTGGTCTAAATGCATATTCTCTTCTCCAGACTATAAAATATCTACCATTTTTCACACTTCATTATTATTATAGTTTTAACCATTTCAAGGGATGTTTTTGGCCCAAAAAAATGACACGATAAATCTTTTTTTTTAACTACGGATGTATTTTGGTTCCTGGTAATGAAGTTCCGTTTTTGTTTGTGGGGTTGTGTAATTAATCTCGCCAAATTATGGTTGCTATAAACTTATTCTCTACGCTTTTACTTTACAGTGTTGTAAACTGGTATTTCCCTTAATTACAGATGAGAATATCTTAATTGTTATATTCACAATAAAAGATAACGACAAATGTAAAGTTGATACCGCGACACAAGATAATAATGCCAAATATCAAAATAAGCTTATAAGCGCCATAATGAACAAATCTTAAATATAATATGTCAACTTTCTGTTATCTATACTCCACTTTACACCTACATATTATATTTATATATATATATATATATATATATATATATATATATATATATATATATATATATATATATATATATATATATATATGTAGATATATAGTGGCGAACAAAAGTAATTATTTATTAATCGTGTACATGCTAACAAACATTTTGAAGACTAAAACAGTTATTGTTTATTAGAAATGTGCTTAGTTTTTAACGTAACAAAATTATGCACAAACAAAAGTAAAAATTCCACTAAGACGACTAAGATGTCGAAAATATTTAATATTTAGTGGGATATCCTTTTGCGTCAATCACTGCTTGACATCTTGTGCCCATAGAGTCAATAAGTCTAGCACAAAAATCGGGTGGTATTTTTTCCCATTTTTGTTTTAATGCGATGCAAAGTTCGTCCCTGTTTTTTATATTTCTTTTCCTAATTTTTTTATCCAGAGGGTGCCAAAGATTCTCTATCGGGTTCAAATCAGGTGATTATGAAGGCCAGCGCATCACGCGAATCCTTTGTTCAGAAAATCAATTCTTGGCCAAGCGAGATGTGTGTTTTGGGTCATTGTCTGGTTGAAAAATCCATGACAGTGGCAAATTTTCTTCATAAGGAATCAAATTATTTTCCAATATTTCAAGATACATTTGAGCATCCATTCTTTTTTGCCAATGGCCCCGTACCAGATCGTCGAAAATAACCCCATACCATGATATTTCCACCGCCATGTTTGACAAGGTACAAGGTACTGTGGGTCATATCTTACACCAACTGGTCTTCTTACATAACCAGTAGAATCACTTCCAAAGGGATTGGACCTATTTTCGTCACTAAAGATTACTAGAGACCACTGATTTTGAGTCCAGTTTTTATGTTCCGTAGTAAATTTCAATCTGTCTTTTCTGTGACGCTTTGTAAGGAGTGGCTTTTTAACAGCACGCCTACCATGAAAATTTTCAGATAACAGACGACTCCTAATAGTCATAGAATTAAACAATTAATTAGACTATAGGTGTAAGCAGTTAAACAAAAATATTTTATAGAGATTTTCATAACAAGCTGGTTATAATGTTCCATACCGAACATTTATGGGAGCACTTCGGTATCTGTCTATCTGTCACACCCGATTTTTTCCGAAACTATTTGACATAGGAAGTTGAAATTTGGTACAGATATAGGAATTGATGGCCCAATCAGATTCGTGTAGTTTTGAAAGTTAAATTTTGGCTTCAGGGGTTAGTTTTGGGGTTGAAATCGGATGTGAAAAAACATTTTTACCAGGTCATTGAGTGGGGTGTGCTTGTGAAAACCTGACACTAATACACCCTGATATTCTTGTCTTAGTTCTTTATTAATATCAACAGCAGTTTTCTTGGGATCATTTTTCGCTTTTCGAATTATAATTTTGTCTACTCTCTTACTTGTTTTTCGAGGTCTACCACTTTTAAATGCCGGATCAACAGTGCCCCTTCTCGAGAACTTCTTAACAATTTTGCTGATAGTGCCCCTGTGCATGTTTAAAGATTTTGCTATTTCAATTTGCTTCTTTCCACTTTGGTACAGAGAAATAATTTTATGTTTCAGATCGGAACTGTAATATTTGCACTTTGGCATTTTGGCAAAAATCGCACTCTTAAACAATGCTACTAAATTACTTCGTATCAACAATAATGTACTCTTAAAGCAGAGTGATAAAATTATTTCAATGCTTTCGATAAGAACAAAACGCGTTTCTTAACAACCTTATCTACCAGGTAAAGGTAAACAAAGTTTTTATAGTCAAAAATAAAATTCTATAAAGAAATTGTCGACACAACAAGACTAGTTTTTTTTAATTCCTAAAGGATAGTATTTTATATTTTTGATTAAGAAAATGTTTCCATACTTTTGTTCGCCTCTGTATATATATATATATATATATATATATATATATATATATATATATATATATATATATATATATATATAGGGTGTTATAAAATCGTTTAATATATTTGCAGAAGGACAATGACAAATGACACTCCTGTAAAAATAGTAGCATGTACGCTCTTGGTTATAGCAAATAAACAGGTCAAAAAATGTTAATGTGATTTTCCCAGTACTTCCCTTGCAGACACGCAGTTCTATAATAAGCAATTACAACTCGGAATTTTATACAATACGTTCTCTATAGTAAAATATTAATGAAAAAAAGAGTTAAACACAGAAAGGACTTCTAGAAAAGGTAGAAATAATAAAAAAATAATATCATTTTCAGATTATCGACCCAAAGAACCTCGAAATAAATGTATATTACCATAAATACGCAATCCAAGGCATCAATTCTTAATTATTTATTTAGTCATATGTATTCTAAATGTGCATTATTAAACATGTGTGAATTGAGGGAGAGACCAATCGCTCATTTCAATATATTAAACTATTTTTTTATCTCTCTCTCTCTCTCTCTCTCTATATATATATATATATATATATATATATATATATATATATATATATATATATATATTTAAACCCTGATAAGAGTATACACACGGGAACCGAGTATTTTAAATAAAAGCGATACAATATATTTTTAACTATAATACTGATTTATTTAGAATTAGTTTAAAGCTCAGGATACTAAAAACAAAGCTCGGAAAATAATTAAAAACCGTAGAAGAAATGTTCTAACGATGTTAATGTTACATTAGACTCAAGTTAAGAATATGTAACCTATTAGATAGATTGAAATGTAGAGTAAATTACTCTTGTACTTTTTTTTAAATGAATAACGTGTTACTAAGATGCTTTAAAAGAATATTTATATTTAATAATTATCTGTCTTGGCTGACTTAGCTAATATAATGACATGCTAAAGGAGTAACATCATCTCGGCCAACGACAGGCAACGTAAGAGCTTACGTAGCCATCCACTTGGAACTAACAATTTACAAAATAATAGATAAAAGTTACCTGTAATCCTCTCTCTTTATTAGAATAAACAATTACCATCTAAATAATGAACTGTGTATACAATTTATACAATTTGTAATATCAATGATCTATTAGGGATCGTTGGTAATATTTACAATAAAAATGTCCAAACTATAAAATTGGATAAGTTGACGTTCTATATTTACAAAATTACAGGTTTGACTAGAACAATTCTTTTATTATGTTTTAGTAACATGTTGTGAATTACAATATTAATTTTAAAGTATTAATATTGTAAGATTTAATAAATTACCGGATTCTTTTAAATATAAACTTTACAGGGTTGATCTCCTAAATGAAAAATATAAATTAATAAATAAATAAAAGGAAACAAATTTAGAAAGGTAGGAAAACGTAGAAGCTAAAAAAATGAATTTAAATGAGACAATCTTACTTTTACTTTCTTACTGTTTAAAGCGTAAAAAATATTAACCCGTTAGGCATAAATTACATTGTGTAAATGCTGTGTTTTATTAGATTTTAATTATTTTACTTATAACAGCAACATCGCATCACTATCACTAGATCATCACAAATTTAATTATATGTTACACCAAACGTTAAAATTTAGGATTGTAACTTATCCAGTCAAAATAGACATTTAACTTTGCAGAAATTCGCATAGAGCTGAAAATTGGTATAGGTCTTAAATACACTACTACAAATAAAATATTAAAAGTCCCCACCGATCCTACGTCTGCTACAAATTTTATTCAAGATCAAAGGTCGAAAATATCTGTTTTTCGCATTTTTCTCGTAAACGGTAAGTGTTATCGTAAAAATAGGTCAGACAAAAGTTGTAGATCATGCAATTCTCTACAAAAATTGTTTTTATACTTTTTTCCCTACAAATCACCATTCCTGAGATATCACGATTCAAAAAGTTGGAGAAGTCGTATTCTACATATGCACACATTTCCGCACCACCTATGAGGTATTTTACTTGGCGAATTTTTTTTAACGTGGTTTCCCCAGTAGGCTACTTCACGATCTATTGTGATTAAATTTTATTAGACAGTATCCTATTGATTGAAAAAATGGTACCGTTGCACATAGGGGTATTTGAACGATCTACGCGGCCAAAATTATTTTTGGTTCTATTGTATGCTAAATTATATTACTAAGTTAAATTAATCAGTTACTTTGTATAAAATTACTTAATTTGTAATAAAAAATAAAAAAACGAAACTTAATTTTACAAAAAAAAATATTTTAAATGAAAACATTTATTTACAAAATAAATGTAAAATTTAAACTTATAACACCCCTCTTTTGCGTCGCGGGTCAAAAATACACTATAAACAATCACATTTTGTCGTCCACAAACGTATTTTCATCTTCACTTCCAGAAGAGCACAGTGGGTTCGGCTCTGCAGGCAGGAGCATTTCTAGCGTCTCTGATAGGAATGAATGTGACTTTATCCTCTTTATTCGCCTCATACTGCTCAACAAAGGATCGGGACTTACCGACAAGATTTTGCCCGAAAGTTTTCACGAGAAAGCTGCAACAGGGACATTTTTAATCGTTTACTTTTAAGACCCGATCCTTTGTTGAGCAGTATGAGGCGAATAAAGAGGATAAAGTCACATTCATTCCTATCAGAGACGCTAGAAATAGGAGCATTTCTAGCGTCTCTGATAGGAATGAATGTGACTTTATCCTCTTTATTCGCCTCATACTGCTCAACAAAGGATCGGGACTTAAAGTAAACGATTAAAAATGTCCCTGTTGCAGCTTCCTCGTGAAAACTTTCGGGCAAAATCTTGTCGGTAAGACCGAAAGTGCCTCTGCGGCTTCTTCAAACAGCTGCCTAATTGGTAACAAAGCATTTTTTATTATCTCTGCGCCATGAACAAGTATTCTGTGCATGAGCAGTTTCTGATGCATACTTGTCATATTTTTCTGGGTCGACTTTATGTCCGCTTGAGATTGTCTCCAAAATGACTTTTAACCTATATAACAGGTCATAGCTAAGGTCCGTTATTTCTGCTGCCAATTTCGCGTCTTCAAAAAATCTTCGACTGGTGTTCCCATTATTGGTGTTTTCCAAAATTTGCCTTTGGCATATCGACCAATAACCCGGTTTCATTGCGAAACCGGGTCTGAATTTCAAGTTTCCTCTCTTTCTCGAGTTCCTTTTCAGCCTCTGTTTTTCTTTCTCTATATTTTTTTTACTGGCAGATGTATGACACTCTCAAATAATCTTATCCTGACATGTAATACTGAGAGACCTAATTGTACTGCCTCGGGATTAACTTCTTTTGTTATGTCCAATCGGTTAAAATCCTTTGAGGTTGCACCACAAATATAGCACCGGCTTGTTGCTGTGGTTCCAGTGGCGGCATTACATACTTTTCCATCCACCATTGTCATGATAAATTTGTGTTTGACTATAAACTTTAACTGATTTATTCACGTAGTTAATTTCTTGTTCTGTGACATCAGTACTCTGATAAAACGAAATCTTATTGGCCGACAAAAACGCGGAGAAGACGGAGTCGGATTCTCCCACACGGTTTTTTCATTATTTTTTCCACACACTAATTTTAGAGGCACGAAGCAACTTTGAAATATATTGCTATCCGAATCTGCATCACTGTCAAACTTTTGTTTGTATTGGGATTGTTGTGATCCGTCGCAACCCCATTTATAAATCATCGTTAGGGTATTCCGTTTTTGTTCCTTTAATGTTTGCAATACCTCTTACAGGTAGTCGGACAATCGTGTAACAGTAAGATCCACCAAGGGCTGTAATTGAGCTTCCGCACTAGTGCTAGTTATCTTGCAGGCTTCGGGTGGCGAGTAACAATTTTTTTCCTTTTGTAGGAGGCTATAACACGGAAAAATATGTTTGTTCGTCCTTATGATTTCATACTGTTCTCTTGTTAGATCTGCGTCTATGTACATTTGGATTGCTTCCTTGACAGTCCAAGGGCTACTTTTATTTTTAATGATTTTGTGCGATAATACACCTTTTTATATTTGGTTGCCCGAGTTGGTGTAGTGATGATTTCTTTGATGAAGCATCTCGCTTTCCCATTTTTCTCAACTCAACTTGCGCGGCATGCACTATCACCTCCTCTTCAAAGGTAGAGCGAAGCTCCTCCGTCTCTTCTTTTACTTCTCTCGCTTAATTGTTCAAAAGGTTTGCTTGGTCGACCAGATCGGTTTTGCAGACAGTCAACCACTCGAATTCCAAAGGTTCCTTCTAGCCATGTATTGAACAAATATATCTTCCTTATTATGGGCTTTGATCCATCTATGTTTAACTTCAGAATTAAAATGAGAAAAATTCCTTTTTAAGGTTTATATTTGCTCTTGTGTATATCCTTCAGTTGACAAAAGTTGTTCTTTCAAGCAATTTAGTTTCTCTTCCAAATAAGGTAAATTTTCCTTCATCATGCGGTCAAACAAGTATTTCCGGGTCACAACTTCATTCCCGATGTACCAAGTGAACCTACAACAAAGAATCGTTAAGATTGATAAAAAAAATCAAAATCTATTTTTTCTCACAATTTTGACCATAATTTTCAAAATCCGGACTTATCCGAGGCCAGTTTTTTGATTTATTATTTACTGAAACTACCAACTTTAGAATATTATCAAAATTATAGCCGGATCTAACAGGGAAGTATGAAAACGACAGTAAAACATATTTTTTTTTACAAAATAATACTCGTGGAAAAGACCTTTCTTTACCGTCCCTTACGTTGACTCACAAATAAGTAAATGATAAAAGTTTTATGAAAGAACATAGTTACATACCTGTACTTTGAGAGTTCATCACTTTTTCCACTACTTTAGAACTTATAGACATAAAATTCCACTTTCACAATTATGATTTTTAAGAGCGCCGAGAACTGATAATGCACACGAGGTAACAGGATCGAATTCCGACTGACAAAACAGGTAAGACTGCACTGGTGAGGTTGGAAGCGGTTGTCTTTTGTTCTCGGAAGGGTCCTCTGTCTCTGGTAATCGGTTACCTGGCAATAATTTGTGATTTTTTTACTTTTGGCCGCGTAGATCGTTCAAATACCTGTATGTGCGTTGGTAATGATTAAAGTGGAACGGATTATTGTTGATTTCGGGAAAATTTTACTCTGATTGACAATTTTCAAATGCTACTTCAACAAGCAATGTCTTCATCTTCGCTTTCTTCTTCCTCTTCTTGCTGGATTTCTATAGATTGTTCTAAGAAGAAAGATGTGTCGGTTGTCTCCTCATTGATACAATAAGAATCCTCATCTGTTTTATTTGATTCAACATTGGAGCAAGACTGGCCTGGGTAATTGGTACATTTTGTTTTCTATTGTCATACCAAGCTTCGTTGAAAATATCGTGCTGATTGTCAATAAAACAGATAAATGTTAAACTTCCTTGTTTCTCAGTTATAATAATTTTATTATTATACTTTAACATTAATCTTGTCTTAATTGTTCTATAGCTTGGATTGGATGAACACTGACAATCATCACTATTTTCAATGTATGCAAATATTTCTTCCATGGCTAAAGTTACAGAATCATTTTCAGGACGACCGATTTTACCCCTTGTGGTGTGTCTCAAAAAGGAATTATAACAATCATTATGGTACTTAGCCTCAGCAGTAACTAAATCATATTCATACTCAATGCGTACAATAACAGCTTTTGCTACGTCATCAGAACGAGTCCGAGCTACCTTCAGAATAGAATCTTTAAATAGAAGTGTAGCAGCGATAAATTTTACGCCGAACATTTTGCGCTTTTGTCTTTTCAGCCTCTTCATTTGCTTGATCGCCGCAAAATAAGCAATAATTTTTAAAACAAAAAACCGACTCATTTATTCGCACTCTAGTACGAGGTGGATGAATCGTAGATGTACTGGCTTGTTCTATCGCGAGCTGTCTTTTAGCTGAAGCAATACTAGTCTTCCGAGTGTACATTTTACGACACTGCACATGGATTGTCACAGATTGCTTGTCTTTCAGGTATTCAAGAAATCTAGCATTTCTTTCAACACTTGAATCAATCAAAGTCTTCATTCTACGATCAACAACAACAATTTCACTTTCAGTTAAAGGTTTAATACACATAAAGCAAAAGTGCGACATTTTTTAAAAATTATTTAACGACACAAATTGAAATCAAAAATATTATCAATAAGCACGTCTGTTCACTATAAAGAAACGTAAAAAGTAGTTATTTCATTTACGTCCTTCAAAAAAGGGCAGGTATACGACCGTCGCACATTGGGGCGACGGCGTAAAAAATCGGATATTGGATGAAAAAATTAAAGATGTATTTTTCGAATATTGACGATTTTTTCCTTTAATATATATCATAAACCATACATAAATATGTTTATAACAAATTTATTCCTTCTGCCTTCCTTAAAATTATCCATTGATGTGTGATATTTTCGTCAATGTTGGAATTTCTGTAATTCGAGAAATTACATTCTAAATTCTCTGTGGACAACATAACTACGAATATGAGTTAAACGCTTACTAGAACTTGTTTATTAGGTTTCAAACAACAAATTAATCTTAGTGTAACGTCATTAGAGTGCCACAATATATTAATAAACATTTGACATATTCGACACAAAAAATTATTCTTACTTCAATATTCAAAGATGTATAAAGTTTTTGGAATGAGGTGGATAGAGATGGCGCTTTCACCATCTGATAGGGCAAAGTCTCTAGTTTCCGGAGATATCCTATTTTTATATCCCCTTTCGTCCCCCTTTGGTAAAAAAATGGGCATTAAAGTTCCCCCGACTTGATCTAACGTTCTTCACTCAGCCATTCTCTCGGACAATATTCCAATGAAATGAAAAAATGACGATATACTCCTCATTTCTTATGAAGTATACACTTCTAAAAAAAAGGCAATTAAACTCTTGTTGCCTCTTTTCGGCAACGCGGCTTGACTACTTTGAAATTTCGATCTCAATGCGCCATAGTGAGACAAATGCGACATTTTTCGGTCATTTGCTCATAACATATTCGAAATATTATTCGCTTCGTGAGTGTACTTTGATGGGTTAATGTTCCGTTACATGTCGCATGCGTAGGGCAAACGTAACACGGGACAATAATATTAATGCTGCGTAAGCGCAACCAGTGTTTCTAATTTTAGCTATACCTCGAAAATAAAAAAAATGTACCAAAACGAAACAAAAGACATTTTAAAGCTAAATGTTGATACTTACGCGTAGTATTAACGAAATTTAAGAGAAAAATATTTGTGCCTGTGTTATGTCATGAAAATCCTTGAAACCGTCGTTTTTTTTGCAAATTTCCGTCATTTTTTTCCCAAAATTACGACGCGGTAGCCAAATTTGGACAACGGATTCGTGTTCAGCAGGCAAAAATACATTGAAAATGACTATTCGCACTCATGTAATCGAAACATTTTTCAATTTGTTGTCTAGTATTATATGAAATAATCATCTTTACGCTTTATCGCGCACGCGATAACAGTATATAGTATGATTTTTATTTCATATACTGAACATATATTAATAGTACATTATGTGTATTAAGTTTGAAGTCATTCCAATAACAAATGTGGAAGTTATAAGCAAATAACGCATTCGCCCCATTGTGCGTCGCCACTCGAACAATGGAGTAGCCGAGAGATGTTGCTCAAGGTTATACGGGCGAACATAATTAGGGACCGAGTGTATATTCATTCGGAATCATATAATTTGTACGTACTTTAGTGTGTGAGTCACACAAACTTACTTAAATTTAACGTCCAATGACGTATACGGCCGCGTAAAAGTACATATCAGTATTTTCGATGTTTGAAATCGCGATATCTCAGGAACGGTGATTCGTAGGAAAAAAGTATAAAAACAATTTTTGTGGAGAATTGCATGATCTACAACTTTTGTCTGTCCTAATTTTGACGATAACTCTTACCGTTTACGAGAAAAATGCGAAAAACCGATATTTTTGACCTTTGACTTTGAATCAAATTTTTAGCAGACGTAGGATCGGTGGGGACTTTTGATACTTTATTTTTAATAGTATATTTAAGACCTACACCAATTTTCAGCTCACAGTTATCACTTTTTTCGTCTATTTTGACTGGATAAAAAATAAATACTGAATTTGACTTTCGCACTCTACAAAAATAGCAGAGGAAGAGCTTCAGAAATATTGACATCTGAAATCTGACATTAACGGAGAGAAATGAAAAAATAATTTTCAGATTCCTCGACTAGAGATTATAAAAACACTGCTGTTGTACGTAAATGTAATTAACCTTCAATATACGTTTATGTCAAGTCTTCCTATTCATAAAAAAGAATAAATCTTAGAAAGTCAATTATATACAAAAAAAACAAACCAAAAAAATGAGATATATTGTTTAAATTATACGACATAAACGTATTATTACTTGTTTTAGAATAATTACGGAGTATCTTATACAGAAAAAAATATTTTTATTATTTATAATTTCTGTATAAGCTAGTCTGAACAAATTCGTTTTTAATATTTTTAAAATAGTGGGTCGTTAGAATAGTTTTATCTTGAGCATTATTTTTCATTTATTATTAGTAGAGACTGGATTATAGGCAACATAAAAATCTTGAAATATGCATGCAGATATGCGTGAAAAATGCTTAAAATATGCATAAAAAGGGTCAAAATATGCAATATTAAATAATAATAAAAGTAGTAATTTTTAGTTTTTTATTTTAAAATCAGCATAACATTAACGAGTTATCAACGATGTTTAAATTTAATTAATTATTTAACATTTGTATTCTTGTACACGTAAACAATAAGGTATTGTTCCAAATGTTGGGTAGTAAGATTGTCTTCGATCACTTAAAATATTTTTTATAACTGGCAAAAGACCGTTCCACATCCACTGAGGTAACTGGGCAGTATTTTAATTTGGGTGCTATGTTAGCACTTATTGTTTCTGGCAAAAGTTCACCCGTCCCATTAATAAAACTATTAATTGGACACAAAGGTTCAAAGCCTGGCTTATTGCACAAAATGTTTTCAAACTTTTCTTTAACTCTACGCGGGAATACATCTGACAATGTGGAGTTTATTTGACAGATTTTATTCATTAACTGAATTGATTCGGTCAACGCCAAACCTCGAGTTTCAAGCTTTTTAATACCCGCAGGTATGTAGGAAAAGTGAGTGCTAATCAAAGCTATGTTTTTTTTTAATATCGGAATCGTTAAATGCTTCCTTGGATTGACAAACTGCCATAGCCTCTGCACTATTGAAGTCATTTACTACACCTTTGATGGCCTCGAAATGTTCATTCTAAAATAGTACAGCTTCAATCCATGTTCCCCATCGAGTTATCACTGGCTCGGGAGGTAAAAGCACATTTGGCAATTTTTCTTTATAGGCGTTATTGCGAGCAGGTGCCTTAAGAAACACTTTCTTTGCTGATGAAATCAGTTTATTTACATTTCCAAATGTGGATCGTACTTCTTCAACGAATTGATGGACTCCGTGAGCAAAGCACGTCACATGAATTAAATTTGGATAAAATACTTGGAGGACTTTGGCTTCCTTGATCATATAGGGAGCAACATCTGAGAGAAATATAAATACTCTTTCATGTATAGAAGATTCAGGAAATATTTTTTTAATACCTTAATTCACGAATCTGACGATCGTAAAATGATTTGTCTTGTCAAGTTCTTTGCAGGCCACCAAATAGGAAGAAGAAGGCTCTAATCTTAATGCACCCACAATTAAATTCGCAATATAGCTACCACAACTGTCAGTAGTTTCATTAGCAGAAATCCAAATAATGTCATCCTTAAGTTCATTACGTATTTCTTCCAGAACATGTTGGTAAATTGTTGGTATGTAATTTTTACGCAGTGTTGTTTCGTCTGGTATTTTTTTCATTCAAGCAATATTTTCGCAGAAAATCTTTGAATGTAGGATTTGTAAGTTTGTGGAGAGGAGTATTACTTGCAAGCAATGCTTCACATAAATCCATGCTAAAGTGGTTTTTTTGTTTGCCTATAGAAGTGGAATCACTGATACTTGCTGCTGTTACAAGTTGTCGTGGTTTTTTTTTTGCAATCCTACGATATGAAGACTTGTCTTGACATGCTGGTCAATTTGAAACTTTTTTGTGCACGAAATATTTTCCTCGCAAACTGGACAATATAAAACATTTCCGTCGTATGTAAATGTTCCAGGATAATCAGCTACCCACGAAGAGACACTTTTTTTTGCGGGTCGCATGGTACACGTTAAACTTTAACACAACACGTTAAAAATTGCAAAAAGACTACACTGATGCAAGCGCGTCAACAATAATGTTAAAACTGATATCTTGTTTTAAAATAAAAATTCGTCTTCGAGAAAATTGTTTATTTGATCCACGCTCAAACAAATATTCTTAAAAACTAACTACTTATCACTTAATATCCCGACCAAGAAACAAAGGAATAAAATACCGTCGTAATTTTGGGTATTCCCTTGGCACTATTGCAGGTAATGTCCCGACGATAAGATCGCTTCCAGACGGCGACATTAACAATACCCTGAGCAATTCAATTGCCTAGTAATACCGAGAAATATTGTAAATATAGGGAAAATATGCATCATTACTAGATTTGGGTAAAATATGCAAATGCATATAATCCGGTCTCTAATTATTAGATTTCTTATCTTGTTTCATTAAAAAAAAAAATAAACGAAAACATAAGATTTTTGACTTTAAAAAACTGTTAAAATATATTAGATAGGGTAAATAATTTTGTGTTGAATATCTGTTATTACGAAAGTAGTAAAAAAATCCTGCATATAATAAAATTCGGCAGTGATTTCTTGTTATTAATAGTTTTTAATGGCCTACAATTTAAACAAAAAATCAAATTGTTTTTTAATGTCTTGTCTGTGATATTTTTAGTCCTCCTCTGTGGTAATTTTAAATTTTATTATTATTTTATGTTTAAAATACCAAAAGATATATTTTTAAAAGTCTTGAATTTTAAATCTGCAACTTGTCTATAAACCCTACTTCACTATCGTTTGGTTGACTTTTTACGCAAAATATTAAAGACATTATACAATCACCGAGTGTCGAATAATGAGAAGTTATAGAAGGACCAATAATAAAATATTTCTTCTTAAACCCGAACTGATTTAAAGGAAACAAATCTTGGTATGTTAATATAAACCATATTTTTTAATGGTCTCTCTATAGGCATATATAAATAAATGTTTTATGGTTTTACAATAATTTTAATTCGCAAATATGTATTACTGACAATCGTACTCGAACCTTCGGCTTCCTAGGCCAATATTTTATTAATTGAGCAATAGCGGCTTGTGAGTTCAATTAACCAGTCGGCAATACACTTTTTCAATTTTAATATTCACGCACTTACAATTTTTGGCAGCGCTTGTAATTCCCAAAAATTGTACGTCAGGAAACATAAAATTTGAAAAAAGCTATCGCGGACCATTTACTTAAACTCCCAAGGCTGGATAGCCCAGATGGTATAGCAGCGACTCCTTAAGTGGAACCAGAAGGTTTCAGGTTCCAATCTCGGACAACGTAAAAGCTTTGTCTTCGTTGGATCGAATACAGTCAGTCCAGAAAGTCTTCTTACACTACCTGATTTCTATACTATTTTTCTGTTATGTTTAACTAATTAATTGGAACTATGAGAAAACATTAATATTTGAAACTTAACCAACGAGGATTAGTATTAAAAACAACTACGGAATATTTTATTTAGAAGTTACATCATTGTTACAAAAATGTGAACAAAATTAGTGTAAAAAAAGTCTTCATACACTTAACAATTACCAGTAATAGTTTGACGAGTTTAACGAAAAATAACAACTTCGTTTAAACTAACATTTAGTGGAACCGCCGTTGGCCTTGATAATTTCCTGTAATCTTTCTAGTACCAGCTTTCTAGTAACTTCTGCTGGCATGATCTCCCATACGTCCAATATTTTTTAATTCTTCTCTATTTGAAACACTATGCTTGCGAATGCACCGTTTAAGTTCCTCCTGTAAATGCTCAATGGAGTTAACATCGGGTGATTGTGGAGGTGTATGAAGCTGCTGTTGCACGTTATTCTTGCACCAAGTATACGATATGTTTGAGATTATTGTCCTGTTGAAAAATGTGTCTTTTTCGAGTGCTAATTTGTCTTGTCTCACCGTGGAACAATTGTTTTTAATATCGAATGCGGTATTCTTTTTTCTCCAAACATTAGTTCTGCCATCATACCCAAAAAGGTTAATTTTAGTTTCATCATTAAAGATTACGGATTCCCAAATTTCGGGAGGTTTTAGTAACGTATTCCCTAGCAAAAGCTAACCGCTTTTTGCGATTAGCCTCCGAAATGAACGGCTTCTGTAATGAAAGACTTGATTTTGTGCACCCAGGAAGAAGCCGTTCAAACTTTGAATTGTTGTGGGCTGTTACTTGATGGAAATTCGTAATGAATGTAATGAAAGACTTGTCAAATTTCCACTTTATTTAGTTTCACTGAAACTATATGACGCGTTTTCGCTATACTATAGCTTCGTCTGATACAAAATGATATTTGAATATTAGTGTTGTTACAATTTATACAAATACCCTAAGGTAAATAGGTAATAAAATTAATACTAAATCCATTCTGAATATTAATTGTATAAATTGAGTAAAGGTGAGTTACCATGGGCCAGACAGGTATCTTTTTGTTCGTTTAAGATGATGTCTGAATTTTTAATTCTATTTATTTCTAAATTTTCTAATAGGTTTAATTTTACGCCTTTGTTTTGTATGTGTTGAATTTTAAATTTATCGTCAAAAAGATGATTTGATTCTGTTAAATGATTACTGTACGCCGAGTCGTTTTTGTTTTTTAAATAGCTTCTTTTATGTTCTGAAATCCGAGTTTCGAATGAGCGACCTGTCTGACCTATGTAACATTTATGACAAGAATCACAATTCCACTGATACACTCCAGATTTTTTTGATCTATTTTGTTTTCCCTTTGCGTTTTTAATGAATTTTCCTAACGAGTTGTTTGTTCTAAAAGCTATGTTGATATATATTTGTTCAGGTGGTTTTTAATTTTCTCCGACGTGTTACCAAAATAGGTTAAAACATTATATTTTTTCCCTGTGTTTTCTTCCTTGGGGTATACTAAAGAAATAGCTTCATTTTTTAATATTTTGTTTAGAATTGAGTCTACGGTGTCAGGAGAATATCCGTTGTTAACAGCAATTTGTTTTATTAGATTTAATTCTTTATTAAAATCATCTACAGATAAGGGGACACTTACAAGTCTTTGCAACATACTGTGGTAAGCTGCCAGTTAAAAACATTGTCAAGTTGACGTTCTGTACCATTAAAACAAGCAAAGGTGTCGTCTACATATCGGTACCAATACAAAAATGATTTGCTAAAATTCCTGTCGATGTATTTGTTTTTCTAGGTTATCCATGAATATTTCTGTTAAAAGCAGGCTAAGTGGACTACCCATTATGGAACCCTCAGAACTATTATAAAACGTATTATTAAAGTAAAAATAATTTTGATTGAGGCTCGTGTTTAATAAATTTAGTATGTCTTGTTGTATAACGATATTAACTTTATTTTTGATTAGGAATGTTTTTATGATTTTTACTGTTTCATCCGGGGGTATGCTAGGGAAAAGGTTTTGGACGTCAAATGATACTAGTTTTTTTTTTTTTTTTTTTTTGAATTATCTGGTAGAAATGTTGGATTTTTTTTCCGTTAATTCTAACGAATTTTTTATTGTGTAAGTTGGGGTGAAGTTAATGTTCGTTTAAATGATATCTATGAGAAATTTTGAGAGTTTGTAAGCTGGGGGCCGATATGTAGGAGGCTACAGGTCTAATAGGATGATTTTCTTTATGTAATTTGACTAATGAATAAAGTAGAGGGGGCTGATGATTCATGACTGTTAATTTTGAGATTTGGTTGTCTGATATGATGCTAGAAACATTACCTAACGCTGTTCTAATATCTTTCTTGAATTTTTCTGTCGGATCGTTTAGTAATATTTTAAAATTTCCTTTCTTAATAAATTCTAATACTATACTACAATAAACATAAAATCAGCTCACCCCCTACAACACAAATTGGCAGCTTATCACAGAATGTTGCATAGACTTGTAAGTGTCCCCTTATCTGTAGATGATTTTAATAAAGAATTAAATCTAATAAAACAAATTGCTGTTAACAACGGATATTCTCCTGACACCGTAGATTTAATTCTAAACAAAAAATTAAAAAATGAAGCTATTTTTTTAGTATACCCCAAGGAAGAAAACACAGGGAAAGAATATAATATTTTAACCTATTTTGGTAACACGTCAGAGAAAATTAAAAACCACCTAAACAAATATAGTATCAACATAGCTTTTAGAACAAACAACTCGTTAGGAAAATTTATTAAAAACGCAAAGGGAATATAAAATAAATCAATAAAATCTGGAGTGTATCAGTGGAATTGTGATTCTTGTCATAAAAGTTACATAGGTCAGACGGGTCGCTCATTCGAAACTCGGATTTCAGAACATAAAAGAAGATATTTAAAAAACAAAAACGACTCAGCGTACAGTAATCATTTAACAGAATCAAATCATCTTTTTGACGATAAATTTAAAATTCTACACATACAAAACAAAGGCGTAAAATTTAGAAATAAATAGAATTAAAAATTCAGAAATAATCTTAAACGAACAAAAAGATACCTGTCTGGCCCATGGTAACTCACCTTTACTCCATTTATACAATTAATATTCAGAATGGATTTCCCATCAATATTCATTAGCTTATAGTATTAATTTTATCACCTATCTACCTTAGGGTATTTGTATAAATTGTAACAATACTAATATTGAAATATCATTTTGTATCAGACGAAGCTATAGTATAGCGAAACGCGTCATAGAGTTTCAGTGAAACTAAATAAAGTGAAAATTTGACAGAAACAAGTCTTTTATTACGATAACTTCATTTAAACTAATATTTAGTGGGACCGCCGCACAGTGGGGAAAAACGAAAAATCAATCAATCATTCAATTTTGGTTCGATTTGGACGATTTTTTTTTTAAATTGAAGCTTATTAAATTCCGAACAAAGTTGTCGGTGCCGATTTTTCAATTAAACTTTTGTTTCGAAATGGCGGACGTTGGTTTCTGATTATATCGCGACTGAGACACAGAAAACGCTTACAGTTTCAAACCAAGTTGTGCTAAAATGCGTGTATATGTCGCAGATAATATATCTAATATCACAGTTACAAGATTAATAATAATGAACCCAAAATGGCAAAAAAGTAAAATATATGTTAATTAGATATATACCTTGACACAAAAATTCCAAGATAAAATTTTTGGGAATATATAATCTTGTGACTATAAAGTACAAGAACAGTAATCTGCTTGAGTATAGATATAACCGATCGTAGAAATTACACGCGCACGAATTGGACAAATGCTGTTGTTGCCTCCATAGCCGTAATGCGTTAAGTTGAGCTCGCACTTGCCAACATAACACGCGCTCATATGCATAGAGAATCTCTTTTTCCGTAAGTACAGATAAATAATGCTATACACTCAACAATTTTTCCCTGATCTAGTTGGAATGCTAACTATTACTGGGCACTCCAGTCTCATTTGTGCCACGAATATCAACTGGTTTTAACTACGCTGAATATGTTGACATTACAACAGAGCAGAGTTATCTCTGATCTGACGCTTGTTTACAACATCTCACAATAACATCATATATTGTCCTGAGCTCATGGAGCTAACAAAACTTAATATTCCACCGCGACCGCTAAGATAATGTCCTTTACTTCACGTATTTCAACATAGGACATTGTATGGCAGTAATTCTACCGGTAATCGACTATGCATTTACGCCAACCTATTTTCTAATTCGGTAAATTATTTTCAAACGTCTCCTGCGGCATTCAAAACATCTTTTCTACGTTGTTCTCTTCTAGACACTGTCTACTAACACATTGTATATTTTATAGACATATTTATTTTCTTATTTTTCTAGTCTATTCCTATAATTCAGTAGTTCTGTATATGTACTAAAGGGTTTTTTCTCGTTAATAAAGATTATTATTACTCTTACAAAGTACACGCAGAGAAATGCTAAAATAGGGACAGTTAAATATTTTGCTGCATTAGCCACTGTTTAGCAATAGCAGCCACTTTTTTGCTACAACAGCAAACAGTGTGGCTAGTGCAGCAAAATATTTAGCTGTCCCTATTTTAACAAAACGTTTTAGCTGTTGTAGCCATTTTCTAGCTGTGTGAGCTGTCCTTTTCTGCGTGTATCGCTGTTTTTTGTATCTGCTAGAAAATTGTCTACGATACTTAAAATTTACAGCAGCAATATTCTAGCAATAACTGCATGAAAATTTAAATCCCGCAACTAAACTTGAATAACTTGAATGATCTGACTGCCACAGTCTAAATGCCAGAGAGAAACTTTCTTGCTCGATTTAATTTTGGCATCCGCCATACTTGATTTGTCATTTTAAGTCAATTGTTGAAACATATTTATAATTAACAACCTTAAAGAAATTATTTATGCAAATGTTATGGATATAAAATAATAATGGTACGTTTATTCATATTTATAATACTTTTATTGTTCATGGCAGCCATTTTGGGTTCATTATTATTAATCTTGTAACTGTGATATTAGATATATTATCTGCGACATAAAAAAACATACATACACGCATTTTAGCACAACTTGGTTTGAAACTGTAAGCGTTTTCTGTCTCAGTCGCTATATAATCAGAAACCAACGCCCGCCATTTTGAAACAAAAGTTTAATTAAAAAATCGGCTCCGACAACTTTGTTCGGAATTTAATAAGCTTCAATTTAAAAAAAAAAAATCGTCCAAATCGAACCAAAATTGAAGGCTCTAGACAATTTTGAAATACGATTTTTTGTTTTTTTTCCCCACTGTGCGACGGCGTAAAAAATCGGATATTGGATGAAAAAATTAAAGATGTATTTTTCAAATATTGACGATTTTTTCCTTTCATATATATCATAAACCATACATAAATTTGTTTATAACTAATTTATTCCTTCTGACTTCCTTAAAATTATCCATTGAAGTGTGACATTTTCGTCAATGTTGGAATTTCTGTAATTCGAGAAATTACATTCTAAATTCTCTGTGGACAACATAACTACGAATATGAGTTAAACGCTTACTAGAACTTGTTTATTAGATTTCAAACAACAAATTAATCTTGGTGTAACGTCATTAGAGTGCTACAATATATTAATAAACATTTGACATATTCGACACAAAAAATTATTCTTACTTCAATATTCAAAGATGTATAAAGTTTTTGGAATGAGGTGGAATGAGATGGCGCTTTCACCATCTGATAGGGCAAAGTCTCTAGTTTCCGGAAATATCCTATTTTTATCCCCCTTCGTCCCCAAAAAAAAATAAATAAATTTATAAAAAAAAAAAAAAAAAATAATTAAAATTATATATTAAAAAATAAAAAATATAAAAAAATAATAATTTTTTATATATTAAATTTTATATAATATTTAATTTTAATAATAAAAAACCTTTGGTAAAAAAATGTAAATAATATAAATAAATAAATTATAAAAAAAATATTAATTAAATTAATATAAATAAATAAAATTTAATATTAATTAATAATAAAAATAAATAAATTATATATAAATAAAATTATTTTTTTAAATTAAAATAATATAATTTAATTTAAAAAAAATTTTTATAAAAAATATTATAATAAAAATTAAAAATTATATAAAAATAAAAAAAAAAAAAAAATATATTTTAAAATATAAATAATAAAAAAAATAATAAAAAATTTTTATTATTTTTATATAATTTATTAAATTAAAAAAATAAATTATATTTTAAAAATAAATTATAAAAATAATTATTTATTTAAAATATTAAATAATAAATTTAAAATTTTAATATTATTATTATAATTAAATATTTAATTAATTAAATTAAAATAAATATATAATTATAAAAATAATTAAAATAAATATAAAATTAAATATTAAAAAAATATAAATATATTAAAATTATAAAAATATTAAGACATTAAAGTTCCCCCGACTTGATCTAACGTTCTCCACTCAGCCATTCTCTCGGGCAATATTCCAATGAAATGAAAAAATGACGATATAATCCTCATTTCTTATGAAGTATACACTTCTAAAAAAAGGGCAATTAAACTCTTGTTGCCTCTTTTCGGCAACGCGGCTTGACTACTTTGAAATTTCGATCTCAATGCGAGTGTTTGCTTACATCGCGCGCCATAGTGAGACAAATGCGACATTTTTCGGTCATTTGCTCATAACTTCGACATTTGGCAATGGAATGACTTTAATTTAATATACATTTTCAGAAATATGAAATCAAAATCATACAATTTATTATCACGAGCACGATAAAGCGTAAAGATAATTCATGTAAAGATAATTATTCACAGGATCAAAACTATTCAGCAGATTATAAACGATGCATCGGCAAAAGGCATTTTAAAGCTAAATGTTGATACTTACGCGTAGTATTAACGAAATTTATGAGAAAAATATTTGTGCCTGTGTTATGCCAAGAAAATCCTTGAAACCGTCGTTTTTTTGCAAATTTCCGTCATTTTTCTCAAAATTACGACGCGGTAGCCAAATTTGGACAACGGATTTGTGTTCAGCAGGCAAAAATACATTGAAAATGACTATTCGCACTCATGTAATCGAAAAATTTTTCAATTTGTTGTCTAGTATTTTGAAATAATCATCTTTACGCTTTATCGCGCACGCGATAACAGTATATAGTATGATTTTTATTTCATATACTGAACATATATTAATCGTACATTATGTGTATTAAGTTTGAAGTCATTCCAATAACAAATGTGGAAGTTATAAGCAAATGACCGAAAAATAACGCATTCGCCCATTGTGCGCCGTTGGCCTTGATAATTTCCCGTAACTTTTTGGCATGCTTGCAACCAGCTTTCTAGTAACTTCTGCTGGCATGTTCTCCCATACGCCCAATATTCCGTTTTTTAATTCTTCTCTATTTAAAATATGCTTGCGAATGCGCCGTTTAAGTTCCTCCCATAAATGTTCGATGTAGTTAACTTCAGATGATTGCGGAGGTATATAAGCTGCTGTCGCACATTATTCTCACACCACGTTTGCGGTATGTTTCGGATTATTGTCCTGTTGGAAAATGTATCTTTTTCGAGTGCTAATTTTTGGACACTTTCTTTTAAATTGTCTCTCAAAATGGTCAGATAAACATGCTGATCCATGGTACCACTAATAAAATATAAATTTTTAACCTCTCTAGCGGGCGTGCATCCCCAAAGCAGAACACTGTCATCCTCATGTCTCACCGTGGAACAAATGTTTTTAATATTGAATGCCGTATTCTTCTTTCTCCAAACTTTACTTCTATCATCAGACCTAAAAAGGTTAATTTTAGTTTCACCACTAAAGATTACGGATTCCCAAAATTCAAGAGGTTTAGTAACGTATTCCCTAGCAAAAGCTAACCGCTTTTTGCGATTAGCCTCCGAAATTAAGTACTCCAATTGAGTAATAGGTATACGTATTTGGTACAATTCGTTGTATTTTACCGTGGAATCAGTTTCTTGGGACGACCGGAGCGTGGTCGAATCTGATAGGAACCCGTTGATTTATACTAATTTACAATGTACTGAAGAGTAGCATGCGACTTTTTAACAATTTTTCCTATATTTATGTACGATTTTCCATCTTTCCACAAATCAATTACGATTTTTCGAACTTGAAATAGAATTTCACAATTTCTCTCACTCATTTTTAATACTACTTTGAAAACTCACTGCAAAATTACTAGCAACAAGTGACAGATTACAAAGTATGGCCGAAAATTATTCATTTGTTTTCACTTTAGCGAGCAATAGATAGCTTGATAAAATGCGGCTGATTATTATGTGTTTTCAATGCAGTTCTTGAGTGTATGGAGACTTTTTTGACATTAATTTTGTTTACATGTTTATAACAATGATGTAACTTCTAAATAAAATGTTCCGTAGTTGTTTTTAATAATAATCCTCGTCGGTTAAGTTTCAAATATTAATTTAAACATGTCTTGTCATAGTTCGAATCAGTTAGTTAAACATAACCGAAAAATAATATAGAAAGTAGGTGGTGTATGGAGACTTTTTGGACTGACTGTATATTTGGTAATTTTAAATTGTTTGAAGACGCTAAAACAAACATATTAATATTTTTAATATTTTGCCTACTTATTTTTATTTTAATCTGTTAGATTTTCTTCTAACCTGTGCCTTCTGTCTGTACATTAAATCTTGTACATCTTCGTTACTATTTGTAAATTAGAAAGTAGCATTTAAAAATGTCGTTAGATACTGTAAATCATAAATAAAAAAGTATTAAATATATGGTGTTCCTATGTGTAATTTTATTTGATATTATGTGACCATTACCCGTACTCAGTAGCAAAAAATCAGGGTCGGCTCATATTAAGTGGCACTGTACAATGACTTCACCCCTATATTGGCAATATTCGTGTAGCATCTAAATTGGATTTAAAGAGAAATATGACCATCAAAGTTCACGATCTAACAGGCAAAGTGAGGAGTTAGACAAGGAGATAATCTCGCCAAAGCTTGCATTAAACCTTGGTTTCGGAAAATGTTTTCAAGAAACTCAAATGGAAAGACAAAGAAATTTGTCTTTAAAATTCATGCGGACCATGTCGTCCCGTTCGAGAAAAATCGGGAAGAACTAACGTAGATGTTAGAAGATAAACATAAAGCAGCAGCAAAAATAGGCTTACAGATGAATAATGACAAGACGTAATTTATGACAAATATGCCCCTAAAGGGCGAAACAATTTTAGTACATGGTCAAATAATATAAAGGACTCCTACATATACTTCGGAATCTGTCACAATGAACAAACAAAACCAACACATTGAAATCGAGGCGACAGGCGAATTAGATTGGAATCTGAAGTACATCTTAAATATGAAAATACCCAATGGCACTAAAAACAAAAATATATAACAAGTGCATATTCTCAGTTGTTACATACGGTTCTGAAACATGGGTCTTGACCATAAAGGTTATTAATAAACTGGAAGTACACCAGAGAGCTATTCAAAGAAGACTGTCGGGCATATCGCTCAGAGATTGAAAAATTGGAGTGGAACCATCACCAGGTGGAGGCCTTGGGGCGAAAAAAGAAGCGGGTAAACCCCGACTGAGATCGTTCGAAGAACTAAAGAGATTTACTGTATCGAGCTGGTACCAGATAGCCCAAAACAGGGAAAATTGGTCAAATACGAGAGAGGCCTATATCCAGTGGTTAAAAAATAGCTTACAAAAAAAGAAGAAAAAGAAATATTCTCAACAATAATCAATGTCTTCCATCTTCTTTTTATATGCAGCAAATTAAAAAAATTTATATTTCATGTTTAATCTATTTTTAGGAATATATTACAGCTCAGACTCCTTTTTAACAGTTAGTTCATCGACTTATTATAAAACACAAATACATTTTTACAGCTATTGGCAATCACGACCACTGATGCGTTGGAGTCACTAAACAAATATAGAGGAAATGTTGAACATTCACACTCCGCCCAGCAGATAACTTTCAAATTCAGTTACAGAATAAAAAGTTTTATTCAATAGTATAGTTTTTATTTGTTTTTTAAAACGTGCCATAGATTCAATCCTTTTTACATTTTCCGGCAGTAACTTAAATAGTCTGCAACCTAAGTAATGACTAGTTTTTGTTACATATTCATGATTGTGTTTTTCAATATAAAAATTTTCTGTTTCGAGTCGGATAACGATGAAAAGATCTATGTGACATGAAGCGATCTTGATTTTGATAGATATACATTAAGAGTTTATAACATATATATATAAATACTTGTAACTGTTAATATTTTTTCTATTCTTAAAGACTTCCCCACAGGATGCGTTATATAGCATACTAAAAATTAGTCTCATGATTCGTTTTTGCATTACCAGCACTCTGTCCAGTTCCTGCGCACTTCCCCAAACCGCCAGACCATAGGACGTAGCTGGGTACGCATTAGCGTAATAGACAGTTATCAGATTGGGAACACTTAATGAGTTTTTTAAAGATTTTATCATAAAAAAAAAACATTTATTTAGTTTTGAACAAACGTCATCTATGTGCAAACTCCATTCGACGTTAGAATCTATTGATTTTGAACTATGGCTAACAGGTAAATTCATATTAGTAAATACGATATTTAGGTTTATTGATTTGCGCATTTTTGTCTTAAATTCCATAGACACGGTCCTTGATAGGTTTATTATAAAGTTATTCTTTTTACACTAGTTTGAGAACTCAGTCAATATTATTTTAATTTTTTTCTCCAAAAGTTTCTCATCTTTGGCTGAGATGACTATGGTCGTATCGTCAGCGAACATAAAAACGATTCCACATGAGATGTATTCAGGTAAGTCGTTTATGAACAACAAGAAAATTAGAGGACCCAGGACACTGCCTTGAGGGGTCCCTAAGTCACAGTTTGTCATTTGCGAAAAAATATTACCAATTTTTATTTTAAAGTTTCTACCCTTCAAAAATGAATTAAACCATTTATTTAGTGGTCCTCCAATACCTAGCCTTTCAAATTTTTTAACAACAAAGCCTGGGTCTATTGTGTCAAATGCCCTTGTTAGATCAAATAGTAGAGCTACTACTTTCTCATTTATATCAAGTTTTATATATATATATATATATATATATATATATATATATATATATATATATATATATATATATATTCTTTATAAAGTCGATCGCTGCGGTCTCTGTAGAGTGCTTTTCTGTAAAACCGTGCTGGTGTGAGGTTAGAACTTTGTTATTATCAAGAAATGGAGTTATCTTATTGTAAATAACTTTTTCGAAAACCTTTGAAAAACAGTTAAGTAAAGATATAGGCCTATAATTTTCAATTAAAAGAGGATCGCCCTTTTTGAATACAGGTAAAATGTTAGCCTCTTTCAGTCGCGAAGGGAAAATACCTTCATAAACAGACATATTTATTAAATAAACCAGAAAATGGAGTTAAACAAAGTGATGTTTGCAAACAGTTGAATTTAACTAAACCTACGGTTTCTACCATATGGAAAAAGAGGCAAGAAATCTTATCATTCTGCGATAAAAGAAACGGGTTTGTCTTACAAGATGACGCCTAATAAGACATTAAAGTTTGTCGGAGAAAATTGTGCTGGTGGAAAGGATTACTGTATTGGTAATTGCAAATATATCTGGAACAGAGAAAAGAAAATTGTTGGTGATAGGAAAGTCCGCCAATTTTAGGTGTTTTAAAAACAAACATTTACCAGTAAAGTACAAATCAAACAGTAAAGCCTGGACGACATCAGAAATTTTTAAAAACGAACTAATCGAATGGGGCAAAGAATTAAAATTCACAAACAGAAAAATATTACTTTTGATTGACAACTGTCCAGCGCACCCTGAAGTTCATCTACAGCAAATAAAATTGGTTTTTTTGCCCCCAAACACAAGTGTAAAGCTCTAGCCTATGGATCAAGGTGTGATACATTCTTTAAAATGTCACTATAGAAAGATTTTACTTATGAAAATGTTAGAGACGATCGATAAAAGTAACATTTTTTCTGCAACTCTCTTGGACGCTATAAACTTTATCCATATGGCTTGCCAGAGTCAGTAGAGAAACCATTGCAAACTGTTTTAAGCATGGTGGATTTTTAAGGAAGGAATGTAGATATGACTCAGATGATAAGCTACCGTTGACTTCGTGGATTGAAAAACATCGAGAAGATCCTACTGATTGTCTAGAATTTGTTTACGATGCTGACATTGAACAAAGTACAGTGAAAATCGAGATTAAAAAGATGTTTAATCACTTTAATTTTGAAGAATATGTATGTGCTGATAATGAATTAATGACGAGAGAAATATTAATTGATGATCAAATTGTGACATCAGTGACTTCTGGAAAGATTTTAAGCGATAATGACGACGAAGACGAGCTTGGAGAAGGAGATAATATTTATGTTCCATCCATTTCAGAAATGACTGGAACTCGCAATTTTTTGGAATCTCTTGAAGTTCCTGAACATATATGGCGTAACTAGGAATAAAAATTTAAGCAAATGTTAAAGATCACCACTTATGTTTATTGTTGCTGACAATTGTTTCGACACACTGTGTCTTCTCCTGGAGCACGATGTAAATTAACTAACAAAGTATGTTTCAGAATACATAGTTTACCTAATTACAAGTACTAAATTCATTAAAAAATTTTACCCTAATATCTAGAACAAGTCCAATAAAGGAGACCCTCCCCCATCTAATTGATCGTTGAGTAATAGACCTGAGGATTTTTTCTGATTAATTTCTACCTGTTCTAAACAATTCAGTAATTCTCCTTTCTTTCCGTTATGCAAAATTTTGAAATCTTCATTGAATGTATGATTTTCCTCTGTTAAATGTTTGGCGTAATTTGTTATTTTTCATTCTAAAGCTATGTTTATATTCGTTTATTCTTTTATAAAAAGGTCTGCCTGTTTGTTCTATATACGTTTTATTGCAAGTGCCACAGCATAATTCGTAAACCCCCGATTTATTTTCTTTTTTTGTTTTACTTTCATTATTTTTGATATATCGAGATAATGTGTTATTTGTACGGAAAGCGATATTTACATGATTTCTATGGAAAAAATTTTGAATTTTATTAGTTAATTTTCCGGTATAGGTGAGTGTATGAAATTTTTCTTTGTTTAGTTGTTTGTACGGGAACACCAGGCCTATTGCTTTTTTAAATTGTTTTTTCATTAAAATATTATCTACGAAAACGCTACTATACCCATTGTTTATACTAATTTGTTTTATAATATGTAATTCTTTCTGAAAATTTTCTTCCGTTAATGGTGTATTTATTAGTCTATGGATGAAACTATTATAACCCAAGATTTTATGTGTGAACGGGTGGTTAGAATTAGCGTGTATAGTTATATCTGAGTATGTTGGTTTATGGAAGATTTCAAAATCGTGTTTATTCATTTTGTTTGATATTTTTAACCCGTTCACATATAAAATCTCGGCTTATAATAGTTTCATCCATAGACTAATAAATACACCATTAACGGAAGAAAATTTTCAGAAAGAATTAAATATTATAAAACAAATGGATACAGTAGCGTTCTCGTGGATAATATTTTAATGAAAAAACAATTTAAAAAAGCAATAGGCCTGGTGTACCCGTAAAAAAACAACTAAACAAAGAAAAATTTCATACACTCACCTATACCGAAAAATTAACTAATAAAATTCAAAATTTTTTCCATAGAAATCATGTAAATATCGCTTTCCGTACAAATAACACATTATCTCGATATATTAAAAATAATAAAAGTAAAACAAAAAAAGAAAATAAATCAGGGGTTTACGAATTATGCTGTGGCACTTGCAATAAAACGTATATAGGACAAACAGGCATACCTTTTTATAAAACAATAAAGAAACATAAACATAGCTTTAGAATGAAAAATAACAAATCTCATTACGCCAAACATTTAACAGAGCAAAATCATACATTCAATGAAGATTTCAAAATTTTGCATAACGGAAAGAAAGGAAAATTACTGAATTGTTTAGAACAGGTAGAAATTAATCAGAAAAAATCCTCAGGTCTATTACTCAACGATCAATTAGATGGGGGTGGGCCTCCTTTATTGAACTTGTTCTAGGTATTAAGGTAAATATTGTTAATGAATTTAGTACTTGTAATTAGGTAAACTATGTATTCTGAAACATACTTTGTTAGTTAATTTACATCGTGCTCCAGAAGAAGACACAGTGTGTCGAAACAATTGTCAGCAATAATAAACAAAAGTGGTGATCTTTAACATTTGTTTAAATTTGTATTCCTAGTTATAATGGATCTCCATCAAGAAACGGCTATGTCAGTGCAATATATACGGAGTAGTTTTTGTGATCTTGACAATTATATAAACACCATTCGATTTCAAGTAAAATTGTACAAACGAAAACTATTGATTTTATTATATAAACTACAGTCCCTGGTCAAATTATTAGACGCATTGTATTTTTTTTAGTAATTTTATGTTTCTTAAGAGTTTTTATGTAATAATGGTATATTTAAACTACAATATTATTGATTTTTATTTAAAAGAATTGTTGTAGACTACATATTTGTATTTATTTTTAACATATGGCAACACTGTGTTGACAAAGTGATACATGAACGTAAACAAGTACAAACCTGTATCAGTCGCGATCGGAATCGAGTCAGGTACGGACGTGTTTCTGTGGCTTTATGGACTGTGATTGTTTGTTTAACAGTTTTTATACTACTCAGTTATTAGTTTATTTTGTATGCAGTGTTTTAAAAAAGTAATTGGACTATTTTCATTATGGGTAGAAAAGGCGATCTTTCACCACGTAAAAAAGCTGAAGTGAAGGCCCTTGTGATTGCGAAAACATTTACAAACCGAGAAATATCACGAAGATTGGAGGTTTCTGAAGCTAGTGTACAACGCATAAAAAAGAAAATTGAGTCAGGGAAGGAATTAAGCCCGAAAAGAAAGAAAAGATGCGGTAGAAAACCAATTTTCGCTCCACGGTCAGAGAGATGTTTGAAGAAAATTTGTGTAGAAAACGGATTTGCTACCACAAAGGTAATAAAATCACAACTCCAGGATGCTAGCGTAAATGCTTCTGAGCGCACTGTTCAAAGCAAATTGAAAGAATTAGATTTTAAGGCCTGTCGCCCCGCCAGGAAGCCCAAGTTAACAGCTGCAATGAAAGCAAAGCGCCTGAAGTGGGCCAAACAATGGCAAGACAAAGATGTGGACTTCTGGAGATCGGTAAGATACAGCAATTTAATCAATAATTGATACATTATTATCATTTTCAGTTAAATAAAGCAAATAAACATGGAAGTTTATATATTTTTTTTCCTATTTTTGACAGGTCTGCTTCAGTGACGAAAGCACATTCGAAATTTTGCAGAATAAAGCTCAGTATGTGCGTCGTCGTCATGGAGAAAAGTTTCATCCTGATTGTGTCGTCCCGACGGTTAAACATCCCACCAAAGTGATGATTTGGTCAGTCATCAGCGGCAAGGGCACTGGACGTCTGTACGTCGTCAAAGGAATAATGAAGCAAGATCAGTACAAAAGAAGTATTACAAAATCGGTTGATTCTGCAGCTCAGAGAATGGTTTCCAAATGGGGAACCATTCACTTTCATGTAAGATGGAGCTCCCTGCCACACTGCTCGGTCTGTTAAAGCTTTTTTGGCAGAAAAAAATATCCCTCTGTTGGATTGGCCGGGTAATAGCCCTGATATGAACCCCATTGAAAATGTGTGGGAGCTGATGAAAAGAGAAGTAGCTAAAGATGTGATTACCAACAAAACCCAGCTCCTAGAAAAGATTATTCATGTGTGGAATCATCATCCTCAAATGCAGGAGACAGTACAATCTTGCATTGATAGCATGCCGCGCAGAATTAAAGCTTTGATAGCGGCTAAAGGTGGCTCAACTAAATATTGACTTTTACTAACATTAATTTCACTTTTCTTTAAAACTTAATAAACTTATGCTTTTCTAAATTAATGCTGTTTTATTTATGTCAAATAAATAGGTAATTGATTGGATAATATAAAAATAAAAAACAAATCAATTTAACTAAGTTGGGAATGTGGAATCTTTGGCACAATGATACTACTCAGTATACATCACCACTACACCAAACACTTTATTTTTGCACTCGACGCGCGTTTCGCTAACCATGTTAGCTTCATCAGGAGCGATGATTGCATCAGTCAATCATCGCTCCTGATGAAGCTAACATGGTTAACGAATCGCGCGTCGAGTGCAAAAATAAAGTGTTTGGTGTAGTGGTGATATATACTGAGTAAAATCAATTTAAAATAATAAAACGGTACAATATCATTCGGTAATTAATATTTTACATGAAATCTTGCAGTGCGTCTAATAATTTGGCCAGGGACTGTACATATTTTAATGTTTTCGTTTATACTTGTATATGTACCAACATACATAATAATAACTTTAGTGTGACTTGTTTTATTTTCCTTTGAACGTTTTCTTTCAATTTAATAATTATTATTATTCATTTTTCTGAGCATTAGCGCCTTATCTAAATAAAAAAGTAGTGAAAAATGATATTAGATTTTGTGTACTGTTTGTGACGAACTTCGGATATAGCGAATCATTTTTAGTGATTTTCTGGAGTTCGTTATAAACGGACTTCACTGTATAGAGGAAATGTTGAATAGACATTATTAAATCACAATAATAAATTAGTGAGGGTTCCTTTCTATTTTGACAAAATCTTCCCAAATACCTATGATCTAATCTGAACTAATGAACAGCTTCATAAATAAAATACTAAAATTCATACTTATTATAGTGTTTATTAACTTCAATTAGTTAGGAAAAATTATTAGTACAAATAATAAAATTATCTTAGAAGTAGATCTACTTTTAAGCACACATGAACAGAATATGTGCTAAAATAGAATTATTTATGAGTTATACTGAGATACTACCTAATATATTAAATTAATTTTATTCTAAGTCACCTGGAGTACTGTGGCTGCAGAATGACCTCCATGGAAGGCGTACTACTTGAGTGACCAGCGTTTCTAAAGGACTTATTGGACCAATGTTTTTAATTTCGTGTGAGCTCACCTGTTGTTAACTGCAAAGAGCCAGACCAAAGCATAAGAGGAGGATCTTGCTTCGAGGAGAGTACGACTTACTAGTAAGGTTTTGAAAATACTTTTGTAAGATCAGAAAAAATACCTTTTCTTGAATTGTGACGCCGATAGAACGATCGACCTCGCCTTTTACAATTAGGTCAAATTCAATTTTTAAAACTGAAAGTTTGCCAGATTAGGAAATCTTTTCCTCAAATGCTTAAAATTTTTAAAAAGTCAATAATGATTAAAAAGGTATTTTTCGTGAATATGGCTGGGAAATTAAATTTCAATAGATAAAAGGAAAATGGCATTCATTATAAATTTCTGTATAATTTTGGACCACCTAAAATACAACCAAAATTTTCAGTTTCAAAACTCACGGTTGGTTTAATATTTAAATTCACAAAAATGTGTATGTGTAATATATATATATATATATATATATATATATATATATATATATATATATACAGGGTGCCCCCATATGTATGGAATAATGATTCCATAGCATTTAATTTTTCAGTGTATCAAAAAAATGTTTAAATAACAATTATAGAGATGTTTTGAGCTGTCAGTTCGAAGAAATTACGCCATTTTATTTTTTTTAAAATGGAAAGCCCTGTATATTATTTTATTTTTGAGTTCTACTAAAAATTCTAGATCAGGGGTCGGCAACCTATGGCACGCGTGCCATCTCTGGCACGCCAAGCAATTTTGAATGGTACCTATTCAAAGTTTACACATTAATTCTGTAATCTGTGACATGTTTCGAAATTAAGTAAATAATCGAAGACAGTATTACTTTAACGATACAAACAAAAACGATATATTATATAGGTTACTAGGTATTATTACCAAAAACTACAAAATGTATATTTTGTAATTTATAATTTTACTGAATGCATTTGCTTGGCTTTAATTTCGGCAAGTATTAAAAACGGCAAGCCTCAAAATATAAGCCTAGGCAATAACACAAATAAACGTCCTCAATTCAGATCGATCAAAAGAGCCACTATAAGGCGGTTTTTGTTTGACTTGACTTCAATCGTTCCGACGCGCGCCGCAACTCTTTCTATATTGCCGAACTTTAGTTTTTGTTAGATTTAACTTCTAGGCGGCCCTTTGATTGTAAAGGGCGCGTTGTAGATAATAATTTTTGTTCTAAGAAATTTAATAAACGTAATTATTGGAGTTTTCTGGAAACATTATTTTTCTATATATAGCAAGCGGCTACATGTTTGGATCATTTAGTATAGAAGTAACATCCGTTCCAGTCAATAGTCGTCGAAAAGTTTAAAAATTAAAATTACATTGCGTTATGGCCGCGAAGAAACAGAAGGTAGACGTTCGATCATTTCAAACTTCATGGACAACAGATTACGGTTTTGTACAGCAAAACGATCGGGCCATTTGTGTCCTATGTCGGGAAAGCGTAGTTTTCCGGACATCTAGTGTTCAACGACATTTCCAACTAAAACATGAATTGCCATTTAAGGCTGATAAAAGGGAGGCAATACAAAGAGCAAGTAAACAATACGAGAAACAGTCAACATTCTTTAGCAAAGTTTTCCAAGGAAAAAATCAGGTAACTGAATGCAGTTTCAAAATTGCACAATCGTTGGCACAAAAGGGTAGGCCGTTCACTGACGGAGAATTTATGAAGCAAACGTTTTTGAATACTGGCGAGATTTTATTCGACGACTTGCCCAATAAGGATACAGTATTGGCCAGGATTAGGGATATATCGGCATCAGCGCGGACCATCGAGAGACGAATTACCGAAATGACACAAAATGTCCAAAAACAGCAGAGAGACGCTATCAAACGGAGTTTTGTATTTAGTGTAGCATTGGATGAAAGTGTCGATATTAATGACATTGCCCGTCTGGCAATCGTTGCGCGATACTTCGATGATGGCAGTGTGTATGAAGAGCTGATTTGTCTGCTCCCATTGCAGGGAACTACAAGAGAAGAGGATATATTTTCAGAATTTGTTAAACATTTTTATCAGCTATATTACTACAAACACATATAAATATTTTTCAAATTTAAAAACTTATATATCCAGTGTCGACGACGGTGCACTAATAGACGAAATTCTTAAATATATGACTAATTTAAAAGAGGAGTTTATCGAGAGGGATCAGGATTTTGATAAACATGGTCCTATGTTGGTTTTTTAATCAAACCAGATTTAATGGATTTTTCCAGCAGTTGCTTTGACATATCTCTTTTCTCATGGATGGACATTAATGATTTTGATCTTCAATACATTGAATTTAAAAGCTCCGAGTTATGGAACACGAAATCTGTAGCATTAAGAAGGGTATTAGAAGGTGACTGCCAGAACCATTCAAACGAGATACTCAGTTGTTGGATGAGTTTACCAGAGAAATTTATTTGTCTTAAGAAAGTAGCGTTTGCCATGCTTTCAGCTTTCGGATCATCCTATATCTGTGAACAACTTTTTTCCCATATGAGAGTGATTTTAAACCAGTACCGAAGCAGGCTGAAAACAGACAACTCGGAAGCATGTGTGACACTGAATATAACCAGACATGAACCGGATATAAGAAAACTCTCTAAAGAACTTCAAGCACAGGGTTCACACTAGGTCCTAGGACTAGTATAATAAAATTATTTGTTAAATGTTAAATTTTTTTTGTAATTAAACCTTCTAAAAACAATATTTTAAGTCAATTTAAGTTAATTTTTGTTAATTTTAGTTGTAGTAAGTACCTACGTCGGCACGCAAAGTGTATAGATGAAAACTGGCCGACCCCTGTTCTAGATATTATTTGTCTAACATACCATATGCCTGAATTGAACAGTTTTGCAATTACTGATATATGAAATTAAGATCAAATTAAAAAAAAATAAGCTAGCGTATGTCAAACATTTACTTCAGGTAACGACTCAACACGTCAAAAAATGATTTTTTGACCAAAACGTTTATTGCTGCATTTTGTGAAACTGCAATTTGGGCGTAATATCATAATGGTACATTTAACAGAAACCGAACGAAACACTTTGTTAATGATGGTTAGTTACGGAGACCGTAGAACACAACAGGAGGTGTGTCAGCTTTTTAACCCCAAAATATCCGAATCGAGAACCTATTACCCAATCTGTAGTTAGCAACACATTAAAACGATTTAGACAATCAGGTCATGTTAAGGATCGTTCTAAATCTGGATCTCCAAGCGATGATGTTTTATTGGAAATTACAGAAAATCCCCATATAGCCACTCGTCAACTTTGCCTAGACCAATATAAGTAAAGGTACCTTATCCATACAAACCCATTCTATTGCAAGAATTATCTGAAGATAACTACGATAGACGCATTGAATTTTGCAAAGTCATGATGGAACGAATCAATAATGATCCTAACCTAATTCATAATATTGTTTTTTCTGACGTGGTCACATTTTGTCTTAACGGGAGAATTAACAGGCATAACTGCCGGTACAGGTCTACTGAGAATCCCCACTGGATAATCGAGAGTCATTCTCAAAAAAAAATAAACGTGTGGGCAGGGATTTGTGGACGTCATATCATTGGTCCCTTTTTTATCGATGGAAATCTTACAGGACAGCGGTATTTACAGTTACTCCAAGAGCAAGTTATTCCAACTTGTGCAGGTCTTTTTCCTGATGAAAATAATTTGGATACCCCTAGGAGGAATCTGTGGTATCAACAGGACGGAGCACCTCCTCACTATGAAGTCAATGTTCGTAGCTATTTGGATGCGATTTTTCCCAATCGAAGAACAGGCAGAAGAGGTGCCTGCAAGGAGTCCCGACCTTACGTCACTCGATTTTTTTATGGGGTTATTTGAAAACCAAAGTTTACCGAAGTCGACCTGAAACTGTAGAAGATTTACAACAAAGAATTAAATATGACATGGCACAGATCACCCCGGATTCTCTTCAAAACTCTGTTCAGGCTGTTTATGACAAATTGGGTCATTGCCTCTCTGTTAACGGTAGGCATTTTGAGCACTTGTTACCTTAAAAATAAACCTACAGTATTTATTAATAGTTTTTTGCCTTATTTTATTTTAAATTTCAATTTAAATATGTGGTATGTTAGACAAATAATATCTAGAATTTGTAGTCGAACTCAAAAATAAAATAATATACAGGGCTTTCCATTTAAACAAATTTAAGATGGCGTAATTTCTTCGAACTGACAACTCAAAACATTTTATTGTCAACGTCAGCATGTGCGCCATATAACACCTTATAATTTTTTTTTTAAACATTTTTGTGATACACTGATTAATAAATGCTGTGGAATCATTATTCCATACATATCGGGCATCCTGTATATGTACATATATATACACACATACACACATACGTACATACATAGTGTTTTTTAAGTCCGGTCATTATTTTTAACAGGTTATAGTACTCTCTAAAATAAATTACTTCGCTAAATACATCCTACATACAACTTCAATAATGGTGATTTGAAACTATTTAAATTTATTAATTGATGCCGATCTAAAAAAAGAACTAAACCACAAGAACACATGTATTTTAAAAGGCGGTACCGTACCGAATTAGATAGGTCGAAATGAGATAATACTCTCATTCCTATGAAACTATTTCTTGTCGATTGCTTTTACTTTCCATGTACGCGTAGAGTCTTGAAATAGGGTCCAAGTGCAAGTAGGGCTTGTGCAGTTAGTGTCCCGTACGGTGATTGCTTTTACAATAAAAAATTTTGTTACTCTAAATGAGTTTTCAACAAAGTTTATTTTCGATCTTTCCTGAAAACTTACGACCTTGAAACTTTTTTTTTTTTTTTAAATATACCAAATAAACTACGAGGCTGGTTTAAAAAGTCCGTGCAAAGTCCGAGAGATGGCACCACCGGCGCGTATCGAGGTCATGTTTAGTTAGTAGCATCTTTTGAATGAACGCACACCAAGTTTCAGCCATATTGGTCTATTTCTTTGTGTTTGGCATTCGTGTGAATCAAGGAAGTCGAGTGATTTTCAAGAAATGGACGAAAAAGAATTTCGTGTGGTGATTAACCATTACTTTATGAAAGGCAAAACGCCTCAGGAGACTAAAGAGAAGCTTGATAAACATTATGGTGACTCTACACCTTCGATTAGAACAGTTTATAAGTGGTTTCAAAATTTTCGGACCGGCCATATGGGCACAAGTGACGTTGAACGTTCTGGACGGCCTGTGGAGGTTACGACTCCAGAAATCATTGATCAAATCCATGATATGGTGATGGATGACAGAAGAGTTAAGGTGCGTGAGATTGCTAGTGCTGTGGGCATCTCGACTGAACGGGTACATAATATTTTGCATAAACATTTGGACATGAGAAAGCTAACCGCAAGATGGGTGCCGCGATTGCTCACGCTTGACCAAAAACGGAATCGTGTGAAGTGTTGCAAGGATGGTTTGCAGCTGTTCCAGAAGAATCCGAGGACTTTAAGCGTCGTTTCGTCACTGTGGATGAAACATGGATACATTACTATACTCCTGAGACCAAACAACAATCTAAACAATGGGTTACCAAGGGGGAATCTGCACCAAAAAAGGCGAAGACCGTTCCTTCGGCCGGAAAGGTTATGGCGACTGTCTTTTGGGATTCGCAAGGGATAATCCTCATCGACTATCTGGAAAAGGGTAAAACTATTACAGGTGAATATTATTCAACGCCCGCGATTGGCCCACAAGAAAGTCCTTTTCCATCACGACAACGCACCAGTACACACCTCAGCAGTTGTGGTCGCAAAATTAATGGAAAAAGGATTCCAACTCCTTTCACATCCCCCCTATTCTCCAGACTTGGCTCCCTCGGACTACTATTTGTTCCCCAATTTGAAGAAATGGCTGGCGGGACAAAGATTTTATTCAAACGAGGAGGTGATTGCAGACACTAATGGATATTTTGCAGACTTGGACAAATCCTATTATTCGGAAGGGATCAACAAACTAGAACATCGTTGGACGAAGTGTATAAGCCTAAAAGCAGACTATGTCGAAAAATAAAAAAGGTTTACCCCAAACACATAAGTAGTTTTTATTTTTGCACGGACTTTTCAAACCAGCCTCGTATTAGTCGTGATAATTTTTGATCAATCTACACCTTGTAGAGAATCTTCCAGGATTTTTTCAAAATTTTTTTGATCAGTACTTTTCAAGATAGGGGAGGGACAGCGACTTTCGCGATTCCGTTAGTGCGCTTATCACTGGAGAATCATTTATCCGATTTACGTGCTTTTTTTTTTTAAACATACATTTGTTCTCTGTCCAGATTATAAGAAATATTTTATTACGTTAGGTGACATAGGGAGTAAGCAGTGACGATAATAGTGAATCAAGGCAAATATTTGCCGGTAGCGCGTTCTCTTGCAATACACTGCGTAAAGCATTAAATATTGAACAATATCATGCAGCAAAGTATATATAAAATGCAACGTCTCTCTGTCTGTCTGTCTGTTAGTGCTGGTTTCACTTGAGAACCACTTATCTGATTTACGTGTTTTTATAAATTTATACATATGTTCTATATAATTCGATATAAGCCTAGATAATGGGAGATAACGTGAGATAATGGGAGATAAGTATAAATAATGGGAGATAAGCAGAGATAAGTCAAGATAATGGGAGTTATGGTGAGATAATGGGAGATAAGGAGAAATATTGCGAGATAAGTCGAGATAAGCCTAGATAATGGAAGATAAGGTGCAATAATGGGAGATAAGGAGAAATAATGGGAGATGAGCAGAGGTAAGCCTAGATAATGGAAATTAAGTAGAGATAATCGGAAATAAGGAGAAATAATGGGAGATAAGGGGAAATAATAGCAGATATTTTATTACGTTAGGTAACATAAGGAATAAGCAGTGACGATAGTAGTGAATCAAGTCCACGCGAACGGAGCCGCGGGCACGGCTAGTTATATATATTTTTAAACTCGTGTTTTACCTACTTTAATTTGACACCCCACTCGATAACCTGGTAATTTTTTTACTCCCTATTTGACTCCCCAAAACTAACCCCATAAATCAAAGTGATGTAAATGATATCGTTCAGATAACAGGACAGGATTAAACACAATTTTAAGGTGGAATTTTTATAAAACAAGTCTTTTGAAATTCCTTTACGGGCTACGTTGGACAAAGTGACTTTTCATCTAATGAAATGGAACGGAAGATTTCATAGTTTTGATTTGATGAGAAATCGTGGTTCTTGGGATTAAACCGTGTCAATTTGAGGTAACTTTTCTACGTTTCACTTACAATTGCAGGAGGCATCTTCGGGGATCTTTAATCTTCGAGAACCACACCTTCTCATTTATCTAATAGGTACTATACCAGTCAAAAATAATGCTCCAAACTAAAAAAAACACGAATAAAAAGATTATATTTTAAAAAATTCCGAAAGTTATTTACTTTCCTCGCAAATATAAGTTGTAACGTCAACGTGATATTTTTGAGGATCGAATACAGATATCTCGATCCCAAGGCCCGTGAAAAGAACGTATCACATGATAATGTCAAAGCAATCCCCTTCTTACCTCCACGACCATTTATCACTATGTTTGACCTGCACTCCCTTCCCTCGCACTAATATCGCTTAAAAACTATACGTTCCTTTCCTACTACCAAGGACCATGAAAAGGACGTATCACATGATAATGTCAAAGCAACCCTCTTTCCGCTACGACCCTTTAACATAATGTTTGACCTCCTTCACCCCTTTCCCTCGAAATAATATGGATCAAAAACTATACGTTCCTTTCCTACGTTATATGTGCACCCAAAATGGATATTTTGTTTCATTCGAGAGCGCCAACAGATAAACGAACAGTCCGAGACGAAAATTGGAAACTATGCTGTTCGGGATATAAGAACAAACGTGAAACGTATAAATCGCAGCGGGTTACTTTTTCATGAATACAAAAGTGTCCTCAGCAAGAGAAGTACTCAGGTTGATTTTTCACAATACTTCTTTTAGCAATGGAAGTAAAATGTGACAATAACTTTTTTTTATGTTCCAACTACCGAGGAATTTCAATACTTAACACAGTAGCCAAAATGTATGAGCAAATCTTGCAAAGAAGAGTTCGAAAAATTATAAAACCTCAATTAGAGAAATCCCAAAGTGCATTCAGGAAGGGAAGAGGAGCACAGGATTATATCTTTATTATTAAGAATTTAATAAGTAAGAATCACAGAATACCAGGTGTAGAAGTATGAAATGGGGATTTCAGACAACAGATGGTGCACCAATGCAGTTTATGCTATAAAGTTTTGACACTGCGCCATTTTGTTGTGATCAACAAGTGTCAGACGCGCACGAATGATAAATTGGAAAAGTGTGTGCATAGTGTTGTATTCAATATGTCGAAATTTATACCGAACTAAGAGCATTCGCGGACAGCATTAATTTCTTGTTTTCATTTGAAGAAAACTGCTGTTAAATCATACCGATTACTTCGACAAGCTTATGGTGAACATGCTCCATGGCAAGATATGTGTGAACGATGGTTCCGGCGTTTCAAAAGTGGTGACTTCGATATTGCAGACAAGGAACTTGGAAAACCCCAAAAAAATAAAATGATGTGGAATTGCGAGCATTGTTGGACGAAGATGATTCGCAAACACAAAAACAACTCGCCGAGCAATTGGGCGTTAGTCAACAAGCTGTTTCCAATCAGCTACGAGAGATGGGAAAGATTCAGAAGACCAGTAGATGGGTACCACATGAGTTGAACGACAGGCGAATGGAAAAGCGCAAAACATGACATTTTGCTTGCTCGGTACAAAAGGAAGTCGTTTTTTTTTTACATCGTGTAGTTACAGGGGATGAAAAGTAGATTTATTTTGAGAATTCCAAGCGCAAAAAATCATGGGTAGACCCAGGAGCACCATCCACATCGACCGCAAGACCGAATCGCTTTGGCAGAAGGGCGATGCTCTGTGTTTGGTGGCCCCGGAGGAGCGTGGTCTATTATGAGCTGTTAAAATCTGGGGAAACAGTTAATACTAAACGTTACCAACAACAATTGACCGATTTGAACCGTTCGCTGCTTGAAAAAAGGCCAGAATACCGAAAGAGGCAACACAAAGTCATTTGTCTTCATGACAATGCTCCATCACATACGACAAAATCAGTTCGCGACACGTTGGAAGCACTCAGCTGGGAAGTTCTACCCCCCCATGCGGCTTACTCACCAGACTTGGCTCCTTCCGATTACCACATGTTTGCATCGATGGGTCACGCACTTGCTGAGCAGCGTTTTGGTTCGTAGGAAGATGTGAAAAAATGGCTCGATGAATGGTTTGCAGCAAAAGAGGAAGATTTTTACTGACGTGGTATTCACAAATTGCCCGAAAGATGGGAAAAATGTATAACAAGCGATGAAGCATACTTTGAATAAAGCACTTTTTATCATTCTTCCCAATTTAACATGTTTTTTTTTAGAAAAAAATCCGCATTTCATGCTTGTATCCCTGGTATACGTTGCGTTTCTAGATCTTGAAAAAGCCTTTGATAGTGTCCCAAGGCAACTTATATGGAACAGCTTAATAGCAAGAGGAATAAACACACAGGTATGTAAGCTGTGTGTTTACACACAGCTTACATAGCTTGTAACCAAGATGTTATGTAAGAACGGGAAAATATGTGTCCGAGGCGCATAACAAAAGGGGGACTTAGACAAGGGGGAGTTTTAAGTCCAACCTTGTTCAACTAATAATGGACGATGTAATAAAAGAAGTAAAAACAAAAGTTAAAAAATACAGGGTCGGCTATAAAAATATGATACTGACAGAAATATCTGAAAGCGCCTATGCTGATGATCTGGTAATTTACGCCAAGAACGGGAGAGAGTTACAGTACAATGTAGAAGTATGGAAGGCAGAATTGCATAAAGGAAATCTAAGATTAAATATTTATCTGTCTATATAGACAAGCCCAAGACAATGATAATAGGCCAAGACAAAGAACAATAAAAATTGACGGTAGAGAGATAGAACAAGTAAAATCTTTGAAATATCTAGAAACGGAAATACATAAAACAGGAAAGAACGATGCGGAAATAAAGGATAGAATAGAAAAGGCGCTAAAAGCATTCTTCAGTCTCAACAATACATTTATACGTAAAAAAGAGGTTTCCATAAATACAAAAACTATAAAACTATATTTAGACCTATCCTAATATATGGCAGCGAAAGCTGGGTACTCACAAAAAGAACGAGCAGTAAACTTCAAGCAATTGAGATGAAATATCTTAGAGCAGTAGTAGGCATAACAAGAAGACACAAAATTAGAAACACCGAGGTGAGAGAACAATTGCAGATAGAACCGCTAACGACAACAATAAAAAAGAACCAATTGAGATGGTTTGGCCACTTAGTGAGAATGAATCAGAGTCAACAAGCAAAAGTAATATGGGAAACCCGAATGATGCAGAAAAGACTAAGGGGTAGTCCAGCCAAAACATAGAAAACTGAAGTAGCTGAAAAACTGAAGGAAAGGAAAACGACTTGGGAGGAAGGAAAGGGCAAGAAGCAAGAAGGAATCGGTCAAATTTGTATACAATTTTTTGATAGAATGTATTTAACATGAAAATATACACCTTGACATCTAACGGTACATCAAGGTATTTGATTAGTAAATAAATAAATAAATAAATACATTTTTATACAGTGCAGTTTAGGATATTTAAGGTTGATATCACAGTTGATTATCTCGGAAAGTAATTAAGCCTTAGTGTCACAATCATGGAAATAGCCAGCCTAATCAAAAGCATTTTCAAAACGCAAAACTATAGTTATAATAAATAAATACCTCATTTATAAAATGATGATACTACCGAGTGCGGTAAGGTACCCGTAGATAACTAGCATTCGAGCTTTTGACACAACATAAAACTGTCTTTTACCATATTATGTTTTTTATACAACTTAAACTATAAATACCTCATTTAACAAAAGTAGTGGTACAAAAGTACAAAAAATCGCGTACAGTGTTGCCAACTATTTGTAGCGTCGGGCCGTTTCACTTGCTGAAAACTTATAAGACATATTTTGGCAATAACTGACCATGTGCTAGTATAATATTCCATAAAACAATTTATATATATGAATAATAAATACATAAACCACACCAATATGGGAAAATTGTTTACTGTTTTGCAGCTAATATTGTTAATATTAGGTGAAAATAAAAAACAAATATTTTAAAGTAGATCACTTTAAAAACGGAACTCAAAACGAAATATTCTGATTTATTTTACTTTCTAGTTTGTTTAAAACATGAATTTAATTAATCAATGATCTACTTTAAAATGTTAACTTAAAAAGTACCTAAAAATGACGCTAATTATTTTACAAACATAACCACGTGTTCCTGACTACAGTTTAACTTTTTTAACAAAGAACGATATTTTTCCAACGTTGCGAGGCACAATACAGGAATATAAAATTAAAAATAAATATTTAACTTTCGTCAAGTAATGTTAAAAATCAACTATAAATTTGTTAAAAGTAGCTGAATCACAGTATATTAATACATAACAGTTCATATACACTACATGGACTAGAAGACGCCGACGTGGGGGGAGGAAATGTTACATGATCAACATCAGTGAAAACTACATTCATAAACACGCATATGTGGTGCGATCCAAAATTCCCAAACTAACGCTATATAACATAGGAAGACCATGGATATGAAAAAAGGGCGGCACGTGGATGTGAAATTTTGTTTTAAAAAACTCGACAAAAATGCTACTGGAAAGTATGGATGATGTGAAAATTATTTGAAGGCTGAGCCCTGAGCTGTACACAAATTTTCGGGGGGTTCTAGGGCAGAGGTCGGCAACCTATGGCACGCGTGCCATCTCTGGCACGCCACGCAATTTTGAATGGCACGCGTACCTATTCAAAGTTTACACATTAATTCTGTAATCTGCGACATGTTTCGAAATTAAGTAAATAATCGAAGACAGTATTACTTTAACGATACAAACAAAAACGATATATTATATAGGTCACTAGGTATTATTACCAAAAACTACAAAATATATATTTTGTAATTTATAATTTTACTGAATGCATTGGTTTGGCTTTAATTTCGGCAAGTATTAAAGACGGCAAACCTCAAAATATAAGCCTAGGCAAAAACACAAATAAACGCCCTCAATTCAGATCAAAAGAGCCGCTATAAGGCGGTTTTGGTTTGACTTGACTTCAATCGTTCCGACGCGCGCCGCAACTCTTTTTATATTGCCGAACTTTAGTTTTTGTTAGATTTAACTTCTAGGCGGCCCTTTGATTGCAATGGGCGCGTTGTAGATAATAATTTTTGTTCTAAGAAATTTAATAAACCTAATTATTGGAATTTTTCTGGAAACATTATTTTTCTATATATAGCAAGCGGCTACACGTTTGGATCATTTAGTATAGAAGTAACATTCGTTCCAGTCAATAGTCGTCGAAAAGTTTTAAAAATTAAAATTACGTTGCGTTATGGCCGCGAAGAAACAGAAGGTAGACGTTTCGATCATTTCAAATTTCATGGACAACAGATTACGGTTTTGTACGGCAAAACGATCGGGCCATCTAGTGTTCAACGACATTTCCAGATAAAACATGAATCGTTATTTAAAGATAACGCTGATAAAAGGGAGGCAATACAAAGAGCAAGTAAACAATACGAGAAACAGTCAACATTCTTTAGCACAGTTTTCCAAGGAAAAAATCAGGTAACTGAATGCAGTTTCAAAACTGCACAATCGTTGACACAAAAGGGTAGGCCCTTCACTGACAGAGAATTTATGAAGCAAACGTTTTTGAGTACTGGCGAGATTTTATTCGACGACTTGCCCAATAAGGATACAATATTGGCCAGGATTAGGGATATACCGGCATCAGCGCGGACCATCGAGAGACGAATTACCGAAATGACACAAAATGTCAAAAAACAGCAGAGAGACGCTATCAAATGGAGTTTTGTATTTAATGTAGCATTGGATGAAAGTGTCGATATGAATGACATTGCCCGTCTGGCAATCGTTGCGCGATACTTCGATGATGGCAGTGTGTATGAAGAGCTGATTTGTCTGCTCCCATTGCAGGGAACTACAAGAGGAGAGGATATATTTTTAGAATTTGTTAAACATTTTGAAAAGCGGAACATTGATTTAAATAAAAATTTTTATGTAACGACAGATGGCGCTCCTGCTATGATTGGGAGACATAAACGATTTATTTCCCTTCTTATTGAACGCATGGGTCGATCAGTTTTTGAATTTTCATTGCATAATTCACCAAGAGAGTTTGTGCGCTAAAATCTCCGCTGGAAGTTTAAAATCCGTGACGGATAGGGTGGTTAAAATAGTTAACTACATTGTCGGTCGTTCTTCACTGATCCATAGACAATTTAAGGCGTTTCTGCAGGAATTAGAAAGTGCATATTCAGATATACCAATGCACAATAATGTGCGCTGGCTCAGCCGTGGTAAAGTGCTCTCTAGATTTGTGCAATGTCTGGGCGAAATTAAATCGTTTTTGTTGGAAAAAAATCAAGTGGATGCTTATCCTGAACTAGAAGATAAGAACTAGATCTGTATGTTAATGTTTCTTACTGATAAGTGAACTTAACTTAAAGTTACAAGGTTCAGGCAAAACAGTTCTGGATTTATACGAATCCTGGAAATCATTCAAATTAAAAAATAGATGTATTTATCAGCGATATTACTACAAACACATATAAATATTTTCCAAATTTAAAAACTTATATATCCAGTGTCGACGATGGTGCACCAATAGATGAAATTCTTAAATATATGACTAATTTAAAAGAGGAGTTTATCGAGAGAGGTCAGGATTTTGATAAACATGGTCCTATGTTCGCTTTTTTAATCAAACCAGATTTAATGGATTTTTCCAGCAGTTGCTTTGACATATCTCTTTTCTCATGGATGGACATTAATGATTTTGATCTTCAATACATTGAATTTAAAAGCTCCGAGTTATGGAACAAAAAATTTGTAGAATTAAGAAGGGTATTAGAAGGTGACTGCCAGAACCATTCAAACCAGATACTCAGTTGTTGGATGAGTTTATCAGAGAAATTTATTTGTCTTAAGAAAGTAGCGTTTGCCATGCTTACAGCTTTCGGATCATCCTATATCTGTGAACAACTTTTTTCCCATATGAGAGTGATTTTAAACCCATACCGAAGCAGGCTGACAACAGACAACTCGGAAGCATGTGTGACACTGAAAATAACCAGACATGAACCGGATATAAGAAAACTCTCTAAAGAACTTCAAGCACAGGGTTCACACTAGGTCCTAGGACTAGTATAATAAAATTATTTGTTAAATGTTAAAATTTTTTTGTAATTAAACCTTCTAAAAGCAATATTTTAAGTTAATTTTTGTTAATTTTAGTTGTAGTAAGTACCTATGTGGGCACGCAAAATGTTGTATCGATGAAAACTGGCACCCCTTAGTTAAAAGGTTGCCGACCCCTGTTCTAGGGATTACACCACCTTGAGATTTTCAAAAAATTGAATTATGTTTTTTTGGCTAGATAAATTGTTTATACTTTCAAGAATATTTTAAACGTTTAACCATTTCAAAATTCAAATTATTTCCGAAGTTATAGCAATTAGAAGTGAGCGGGGCAGAGAGTCGGCCCGAAATTCAGATAGCGATCGGACAGGCACGAGCGGTCGAAGCCGTCACAAAAGGTATTGTTCTTTTAGTCAGTCCTTTATAACAATAAGTCCTTTGGGGAATTTTGGAAGCTGGTACACAAAATTGGAACTAGTTTAGACTCGCTGAACATTCAACGTCACAGAATCAGTTTACTATGGTCTTGCAATTAGAAGGGGTATAAATAAATCAGTTGAAGTAATGAAAAATGCGATATGGGTAACTTATTACCATAAAATATCCACTGATGAAAAGCCACAGCATAACAAATGCCCGTTTGGCAAAGATACCTGGTGTTCGTATCAGAAAGCGAAGGCTTCTAGAACTTTTAATTCTTGAAAGCATAAAAATTCTATTCCTGTAGTTGTCCCAAAGGTAATTGAACCGGTATACGATAGATTAACTGATACCGATTTGTTAGAACGCTGTTTAAACGGATACACTCAGTAACAACGAAAGTCTAAACGCTGCCATTTGGTTTATGGCTCCAAAAGTGCATTACAGTGGCACAAAAACTGTTGAAATTGCATCTTATATTGCAGCTAGTATATTTAATGACGGATATACTAATGTATTACAAATGATGCAATTATTAAACCTTGTAATTGGCCCAAGCGCGTTTCGATTTACCGAGAACTTGGATTCTCAACGAATATTTAGAGCCAACAGGAGACTAAAGAGGCCAGGAAATTGAAAAGAGCTGCTCAAAAGGAGTCGGAGGACATCGCGGCAACGATGGAAGACTTCATGTACGGTACAGGAATCGCAGATTGAAGGTAATTTAAAAAAATATTTGGTTTTAAGACGCTGACGCTGTAGTGTTTTTTCTTTTGCGTTTTTTTCGAAACTACTTTTTTGAAACTGGTGTACAAAATATCTAAAGGTCTACTTAACCGATTTTGTTAAAATTTACAACACATATTCTTTATAATATTATCTAAGATATAGCATAAAATTGTTTTGATTGGGTGCCACGTTCATAAATTATAAATTTTTTAAACTCAAAATTTCGATAAAAATCAGAGTTTTTTTTTCAAACAACTGTCATTTCTACAAAAAAATTTTAAATTTTTTTTTCCTATGCTACATCGTTAGCTATTTTTAAATAAGAAAAAAAATATTTTTGATTTTTCAGACGATTCCTGACAGAGAAAATAAGTACATCATCAGCAAGGGTTTTTAAAAGAGGCTCCTACTTGATGGCTCGTAACTCCGTCATTTTTTAATTTTTTTTATTCGTTATTATTTGAAGTTATTCATAAAACTACAACGTATATGTGTAAAGAAAATTATTTTTGTATATTTAATAACTGCATCAAAAAATTTTTCATTTTTATACCTATTTTTCCAAGCACCAAGGTGATGTAACATTAAGGCCGGCGAAACTTCGGTGGATGACGTGCATTTCGGAAGATCTTGGACTGCAACTACGCCTGAAATCATCGCCAAACTTCAACAGATCATTTGTGAAGACTGTCATTGAACAATTGGGGTTTTGGTGTGCCCCAGGGCTCCATACTGTCTCCTACTCTCTTTCTCATTTACATTAATGATCTGCTGGAAAAGACCGGGAATCCAATCTATAGCTTTGCAGATGACAGTACGCTTGTCTCTTCATTCACCTTGAACGCTCGGACAACGGCTGCTCAGGCGAATGTCCGCAGACAGCAGGAGGTCGTTCAACTCAACAAAGACCTGGAAGAAATTCTATCTTGGGGTGACAATAACCAAGTGGAATTTAACGCTACAAAAACCCAAGCGGCAGTTTTTTCTAAAAAAGTTAAAGTTGCTGAACCCGACATAGTTATGTCGGGGCACTCCATTCCCCTAGCATCGTCGCTCAATTTGTTGGGCGTTAGTTTGGGAGCAAATATGTCTTGGCATGAACATGTTGCAGGCATAGCAAGGAGAGCTTCTCAAAAGTTGGGAATATTATTTAGAACCAGAAAGCTTTACACCCCACAACAACTGTTAATTCTTTACAAAGCCCAAATTCGACCAACTATGGAATACTGCTCCCACGTTTGGGGCTCCGCTCCCAAACATACACTGCATTTGTTGGATTCAGTTCAGAGAAGAGCGGTCCGTCTGATTGGGGACCCGGAATTGACCGGCGGCCTTGATTCGCTGGAACATCGAAGAACGGTTGGCGACTTGAGTCTGTTCTACAAGTATTTTCATGGAAAGTGTTCGAAGGATGTAGCCCGCTTAATTCCTCAAAAAGCGGTGCATGTTAGAAATACACGTCGCGCTGGTGCTTCGCATCCGTATGAGGTTCAGCTTGTTACTCCGCGTACAACGCTTTTCAAGCAATCTTTTATATGGAGAACGTCATCCCTTTGGAATAATTTGCCCAGCGCTGTGTTTCCCACCGAGTACAATTTACAGCGATTCAAGAACAACGTGAATCGCTTTTTCCACACTCGTGCCGCTCCTGGAGCGCTTTAGGGACTTCCCTGCAGCACGTGTGCTAGACCAATAAAAAAAAAAAGAAAGAAAAAAATTCTGACATAAATGGAAAGATCATATATAAGTTTTATAACAAAACTATTTATATTTTTTTTCGTTACAATTAAAAAATTATATCAGATTGAAAACAAATTTTTAAACTTATTACCGAAGACGCGCCGAAAAAACCCGAGCGCGTGTGACGTCATAATGTTTATTTCTCCTCGACATCACCGACAGCTGATACGAGTGTATTAGTTTTCGATCAATTTATTCTTGTTATTATCAGTGTATTGATAAATTTATTGAAAATGCCTAATCTAAAAAGTTATCGTGCCTGTTTCGTAACATTTTGTACGAATATTACAAAAACAATTACTGAAAAATGTTTTTAAATGTGCCACAAGGCGTTAAACGTCGAAATCAATGGTTCCGAGCAGCACAACTTACTAATCCTAAAACATCAAATTTTTTGTTGTGAATATCATTTCAATGTAAGTATTTTAATATTCATTCATATCATATAATCATTCATATCAGAATAATATTATTGAGTGATTTTTGTTTTATTTAGTATTTCAAAATTTATATATCCAGCTAGGTTACACACTTGACCAAATAAACAGTGTAAATTGTTACAAATTACTGAAATAAATTAAATTTAATTAGTAACCAACAATAATCTTTTTGCACAAAACTTCAATAATTTTGACAGTACATACACAAGTAGAAGCTGTTGACAGTATTTACGTGAAAACACTTCAATTTGATGACGTCACAAACATGGCAGCCAAATCGTGGCGCTTTCGTAGTTTTTCTTTAAATTTTATAAATTTTTATTTATTCATAATTGTAAAGAATTTTTTAAAAGTTTTTTGCGTCAATTACACAGCCCCACAAAAAAAAAGTGGGGTATACTTTTGATGCGATATATCAGATCCGTAGTATTTTTGCCCGCTGATCACGAATCTGACGTCAGAATATCGCCATCACATCTCAATTTTTTTCTAACCTCAAAAAATAGGTAAAAATTAGTAAAAATTAAGAAAAATATACTCCTAAAAAATTGATTCCAGCTTTTTCATGAATTCAAAGATGTATTAATATGTATTCGGACACGCTAAGCTAATATTCATCGGTTGGATTGAGCCATACAGTTCTGTTTTCTTTCTAACCTCAATAAATCAGACAGATATAGTGCTTCTCGAATGCAAAAACGAATTCAAATTAAAATTCAACCGATCCTTACCAAATTTGGTACACGGGGATTTTTTGGGTCGCTGATCACGAATCTGAGGTTGGATTTGCAAAATTCAAGATGGCAGATGTTTTCGCGCCATTTTGAACGCCGAGAAAATTCATCGGTCGATTTTTATTCTTCTACCTGCATCCAGGGTACCTCCACGTGGTGACGGTGGGCAACGGTGTTACTCCACTAGCCGGCAGAGTCCCTGGATGCAATCAGACGAACAGCTCTTCTCTGAATAGAATCCAACAAATGCAATGTCGAACCCCAAACATGGAAGCAGTATTCCATAGTTGGCCGAATTTGAGCTTTGTAAAGAATTAACGGTTGTTGTGGAGTGTAAAGCTTTCTGGTTCGAAATAATATTCCCAAATTTTAAGAAGCTTTCGTTCCTATGCCTGCGACATGTTGATAGAGATTGGGAAAACATATTACAGGATATAGAATAGTATACCAAAACATGGTTATTAATTATTTACCAGTGCATCAATTAACCCAGAAAATTAAAGAATTAAGTTTATGCTTTTGTCAGGAGATATAGAATAGTATTCGCAACTGTTTAATAAAGTTATTTGAATGGATGTCAGTTTTCTCAATATCTAAAGTTAGCAGGAAGGTATACTTTTGGGCTAACGAAAATCATCTAGCGATAGGAGAAATATAAGTATTTAGCCATTAATCTTATCAGATTTGGTGAAGAATATTAAATACCTAATACAGTAATAGGACCAATATTTTTTCAATAGAAATTTAAATGGGATAACATGCTTGGAAATAATAAAGGAAAATGTTGAAAATTTGGTAACATAACATTCTTTCAGTAACCGCAGTTTTAAGTGATCGAGACAGGCTTAGATGCCGTCATGGCAGGTAGAAGAAAGAGAATTACGATGCAGGGACTCGGAAACCCAGTATCGGCGGTTGGTCAGGGTGGGAAAGCGGGCCCGCAGCCGTCGTCATCAAGCGACCGTAGCTCTTCATGTGTGGGTGACTTGGCTCATGTAGAGTATAATGCTACAAGAAAACGGTCTCACGGTACAAGGACTTTTCATAAGTGCGATAAAAACAGTGATTCATTTTGTTATATTTGCTGTCAACACGTATTGAGTAAAATGGGGTCACCGATAACGGATAAGCTTAAAACCTTATATAAGGATTGTTTTAACATTGAAATACAGCATCAGGATACAGATTGGGTTCCCCACATCATTTGCAGTTCTTGCAAAATAATGTTGTACATTAATAAGAAGGCGATTAAATATTCCAGACCAGCAATATGGAATAGACCATACAGTGAAAATGATTGCTACTTTTGTATGAATGTTGTATCTAGGCATAACCGAAAAAATAAAAGCACTATTACTTATAACGATGTTTCGACAGTAACAAGACCAACTAAACTAATTCCGCCTCCTGAACCACTTGATGCTGATGTTATGGAAACAAATGATTTCACCTTATCAGTTCATGCCGAAAACACTGAGACTGTCGAAAAAGATTCAAACACTGTTACTAATGAATGTTCTAGTGACAACCTATCATATACTAGTGACACAGATAAAGAATTTCTACCATACAACCGTAAACCAGAACCAATACTCGTATCACAGTCAGAACTTAGTGATCTAGTCAGAGATTTAGGCTTATCCAAAGATGGTTCAGAGCATCTTGCTTCCTTTTTAAAGAAAAGACATTTACTTAAGCCAGAAGCTACGATTTCTTATTATAGAAACAGAGATGAAGAATTTCGAAAATATTTCACAATGGACGAGGAATTGTCACTTTCATATTGTACCAATGTAAAAGGTCTAATGGATGAATTTCAAAATAACTCATACGATCCTGAAGAATGGAGACTGTTCATTGATTCTTCTAAACGGAGCATTAAGGCAGTTTTGCTGCATAATACCAACGTTTACGCTCCCATTCCGATTGCTCATTCCACAGTTATGGAAGAGCAATATGAAAAAATGAAGCAGCTTTTGATAAAAATAAAATATGCTGATCATAACTGGAAAATTTGTGGAGATCTGAAAATTGTAACAATATTGCTTGGCCAACAGTCAGGGTTTACACTTTATCCCTGTTATAAATGTCTGTGGAATAGCAGAGACAGGGAACGTCATTATAAGAAAAAAATTTGGCCAACAAGAGAATCGTTCACTCCTGGTGAAAATAATGTATTGTTTCCACCATTGGTAGATCCAGGAAAAGTTCTTATTCCCCCGCTTCACATTAAGCTTGGACTTATGAAGCAATTCACGAGAGCATTAGAAACGGCCCATGTTTCAAATATTTGCATAAAAAATTTCGGAAATTTTCTGAAGCTAAAATTAAGGCAGGCGTATTTGACGGGCCACAAATAAGAAAATTGTTTCAAGATTCATTATTTGTTACTAAAATGAATAAAGTTGAAAAAGCTGCTTGGCTTAGTTTTAAAGAAGTCGCAACAAACTTTTTGGGAAATAATAAAAGTCCTAAGTACAAAGAAATAGTCGAGAAAATGGTAAAAAATTTTCAAACATTAGGTTGCTTAATGAATCTAAAATTACATTTCCTGGACTCCCACATCGATGATTTCTCAGATAATCCTGGTGACTACAGTGAGGAGCAAGGGGAACGTTTTCACCAAGATCTGAAAATCATAGAAAATCGGTATCAAGGACGATGGGATGACTATATGCTAGCGGACTATTGCTGGTCGCTAAAAAGAGAAACAAGTCCTCAAAAGCGTTTGGGCAGAAAGCCTTTGAATAGGTCATTCGCGGAAAAAAGAACAAGATACAGCCAAAAAAGGAAAGTTAGGCGCGGGTCTAACCTTCGCAATTCTAGGGCTTAAGGGTCTACTATTTGAGAGTATATGGTTTAAAAGTCCTGGTTTTGAGTTTATTGGGTCTCATTTTTAAAGTTACAGGGTTATTGAGGTCTATTTTTTGAGGTTACAGGGTGTGGGAGTCTAAGGTTTCAGGGTTTAGGGTTTAAGAGTATCAGGTTTGAGGATTCCCCAACTGTATACCAAATTTGGTAGGAATCGGTTGGTTTTCAAAAATTTTGTCCGCCATTTTGAATTTTGCAAATCCGACCTCAGATTCATGATCAGCAACCCAAAAAACCCAAATTTGGTAAGAATCGGTTGAATTTTAATTTGAATTCGTTTGTGCATTCGAGAAGCACTATATCTGTCTGATTTATTGAGGTTAGAAAGAAAACAGAACTGTATGGCTTAATCCAACCGATAAATATTAGCTTAGCGTATCCGAATACATATTAATACATCTTTGGATTCATGAAAAAGCTTGAATCAATTTTTTAGGAGTATATTTTTCTTAATTTTTACTAATTTTTACCTATTTTTTGAGGTTAGAAAAAAATTGAGATGTGATGGCGATATTCTGACGTCAGATTCGTGATCAGCGGGCAAAAATACTACGGATCTGATATATCGCATCAAAAGTAAACCCCACTTTTTTTTTTTGTGGGTCTGTGTTATCAACATTATATATGTAAAATTTTAAAATAAAGCAAAAAAATCGATAATTATTTTTTATTCAAAACTCAATTGTGAACATCTCAAACCAACTTCCTATTGGTTAGAAAACGGGCAAGTTTTGGAGCGAGAAAATTACTTTTTGCACCATGACAACGCACCGCTCACAATTCGTTCGGTACGCAACAGAATTTGGCGAAGAATTCCAGGCCTGTCACCGCCCACCCCTCCCCCTTGTTCGACTGATTTAACACCCTACTAAGTTGGGCTGTTCCCCATATAAAGATGGATGAAGTTAAAGAGTAAAGGTGATACAACGCGAATCGCACGAGGCAGTGACACCACCGCAGCAAAAAAATATTCAACCAGTAGAAAAAATAGTGGGACCGTTGCATTCACATGCAGGGGGGGACTCCTTTCAAGGTGACGTGAGACATGAAACCTGAAAGTAACTACTTTAAATTTTACAGCGTTAGCGGATCGTACCACATATCTGAAGATATATTATTAGCACCAGGTTCGTAAAAGAAGCTAGCCCTGTTACTTCTTTCAGAAAAATCAATCAAAAGAGCATAAAATTGAATAAAAACAAAAATTTATAAACACAACATATTTTCTTTTTTAAAAACAAGATTAAACTCTTAAATGCAGTAGGAACTGTGGTTGTTGACTTCAAAGGTAAAAATGCCTAGCAAGATATGCAAAAGGAAAAACTGTTTTTAAATCCGGGGAGTAGTTGGTCATTTTCTTTTACATTCTTATGAAAAATATAACACCTTCATAAGTTCTGTAAGGTCAAAGAAAAGTAAAAATAGAATTTTATTAGAAGTGACAACCATCTGCATAAATACATGTCTTCTTCTAAAGAAACTAAACTTATCCTTTAAATAATCCAATTTTCTATTGAAAAAATTAATAATTATAGTTTTAAAATTACAGAATGTTTCATATTTTTTCTAAAAATGCAATAAAAAAAATAAAAATGACAACCACTTTCTCCCAAAATAAGTTAGAAGCTTCATGTTCTTAATAATCATTACTAAAAATGATTTTTCCACTAACCTGTTCTCCCCTGAAAGAGAAAATTTTACCATTTATTAACGATTAAAATAGCACCTACCTGCAATGGGCAATCTTACTGATCAACTACATTTAATAGCGATGTTCTAGTGACGATGTCTGTGCGAACTAGAGTGATGATGGTGGTGACGATGGTGGTGTCTATAGTGATCTAGAATATCAAGAGATTTACTTCTATAATATATATAAAATGCAACGTCTCTCTGTCTGTCTGTCTGTCCGTTAGTGCGCCTATCACTGAAAAACCACTTATCCGATTTACGTACTTTTTTTTTAAAACATACATATGTTCTCTGGCCAGGTTATAGGCTATATTTTATTACGATAGGTAGCATAAGGAATGAGCAGTGACGTAAAATAGTGAATGATGTCGGAAATAAGTTTGCCGCTAGCGCGTGCCTTTGCAATACACAGCCTAAATCATTAAATGTGGAACAATATTATGTAGCAAAGAATATCTGGAATGTATAATCCATAATATATATAAAATGTAATGTCTCTCTGTCTGTCTGTCTGTCCATTAGTGCGTTTATCACGCGGGAACCATTTATCCGATTTACCTGTCTTTTTTTAAATTCATGCATATATTCTTTGGCCAAGTTATATAATAATAATAATAATCTATATCTATAATATATATAAAATGCAATGTTTGTCTGTCTGTCCGTTAATGCGCTTATCCCTCGAGAACCACTTATCCGATTTACGTGATTTTTTAAATTCATACATATGTTCTCTGACCAGGTTATAGGTATATATTTTATTACATCTATAATATATATAAAATGTAACGTATTCTGTCTGTGTGTCTGTCTGTCCGTTAGTGCGCTTATCACTGGAGAATCACTTATCCGATTTTCGTACTTTTTTTTTTTTAAACATACATATCTTCTCCGGCCAGGTTATAGGCTATATTTTATTACGATAGGTAGCATAAGGAATGAGCAGTGACAATAATAGTAAATGAAGTCGGACAAAGTTTGCCGCTAGCGCGTTCTCTTGCAATACACAGACCAAACCATTAAATATGGAACAATATTATGTAGCAGAGAATATCTATAATATATATAAAATGCAACGTCTCTCTGTCCGTCTGTCTGTCTGTCTGTCCGTCCGTTAGTGTGCTTATCACTGGAGAACTACTTATCCGATTTACGTGCTTTTTTTTAACCATACGTTTGTTCTCTGGCCAGGTTATAGGATATATTTTATTAGGTGACATAAGGAATAAGCAGTGACGATAATAGTGAATTAAGTCGGAGAAAAGTTTGCCGCTAGCGCGTTCTCTTGCAATACGCTCCCTAAAGAATTATATATGGAACAATATCATGTAGCAAAGAATACAATATATATAAAATGCAACGTCTCTCTGTCTGTCTGTCTGTCCGTTAGTGCGCTTTTCACTCGAAAACCACTTATCCGATTTACGTGTTTTTATAAATTTATACATATGTTCTACATAATTCGATATAAGTATAGATAACGGGAGATAAATTTAAAAAATGATATGGATAACATTAACAAATGGTTAAAAATGAATAAGTTACAACTAAATGAAAATAAGACAAAATTAATGGAAATTGATATGAACACTGACAGAGCATTCAAAATAAATAATGTAATAATAGAAAAAGTAAGTAATATAAAATACCTGGGTTTCCTCATAGACAGGGATTTGAACTTTAAAAAACATGTCGAATATATATGTAAAAAAACAGGGAGAAAAATCGGGTTTTTCAAACGTTTAAGAAGTAAAGTAACAATATTAACTGCAATAAATATATACAGCACCATGATAAAACCTCATTTTGAATATGGATCAACTGTGTTATTCACATGCTGTTCAGACCAACAACAGGCAAGGCTACAAAAACTCCAGAACAAGGCTATGCGCTCTATTTTGAAATGCAATCGTTTCACATCAATAAGATATATGCTAGATGCACTGAAATGGCTAAATGTAAAGCAAAGACTGCAGCTAAATATAATATGCTTTATCCAGAAAATGAAAATGGGAAATGCACCGGAATACTTGATTGAACAAATAAGATACGTTGGGGATGTTTAACCGTACAGCCTGAGGAACGCATTCGATTTTAGACCGCAACGTGCAGATACCAGTGCAATGCAAAAATCTTTATTTTCAAAAGGCCTAACCTTATACAATATGATGCCGAACAACATAAAGAGGAAAACAAATATAAATATGTTTAGAAAAGGAACGATAAATTTTGTAAAAAATATTAGTTTTTAATCAGAGTATGAAATTGTTTGTTAAATTTATTTTAAATGTAAATTAAAAAGTATTGTGAATACTACTACTAAATAAATAAATAATAATAATGAAAAATAAGGTGAGATAATGGGAGATAAGGAGAAATAATGGGAGATAAGTCGAGATAAGCCTCGATAATGGGAGATAAGGTTAGATAATGGGAGATAAGTATAAATAATGGGAGAAAAGGAGAGATAATGGGAGATAAGCAGAGATAAGTCTAGATAATGGGAGTTATGGTGAGATAATGGGAGGTAAGGAGAAATAATGGGAGATAAGGAGAAATAATGGGAGATAAGGAGAAATAATGAGAGATAAGTCGAGATAAGCCTAGATAATGGGAAATAAGGTGAGATAATGGGAGACAAGGAGAAATAATGGGAGATAAGGAGAAATAATGGAAGATGAGCAGAGATAAGCTTAGATAATGGAAATTATGTAGAGTTAATAGGAAATAAGGAGAAATATTGGGAGATAAGGAGAAATAATGGGAGATATTTTATTACGTTGGGTAACATAAGGAATAAGCAGTGACGATAGTAGTGAATCAAGTCCACGCGAGCGGAGCCGCGGGCCCGGCTAGTATATTAATATAATATTAAACTTCTTAAAACCATTTACAGGAAAGCAGAAATATGAAAGACTCAAAAACTCAAATTATTTGACTTTTCCACCAAGTACAATTTACAGCGATTCAAAAACAATGTGAATCGCTTTTTCCGCACACATGCCGCTCCTGTAGAGCTTTAGGGACTTTCCTGCAGCATGTGTGCTAGACCCATAAAAAAAAAAAAAAAAAAAAAACTGAAAAGCAACATAGCCCAATAAACTTGGACAAAGTTTAAAATTACCTCTTACAAGTACATTTTATTTAAAACTTGTTTTTTTTCCATGCAAATAAATCATATATAAAACCTACCATCTCGGTCAGAGCGATGTCTTCTATCCCTATCACGGTCTCTGTCTCGCTCCCTTTCTCTCAGCTTACTTTCTCTCACTAATTCAGTATCTCTACTATGTCCTCTTCTACCATGGTCTCTATCCTTCCTATCTCTTTCCTCATCCTTCCGTCTTTCACGCTCTTTGTCTTTGTCCCTATCTTTATCTCTATCTCTGTAAAAAAAAAAATCACAAATGTGAATGTACAGTCCCTGGCCAAATTATTAGACGCACTGTATTTTTTTTAGTAATTTTATGTTTCTTAAGAGTTTTTATGCAATAATGGTATATTTAAACTACAATATTATTGATTTTTATTTAAAAGAATTGTTGTAGACTACATATTTGTATTTATTTTTAACATATGGCAACACTGTGTTGACAAAGTGATACATGAACGTAAACAAGTACAAACCTGTATCAGTCGCGATCGGAATCGAGTCAGGTACGGACGTGTTTCTGTGGCTTTATGGACTGTGATTGTTTGTTTAACAGTTTTATACTATTCAGTTATTAGTTTATTTTGTATGCAGTGTTTTAAAAAAGTAATTAGACTATTTTCATTATGGGTAGAAAAGGCGATCTTTCACCACGTAAAAAAGCTGAAGTGAAGGCCCTTGTGATTGCGAAAACATTGACAAACCGAGAAATATCACGAAGATTGGAGGTTTCTGAAGCTAGTGTATGACGTATAAAAAAGAAAATTGAGTCAGGGAAGGAATTAAGCCCGAAAAGAAAGAAAAGATGCGGTAGAAAACCAATTTTCACTCCACGGTCAGAGAGATGTTTGAAGAAAATTTGTGTAGAAAACAGATTTGCTACCACAAAGGTAATAAAATCACAACTCCAGGATGCTAGCGTAAATGCTTCTAAGCGCACTGTTCAAAGAAAATTGAAAGAATTAGATTTTAAGGCCTGTCGCCCCGCCAGGAAGCCCAGTTAAATAAAGCAAATAAACATGGAAGTTTATATATTTTTCCTATTTTTGACAGGTCTGCTTCAGTGACGAAAGCACATTCGAAATTTTGCAGAATAAAGCTCAGTATGTGCGTCGTCGTCATGGAGAAGAGTTTCATCTTGATTGTGTCGTCCCGACGGGTTAAACATCCCACCAAAGTGATGATTTGGTCAGTCATCAGCGGCAAGGGCACTGGACGTCTGTACGTCGTCAAAGGAATAATGAAGCAAGATCAGTACAAAGAAGTATTACAAAATCGGTTGATTCCGCAGCTCAGAGAATGGTTTCCAAATGGGGAACCATTCACTTTCATGCAAGATGGAGCTCCCTGCCACACTGCTCGGTCTGTTAAAGCTTTTTTGGCAGAAAAAAATATCCCTCTGTTGGATTGGCCGGGTTAATAGCCCTGATATGAACCCCATTGAAAATGTGTGGGAGCTGATGTAAAGAGAAGTGGCTAAAGATGTGATTACCAACAAAACCCAGCTCCTAGAAAAGATTATTCATGTGTGGAATCATCATCCTCAAATGCAGGATACAGTACAATCTTGCATTGATAGCATGCCGCGCAGAATTAAAGCTTTGATAGCGGCTAAAGGTGGCTCAACTAAATATTGACTTTTACTAACATTAATTTCACTTTTCTTTAAAACTTAATAAACTTATGCTTTTCTAAATTAATGCTGTTTATTTATGTCAAATAAATAGGTAATTGATTGGATAATATAAAAATAAAAAACAAATCAATTTAAAATAATAAAACGGTACAATATCACTCGGTAATTAATATTTTACATGAAATCTTGCAGTGCGTCTAATAATTTGGCCAGGGACTGTATTCCCTAAACTTGTGTATGTAATAAGTGGAAACTACAAATTTTAGCATAAATCCTTACAAATATCTTACCTCTGCTCTGACCGGCTCCTTTCTCTTTCTGATGATTTCTCTCTATCTCTTGCTTTCTCTTTTTCTACCCTTTCCTTCTCCTCTCTCTCCCTTTCCCTCCTCTTGTCCCTTTCTCTCTCCTTCTCCTTTTCCCTCTCCCTATCTTTATCTCTAGACCTTTTTGGCTCCTTTGCGCCTTTAACAAGTGCACTAACCTCTTCAACAGCTTTTTTCAGTCTCATATAACCCATGTGTTGTTTGCCCATGAGATGATCATCTATTCTTTGCTGTGCATCTCCAACAATTAAAAATGCGCCACACACTTCACAAACTTCCATTTGTTTTTCTTGTTCTACAGCCAATTGGGCAGTTATATTGAGATGTCCCAGTTCCGATTTCTTCAGTGCTTCTCGTTCTTCCTTTAGTTGATCACAGAGTTTCATGAGACCTTGAGCTTGCTCAACATTACCATCGGTCCCAGCTTGTTCAGCTTCCTTCTCAAGCTCATTGATTCTTTCATTTAGGATGTTGATTTTCTCTTGATTTTTTTCTGCTTGTGCGGGATTGGTTGCACTAAGAACACTTTTGGCATTCAGCGCCAATCTTTGCCTTCCTTTGATAATTTTTCTATCTACTTCGTTTATCATGGAAGTACAAAATCTCACAAAGTCTTCTTGATATTGTACTTTTCGATAGTGAGTTTTCTTAGCTTCTTGAAAAAGTTTACGGGCTTCATCATCATGTGTTTTCATACAAGGACCTAAATCTGCTCTGGTATTCACAAAGAGATCATGAGGGCAAAACTGGACCATGAAGAACTTGCAATACTAAAAAACAACATACTATGTGTGCAAAAACACTAGAGTTTAGAAATATGCTATGAATTTACTGAGTGTTTCAGAGACAATATCCTGTCCTAAATAATCAATATGCTAACAACCCTACAAAATCCTACAGTCCCTGGCCAAATTATTAGACGCACTGTATTTTTTTTAGTAATTTTATGTTTCTTAAGAGTTTTTATACAATAATGGTATATTTAAACTACAATATTATTGATTTTTATTTAAAAGAATTGTTGTAGACTACGTATTTGTATTTATTTTTAACACTGTGTTGACAAAGTGATACATGAACGTAAACAAGTACAAACCTGTATCAGTCGCGATCGGAATCGAGTCAGGTACGGACGTGTTTCTGTGGCTTTATGGACTGTGATTGTTTGTTTAACAGTTTTATACTACTCAGTTATTAGTTTATTTTGTATGCAGTGTTTTAAAAAAGTAATTGGACTATTTTCATTATGGGTAGAAAAGGCGATCTTTCACCACGTAAAAAAGCTGAAGTGAAGGCCCTTGTGATTGCGAAAACATTTACAAACCGAGAAATATCACGAAGATTGGAGGTTTCTGAAGCTAGTGTACGACGCATAAAAAAGAAAATTGAGTCAGGGAAGGAATTAAGCCCGAAAAGAAAGAAAAGATGCGGTAGAAAACCAATTTTCACTCCATGGTCAGAGAGAAGTTTGAAGAAAATTTGTGTATAAAACAGATTTGCTACCACAAAGGTAATAAAATCACAACTGCAGGATGCTAGCGTAAATGCTTCTGAGCGCGCTGTTCGAAGAAAATTGAAAGAATTAGATTTTAAGGCCTGTCGCCCCGCCAGGAAGCCCAAGTTAACAGCTGCAATGAAAGCAAAGCGCCTGAAGTGGGCCAAACAATGGCAAGACAAAGATGTGGACTTCTGGAGAATGGTAAGATACAGCAATTTAATCAATAATTGATACATTATTATCATTTTCAGTTAAATAAAGCAAATAAACATGGAAGTTTATATATTTTTCCTATTTTTGACAGGTCTGCCTCAGTGACGAAAGTACATTCGAAATTTTGCAGAATAAAGCTCAGTATGTGCGTCGTCGTCATTGAGAAAAGTTTCATCCTGAAGGAATAATGAGGCAAGATCAGTACAAAGAAGTATTACAAAATCGGTTGATTCCGCAGCTCAGAGAATGGTTTCCAAATGGGGAACCATTCACTTTCATGCAAGATGGAGCTCCCTGCCACACTGCTCGGTCTGTTAAAGCTTTTTTGGCAGAAAAAAATATCCCTCTGTTGGATTGGCCCCATTGAAAATGTGTGGGAGCTAATGAAAAGAGAAGTGGCTAAAGATGTGATTACCAACAAAACCCAGCTCCTAGAAAAGATTATTCATATGTGGAATCATCATCTTCAAATGCAGGAGACAGTACAATCTTGCACTGATAGCATGCCGCGCAGAATTAAAGCTTTGATAGCGGCTAAAGGTGGCTCAACTAAACATTGACTTTTACTAACATTAATTTCACTTTTCTTTAAAATTTAATAAACTTATGCTTTTCTAAATTAATGCTGTTTTATTTATGTCAAATAAATAGGTAATTGATTGGATAATATAAAAATAAAAAACAAATCAATTTAAAATAATAAAACGGTACAATATCACTCGGTAATTAATATTTTACATGAAATCTTGCAGTGCGTCTAATAATTTGGCCAGGGACTGTATGTTGCACTATATAGTAAAGAGAATTCCTAGGTAAAATTACCTCCCACCTCATACTCCAAACCAACTTACTGAGTTAGATCCAACAAAGCATTGAAAACATAAATAAAAAATACATGCACTTAAACATGCTTAATAATATAATATCGGGGTATAAACGTATATGTTAAAACTCATTACAAAACAAAAAAATCTTACCTCAGGCTCTTCCCAGTCTGTAGCTTTAAACTGTTCATTTGGGGCAACATTCCGATGTCGCCCCATAAGTTCATCGAGGAGCTGAGCTGCTGCAAGCACGGCCATGTTTTACCTTTTCCAACGAGATATTGAATTATCAAGAGTAAAAAAACATTAAAAATCACAATTTTTAAAAATCTAAATTTCATCCATAAAAAAAACCATGAAGACGTACTATGTCAAATCGACTCAATAAATAATTAGGGATTTTCTTATATATTCAAATTCAGAACTTGGGTATATTATTGCTCTTATGTTGGCCCTACTGATCCTTTTTTTTTTGGTGAGAAGTTGAAAGCAACATATCAGTAAGTTGGCTTCAAGACTTTATGCAATTTTTTAGTAGCTTGAGCCATTAATTTTAGAAAAGTATAAAATCTGCTATCTAACCCCAAAATTTGCAGAAAATTGGTATTATAGTTCATATCTTTTAAAATTCTGCGGTTCATATTTAAAACAATGTTTTTAAGTCCTCTAAGAGGTGAATTGTTAAAATGTAATAATATAGTTTGCTTGGCAAAATGCTGTGCTTCATTATGCAATAGTATAAGTAATTTTGAGTCAACATTAGATTTACCTGATAGGGATAGAAAATTGTTAAAAGTGGGCATTATTGGTACCCCCCCCAACGCTGGAAAGAGCACATTCATTAATAATTTAATGGATAGAAAGGTAGTGTTATTAAAAAAATTCATAAAAACTTGTCTTTGTCACCTAAAAATGTCTACATTTTAGGTATGCCCAACTTCATCAAAAGTACACACGACAAGGTCAAAATCCATGGCTATATTCACATCAGGAAACTCACAAATTATTTTTCTAGATTCTCCAGGGCTTATAAATAAAAATGAACAGTTAAAGTAGGTACAGGTTACTGTTTATTTTTCTTTAAATAGAATTTAAACCTAAGTGTATACTGAATGTATTTTTAGGTATAAACTGGAAAACTCATTTATAAGAGACTCGAAGAATGTGTTAAAAGAAGCAGATTTAATAGGTGTAATCCATGATGTTTCAAATATTTACACAAGAGAAAAATTAGATTTAAAGATTATAAAATTACTCGAATATCATAAGCACAAACCAAGTTTTCTTGTTTTTAATAAGGTAATAAAATAATGTTAAAAGTTGTTGAATAATTAAAATACAGTCGACACTCTATATAGTGAAAGACTAAAATGTTGACTGAAATTTCACTATAGAAAGTTTTTCACTATATAAAGAAAAAATCCGTATATATTGTTATGTATGTATTTTATATTGGTAATCATTTACTTGTATTTTGTAAGGTACAAGCAATAAAAAAAATTGCAAAATTGAATTATTAGAAAAGATTTTATTAAACATTTGAAAGTTTAAATAGTACATAGCATGTACAGGGCTAAATACATACATAAAGTCCGTACGTTATATCTTTACCCGTGCGTCATAGTTTTCAGGCCATATAACAGACGACTATTATATTATTTGTCTCTTTTCACCAATAAATCATAGGTATTGGTAAAAAGAGACAAAAAATATAATAGTCGTCTGGGATATTGCCTGAAAAATATGACACACGTGTAAAGATATAACGTACGGACTTTATGTATGTATGTACTACATAAGAAATAAAAAGAATAATACAAAATCTGTTAATAGATATGTACATACTACGTACATACGTACTAGGAAAAATAATCAGTTATTTTCTTTTGAAGATTACTTTCGAAAAATAATTGTTGCTCAACAAAATTCTCGCATTTATTCAAATGCATAAAGATGTGATCAGGTACACTTTCCTGGCCCCTGAGAGTAGTTCGCACAATGTCAAATGCATTTGTTATTTCATTTTCACTAAATTTAGCAGGACATTCCCCGGTTTTAGTTTTTTCTTCATGATCTTCCATACTTTTTATATCGTCAATTATGTCTTGGTCAGTTGGGAGATCTGTCGTGCCAACATCATTGTCGATTTCTAAGAAATCTTCAAGTAAAAAATCTGCGTCGACGGTAGCAGTTTTTTGTAGAATACCCCATTGCCTTTTTAAGGTAGCGAGATCCATTTCGTCTTCTTCTTCCCATTTGTCAATTTTTTCAGTAAAACCTGCTTTAGAAAAGCAGTTTTTGATAGTTTTCTGAGAAACATTTTCACTCCATACTTTAGCGACTTCGGTTATACACTCTTTAAGGGTAATCAATTTTTGGACTGGAAGGTTGTTATCAAGCGCATTAACAATTTTATGAATAATTCTGTTTCGGTAATGATGTTTTATGTTTTTTATAATACCCTGGTCCATAGGTTGCAATTTGGAGGTCATGTTTGGTGGAAAAAAGATCAATTCAATATTCCTTAATTTTTTACTTACAGTAACCGGATGTGCAGGACAATTGTCTATAAACATCACAATCTTTCGCTTTTGGCTTTTCATTTTCGTGTCCAGTTCTTTGATCCATCTTTCGAAAATCTCAGAAGTCATCCATGCCTTTTTATTATTGGCATAATCTAACTCCAGAGATTTAACTCCTTTTAAACAACGGGGATTTTTGCTTTTATCTATGAGCAGTAATTTCAGTTTTTCTGAGCCATTCATGTTTGCTCCAACCATAAGAAAAACATTTATCACTTTTAAAAGCAAAAGTTTTATTTGGCAAACATTTAAAAAACAAACCGGTTTCATCACAATTGAAAACGTTTTTTGGCTTGTACTTTTTCAATGCACTTTTTAAAACAGTTTCAGTCCAAATGTCACAGTCCTCCTGACTAACGCTTGCACTCTCGCCAGACACCGTCTTGAAAACAATTGAATTGCGAGTCTTCCAGGCACTCAACCACCCTTCACTAGCTTGAAAATTAACGCAGTTAAATTCTTTAGCAAATTGTAGAGCCTTTTGCTTTATTAAATTTCCCGATATTGGTACGTTTTGATGCGTAAGTACTCACCCGTACTCGCTTTCGACTGCTTGGAACACTAGGTTTCTTGATGATACTGTCGCGACTTTTTATTATCAGAGAGACGCAACTTGGAGAAACACCAAATTTTGCAGCAACATCAATTTGTTTGCAGCCTTTATCAACTTCCTCCAAAACTTTAATTTTCTCAGCTAAACTTAAACACACTCGCTTGGACATCTTACTTGATTCTTAAACAAAAAGAAAAACTAAACCTGAATTTGCGAATTACTAGGCCTCGACTATAAAATGGGTTTTTTTCCCCCGAGTTTTTATAAAATGGGTTATTCCCCGGGTTTCTCACAGAAATCGACCTGATTTATTGCCAACCATTAGGCGTTATAAACGCGTTAAGAACCTTTTCAAAAGAATGCGTCATAAAAATGGAATTCGTGCTAATGTTAGATAAAAATGGGAAACCCGAAATGGCCAAGATCTCAATAAATGCAGAAAAATTTATACATAAAATTCCGGTAAAAATTTTATTATATAGAGTGTTACTATTTTACAGATTCACTATATGCAGGGCTTTTTACATGAAATTTCATTAAAATATTCTAGGTTTTGAAAAAATTGCACTATATAGAGTTTCACAATAAACAGGGTCGACTCTATATTGTTTTTTGTAAGTACTCTTTGTGGGTGGTCGTAAAACATTTTATTTATTTTTCAGATTGATATCTTAAAGTCAAAAAGAAAATTACTCGATATAACAAGGCAGGTAACTGACAATTGTATAGATGGAAAGCCAATACCAGGAAGTGGTGCACTTAGATCTAAAATGGAAAATACTCAAGATAATTATAGGGGATGGCCACATTTTCACGAAGTATTTATGGTTTCAGCCTTAACAGGTAATAAAGAAATCCATACATCTGCCATAAAACCACAGACAATTGACTTAAGTCAGTGTCATCTATTAGCTAAAATAGAGCACTGTGATTGGTTGATTTTAAATAATCTCGAGTTGGACAAGGTAGGACATCAGGGGAATTTGTGAATGTCAGTTGGGCTTGGTTCTACCTTTAGGTTAATATATTACAAAACAGTCAAAAAAATAGAATTTTTTAAAATTTAAAATAAATTTCACATATTTTAACAGGTAAAAGTTTTTATATAATTTTTAGGTGATGGATTAGGAGATATAAAAAAGTATCTTGTACAAAACACCAAACCGGATGAATGGTTGTTTCCAGAAGAAGTTTGGACTGACCAGAGTGCCGAGAGTATTATCACTGCTTCAGTTCAAGCAAAACTATTAGACTTTTTACCTCAGGAAATTCCATATAGTTTGAAACCTAAAATCGAATATTTTGATATCGATGAAGAAGGTATTGTTATCTATCACTGATATTTTTGGAATATGAAATAACAATTTGAGATGTGGCATTACTTTATGGAATTTTAGGCAATCATTCACATAAAAATATCTACCCTACAGCTTTCCAAAATCACAACAAAAATGAAATAAATACAACATAGCTGCCTACAACCCGTGTTGTGTTCTCGGTGTGGGTTTGTTCTTGAGAAAATGAACACTGTATCTACTTATTATTGACTTATTTATTAATAAAAAATGTTATAAATTAATATTAAACTATACTGAAAAAAACCGGTCAAGTTTGAACTTGCACAATTAGTGTTCCGTACTTTGATTGTTTTTAAAATAAAAATTTTTGTTAGGGTGGTATATAATGATCAGTGACTTCACAAAACACACCCCAAATGAGTTTTCAACAAAGTTTGTTTCCAATCTTTACTGAAAACTGGTGACCTTGAAATTTTGGTGTTTTTTTATATACCAAATAAATTATTAAAGGTAATGCACTCGTGATAATTTTCGTTCAATCTATACCCCGTGGAGGATATTCCAGAATTTTTTCAAAATTTTTTGATCGGTACTTTTCGAAATAAGGTAGGGGACAGCGATTTTTTAAAAGTAATACGAAGAAAAGTGTGCGCAAGTATTACATTATATATATATTTTTTTTACTCGTGTTTTCACAAGCTTTCATTTGACACCACATTCGATGACCTAGTAAAAAAAAATTTTTTTTCACTTCCGATTTAACCCCTCAAAACGAACCCCTTAAGTCAAAATTAATGTTACGGTGATATAAAATGATTAGTGACTTCACAAAACACACCCCAAATGAGTTTTCAACAAAGTTTGTTTCCAATCTTTACTGAAATCTGATGACCTTGAAATTTTTGTTTTTTTTTATATACAATATAAATTATTAAAGGTAATGCACTCGTGATTATTTTCGTTCAATCTACACCCCGTGGAGAATATTCCAAAAATTTTTCGAAATTTTTTCATAAGTACTTTTCGAGATAAGGCCCGGGACAGCGATTTTTCGCGTATTTTTAAAAATAATAAAAAGAAAACTGCGCGCAAGTATAATATTATATATATATATTTTTTACTCGTGTTTTCACAAGCTTTCATTTTACACCACACTCGATGACCTAGTAAAAAAATTTTTTTTTTTCACTTCCGACTTCACCCCCCAAAACTAACCCCTTAAGTCAAAATTTAATTCTCAAAACTACATGGCTCTGGTGAGGCCATCAATTCCTATATTATTACCAAATTTCACCTTTCTATGTCAAATAGTTTCGGAGAAAATCGGGTATGACAGACAGACAGACACCGAAGTGATCTTATAAGTGTTCCGTACGGAACACTAAAAAGGTTGGAGTTACGAATAAAGAATAATGAATACTGAATATTAAATGTTGAATGACAGTGAATGTTCTATGAAATCCCTTTTTATATAATAGGATTTTCTACTTTCAAATACGTCATATTTGATTATTTAAACATTAAGGGCGATTTGCCTTTATTTTCGATCGACGACTTAATTATCTTATCATTTAAAATTATTTATCAATAAGTACTTTACTTTCTGTAGCTATTCGTTTAAAAATAATTACAGTGACTAACAACTAATAATAATTGGAAAAGAAAATATCTACATACAGAGTGTTGCTGGTATAAAACACCAGTTGCAAATTTTTCACGCTTATTTTGTTATAATTTGTGTGAGACAGCTGCAAACAGCAATGTTTTGACTAGTTTTCTTCCTTGTAGGTGTTATTACTACAGTTGTTATTGTAAAATGTCCCTCAAGTAGAATTGCAAGGTTAGTTGCCGGAGCTGCTGACGGCAAGTTAAAGCAAATTACTCAAGGTGTCCAAGAAAATCTGCAAAATGCATTTCAAAACTATGTTAGGATAAGAATTGTATTAGACCCACCACCAGTTAATAAATAAAACATATGTAATATAATTTTTATCTGTTTTATTTACTTTTTTAAATAATAAATCTGTTCATAATAATCATTAAAAAACAAATCTTCCTAAGCAATGAAATAGCGAGTCTCTTAATTATTTTATAGTAATTATTATACGAGGCTGGTTTGAAAAGTCCGTGCAAAGTCCGAGAGATGGCACCACCGGCGCGTATCGAGGTCATGTTTAGTTAGTAGCATCTCTTGAATGAACGCACACCAAGTTTCAGCCATATTGGTCTATTTCTTTGTGTTTGGCATTCGTGTGAATCAAGGAAGTCGAGTGATTTTCAAGAAATGGACGAAAAAGAATTTCGTGTGGTGATTAAACATTACTTTATGAAAGGCAAAACGCCTCAGGAGACTAAAGAGAAGCTTGATAAACATTATGGTGACTCTGCACCTTCGATTAGAACAGTTTATAAGTGGTTTCAAAATTTTCGGACTGACCATATGGGCACAAGTGACGCTGAACGTTCTGGACGGCCTGTGGAGGTTACGACTCCAGAAATCATTGATCAAATCCATGATATGGTGATGGATGACAGAAGAGTTAAGGTGCGTGAGATTGCTAGTGCTGTGGACATCTCGACTGAACGGGTACATAATATTTTGCATAAACATTTGGACATGAGAAAGCTATCCGCAAGATGGGTGCCGCGATTGCTCACGCTTGACCAAAAACGGAATCGTGTGAAGTGTTGCAAGGCTGGTTTGCAGCTGTTCCAGAAGAATCCGGAGGACTTTAAGCGTCGTTTCGTCACTGTGGATAAAACATGGATACATTACTATACTCCTGAGACCAAACAACAATCTAAACAATGGGTTACCAAGGGGGAATCTGCACCAAAAAAGGCGAAGACCGTTCCTTCGGCCGGAAAGGTTATGGCGACTGTCTTTTGAGATTCGCAAGGGATAATCCTCATCGACTATCTGGAAAAGGGTAAAACTATTACAGGTGAATATTATTCATCGTTATTGGACCGTTTGAAAACCGAGCTGCAAGAAAAACACCCGCGATTGGCCCACAAGAAAGTCCTTTTCCATCACGACAACGCACCAGCACACACCTCAGCAGTTGTGGTCGCAAAATTAATGGAAATAGGATTCCATCTCGTTTCACATCCCCCCTATTCTCCAGACTTGGCTCCCTCGGACTACTATTTGTTCCCCAATTTGAAGAAATGGCTGGCGGGACAAAGATTTTTATTCAAACGAGGAGGTGATTGCAGACACTAATGGATATTTTGCAGACTTGGACAAATCCTATTATTCGGAAGGGATCAACAAACTAGAACATCGTTGGACGAAGTGTATAAGCCTAAAAGGAGACTATGTCGAAAAATAAAAAAGGTTTACCCCAAACACATAAGTAGTTTTTATTTTTGCACGGACTTTTCAAACCAGCCTCGTAGTATGTAGTGTTTCGATCTGTTTAATTATTTTGTCGACTGCAAACGAGAGGGACTAGAAATAAAGCAGAGTGTAGTTTATGAGAATAATTCTGTGAAATTGTATGAAGTTAACGAAACGATAAGCGACGACCTTGACCCTTTTACTGCGTATAAGGAACCACTGGAGAACAGTGATAAGAAACCAATAACAGTTTTTTTCTTTCTCCCGTGTTTGAAAATGGAATATACGAGGAGCACATGTAAAGTTTTTACAACAGAAAGAACAATGGATAGCGATGGTTATACACCAGGAGACTCGAAAAGAGGAAGAGTCGAAGAAAAAGAAGAGTCAATGGGATTATTCATGAAGAGTTAAAAGCTGATAAGAACACCACATAAAGAGAATAACCGGTCAAGTGCAAGTTGAACTTGCGCAATTAGTGTTCCGTACGTTGATTGCTTTTAAAATAGAAAATGTTGTAACGGAAGTATAAAATGATCAGTGACTTCACAAAACACACCCCAAATGAGTTTTCAACAAAGTTTATTTCCAATCATTACTAGAAATTGATGACCTTGAAATTTCTGTTTTTAAATTATTAGGCGGGTGGACAGCGATTTTTTCGCGATTTTTTAAAAATAATACAAAAAAAAGTGCGCACAAGTATTACATTATATATATATATATATATATATATATATATATATATATATATATATATATATATATATACATATATATTTTACTCGCTTTCATTTGACACCACACTCGATTATACACGACAAATAGTTTCGGAGAAAATCGGGTGTGACAGACGGACAGACAGACACCGAAGTGATCTTATAAGTGTCCCGCACGGAACACTAAAAACGAAAGAGTAGGTAAGATAGACAATTTGATAGAAATGATCAGAGAGCTGTCAGATATAAAGGAAATAAAACAAGATCAGAATAGATACCAGAATCGAATATTTTCAACATTCTCCTCCGTAATCGTTGTTCATGGACAATAACGCCAACAGTAGTGTTTCTAGAAGAGCAAAAGTTTGGTTTCTTTTTCGACAACCATTATACTATTTATGTTAATAATAAAAATAATGCAAAAATAAAACAATTCTATGATTCTCCGATTCTGATAAAGTCCTATAAATATATATGCTTAAAAGTTATTCATTATCCAACCAAAAACCCGAACAAAGTCAATGTCGTGTATTGCTCAAAAACTATTTATTTATTTATTCATTCCTTTATTTCCATCAAGATTACATAACGTAAAAAAGCAACGTCCCAAAAAAGTAGAATATATGCATATAGCCAACAAAATATAGAGGACAATATCTTACAACTATTGATAACTAAAATTATTGATCAAAATTAAAAGAATAGAAACATTTTGAGAGAGCAAACCTTTTTGATTCCTTTTTGAATCTCTCAATCCCCTCAATGTTCCTGATCTCCAATGGGAGAAGCCGATATGCCTTTATGCATTTAAAATATGGCCCTTTTTCGAAGAAAGAAGTAGCATGGTAGGGCGCTCGTAATTCGTTTCTACTTCTAGTCGTGATTGCCATATCTGGAGCATATTCATTCCTATTTGTCAAGAAAAATGATGGATTCTTCTTAACAAAGGTGACCAAAGCCATGAAGTAGAGACCCGGGACCGTAAGTAACCCCATTTCAATAAAGTATGGTCGACACGACGTTAGAGGATGTAAATGACGCGTGCATCTCACAATTCTCTTTTGTGCCCTATCTTGAAGATCCCCAGAAAGAAATCCCATAGTTTAATTGGGATTGAACATAGACAAAATAGAAAAGTTGTATGCTATTTGATGATACAATATATCTAAGTCTTCTAATAAGAGCACACCCACTATTGAGCTTAGACCGAAGTTTCACTGCATGTATTTCCCAACAAATACTTGAGTCAATATTAACCCCCCAAAAATTGTATCGTCTCTATATTGGGTACTGACTTTAGTTCATGTCGTACATATAATGATTGTGTGGGTATTTTATTTTTATTAAATAATATAAGGCCCGTTTTATTCCCATTAAGACAAAGGTAATTCTTTTCACACTAGTCGGCCATTCTTGCCACTATACGAGAACAGATCACTGACAGGCTAGCGATAGAAGAGCTTGACAAAATGACCGATGTGTCATCAACAAATTGAGAAGCCCCAGGGCCACTCCCCTTACTCCATATCTCTCAAGCTTAATGAATAGCAGTGAGAAATTTATGGTATCAAAAGCCTTTGAGAGATCAAAGTACAGGCCAGCCACTTTCTCATTTCTGTCAAGTTTCATAATGATTTCTGTGGGGGCTTGATAAATAGCCATCTCCGTGGATTTTCCTGGTAAATAGCCAAATTGGTTTGGTGAGAGAAAATTGCACTGTAAAAGAAAGGGGGTCTCACAAGTCTCTTGGAGCTCTTAAGCAGCTTTGACTTGAGACCACGTGTAAGTGAGTTCAAGTATAGGTTACTTCAAGTATTATCTCAAATTTAAAATCGTTCTCATTTCAATTGAGAGTTACCGTGATAATAGAGATATTGGCCGGCGAAAACGAAGGATATACTTTTCGTGCGAGAACAAACCTACATTTAGCAATGAAAATAAAAATAGCAGCCATTCCTACCGTCTGACTACCCCAGAGCACTCCTAAGGGCCCAAGTTAAACAAGGGATGCGAGTGAATTTGGGCCGATAACGTTGCTACGTAGTAAGAATGCTACGATTGGTCGATATTGCCTGCCACGCAGACGCAGAAAATTAGATAACAGCTGTTTTTTTTTTTTTAATTGGCGGCATCGAAGTTTTCTGGCTGTTAAGCGTGGTGTACGGTCGATTATTTTAATTTTCATCGTAAAGGCTTTTAATCTTGCATTACAATGCCTAAAAAATCCAAGAAGGAAGACACATCTGACTCTGACTCTGGACCAGAAGACGTAAGTATTATTATTTTGTCGAATCTAAGTATCTAGGACTATCGTAAAAAAGAAAAAAAAATAATTTTATTATTGTATGTGAACATTTCTATTATTCTTGAATTTTTATGTAAATTTATTTAAAAACTGAAATATTTTAGTGGATTGATAGAAACAGTAAACATCAAATAAGCATTTTGTCTACCGGGCCGCCATTTTAAATTTTTTAATGGCAGATCACATCATTATCTATTTAAAATTAAATAAATCAATTTATTCGTATTTTCTTACAGAGGGAACCAATCAAGAAGAAAGTTAAATCAGATGACACTTATCGTACAGATGACAAGGAACCCACCTGGGACCTTGGTAAAAACCGTTTTGTGAAAGTATCCGACTTTAAAGGCAAAGTTTATATCAACATTAGAGAGTTCTACAACGCAGATGGTGATCTGAGACCTGGTAAAAAAGGCATCATGTTAACAGGAGAACAGTGGCAAAGATTCAAAGCTTCAATTGATGAAATCGATGAAGAATTCAAGAAAGCTTGTTAGATTTTTACTATATTACTTGTGGGTTTTCAATGTTTTAAGTTACTTCACAAAGATTATTATTTTCACTGTAGGTTTAAGTTTAGTGTTAATTTATGCTTCAGTAAGATGGTTTTAGATGATACATTAGGTGATTCCTTGTAAGGTAGTTTTTGAATGTTGTATCTTTATCAAACTACCACACTAGTTACTTGTATGTACAACCAAAGTACTAAATTACTAACTTAAATTACTTAACTACTCTTTTCCTTCATTATCTTTATTTTTTTTTTTATAAATTCATCCAATGAATTCAAATTTCAACAAATATTGGTTTATTGATTAGATGATAAGTAATTATACTTGATGTGTACTGAAAAAAAGTAGTTAGATAATTATTGATAATGAATTTATATTAAATGAACATTTTTGTATGATGATTTGTTTTCTGCAGTGTTGGCAATTAGCCCTAAAATAAAATTATTATCTTCATTGTGGCAATTTATTTATGAACCAAGTAGTTTTAAACATTTTTGACTAAATACAGTGAAGTCCATTTATAACAAACTTTAAAAAATCATTAAAAATGGTTCCAAGTTGGGAATGTGGAATCTTTGGCACAATAATACTACTCAGTATATATCACCACTACACCAAACACTTTATTTTTGCACTCGACGCGCGTTTCGCTAACCATGTTAGCTTCATCAGGAACGATGATTGAAAAATGGTTCGCTATATCTGAAGTTTTGTTACAAACAGAAAACAAAACCTAATATCATTTTTCACTACTTTTTTATTTAGATTAGGCGCTAATGCTTAGAAAAATCAATAATAATTATTAAATTAAAAGAAAATGTTCAAAGGAAAATAAAACAAGTTACACTAAAGTTATTATTATGTATGTTGGTACATTTTATCATTTTAGCTATGTATAGATCACCTTAGACTGACTGGTGATTTTCTTGGCCTCCTCAATGTTCTGTTGGATGAGATATATGATCCGGATAAATTCCTGATCATATGTGGGGATTTTAATATATATATATATATATATATATATATATATATATATATATATATATATATATATATATATATATATATATATATAATCAATCGGTTTTACAACGTCTTCCGTCTTCCGATGCCTAATTTCCACTCCTCCCGGTTTCTCCATCCCTCCTCCTCCAGATCTCTCTCTAGTACTTCCTTGTTGATTCCTGCTCTCCAGCTTTGGCGTGGTCTTCCTCGCTTTCTTTTTCCATGAGGGTTCCAATTTAAAATCTTTTTAGGTAGTCGGTCTTGTGACATTCTCGGTACATGTGCGTACCATACCAACTGTTGGGTTCTGATTTCGTCCACTATATCGTGCTTTATTTCTAAAGCTCGCCTTATCGTGTCATTTGGTATGCGGTCTTTTCTGGATTTTCTGGCTGCTCGTCTCCAGAAATCCATTTCTGTAGCTTTTAGTATTTTTTCTGTTCTTTCCTTTAATGGCCACCACACCTGGGAGCTGTAAGTTATTATACTTTTCACTATTGAGTTGTAAATTCTCTTCTTATTTTCAATGGTTATGTTTTTGTCCCATAGTATACTATTAAGCATTGCAATCGCTTTTCTTCCTTGGATATTTCTCTCGAATATTGCTTCTTCCAGTGTTCCGTCCCTAGATATTCTCGTTCCCAAATACTTATAACTGGCACAGTGTTTGATGGTGTGTCCTGTGGCCAGTTTCAAGTCCTGCTGTTGTCCTCCGACACACATGTACTCGGTCTTTTTAATATTGACTTCTAGGCCCCATTTTTCATATTCCTCCATAAGTTTTCGTGTCATGTATTCCATATCATCGATGTCCTGAGCGACTACTACCTGGTCATCTGCGAATGATAGCGTGTACAATGTAGTATCGTCATCCAGTGGTAATCCCATACTGCTGCATTTCCTTTTCCAGTTCTTCAGTGCACTCTCCAAATAGATTTTAAATAGCGTTGGGGATATACAGCAGCCCTGTTTGAGACCCTTTGTGACCGGGAACCCTGTTGTTATACCATATTTGGTTTTCACACTACTTCTTGCGTCTTGGTATAAGGATTTTACGGCTTTAATTATTTCGGTGCTTACATTACTCTGTTGTAGTGTTTCCCACAATCTCATTAGGGGCACGCTGTCGTAGGCCTTTTTTAGGTCAACAAACAAGACATAGACTTCCTGATCAAATGCGGTTTTCTTTTCTAGGATTTGTGTCAGTGAGAAGAGATGGTCTATTGTGGATCTTCCTGCTCTAAAGCCTGCCTGTTCTTCAGCTTCTACGTCCGCGTATTCCGTTTCTATTCTATTTTTAAGTATTTTTCCGTATATTCTGCTAATAGATCCTGTAACCGTTATTCCCCTATAGTTATCGCAATTATTTTTGTCTCCTTTCTTATGAATTGTTGATATGTATGAGATTTTCCATTCCTCAGGTACTTCTGATGTGTTAATGCATCTTTGGAATAAGTTCCTCAAAGCGCTAAATAGCTTTTCAGTTCCGTATTTTACTATCTCTCCTGGGATGTTTCCTGGTCCTGGAGCTCTACCATTTTTTAGCGTTTTACATACTTCTTTAACTTCTGATGTTGTTATCCTTATTGGGGATCCTCGTATAACTATATTTGGGTTTCCTTGTTGGGTACTTTTGAACTCTGGTCTCTCTTTCTGTTAGCATATTTGTAAAATATTGGTTCCATTTTTTCTGGTGTTATTGGTGAGAAGATTTTTCTTTTCCCTTCTGTTCTCATATTTTTAAGAAGTCTCCAGCTTTCTGTGCTTTTTCTTCCTCCTATGTAAGTGTTGAGTCTTGAGCATGTCTTTTCCCATTGGTTGTTCTTTTTGTCACTAACCATTTTGCGTACTCTAGCTTGGGATTCTTTGTATTTTACTTTGTCGTTTGTGCTCTTTGAACTTAAGTATTTGTGATAGCGTTTCCGTTTTTCTTCAATTTCGTATTTAATTTCTTCATCCCACCAATATGGTTTTTGCTGTTTTTCCCTTTTCTCTTGGTACCCTAATGCTTCCAGTGCGGCTGCGTGTAGACATTCCTTTATATACTTATATTCTTCTTCTATATTAACAAATCCCGTCCGTTGTATCTTTTGGTCCAGTCTACTCTTGTATAGATTTCTGATACTTTCATTTTGTAAGCTGTCTGTATTATATCTTATGGTTGTTTCACTTGTGTGCTGTGTACTTGTATCTTCCAGTTTGCTTTCCCGTGTTGTTCGTGAGGTTATCTTTCCTTTCACGAGGTAGTGGTCGCTGCCACATGAAGCCCCTCTTTGGACTCTTACATCTAGGAAGTTTAATCTAGATCTCTGACGTATTATCATATAGTCGATAATACTTTTTAAATCTCTTGTTGTTTGTCTCCACGTATATTTATGAATATCCCTATGCTGGTAGTGTCCGTTTAATATTGTAAGGTTGTTTTGTTCACATATCTCTATAATTCTTCTTCCGTTGTCGTTAGTAACTTCTTCGCCATATTTTCCTACCACTTTATCGTGTTCTTTCCTTCCTATTCTTCCATTTAGATCACCCAAAAGTAGTATCTCTCTTGATGTTCCAATTTTGCGTATTTCCTCATTTAGTTCTTCAAAAAATGAATCCTTGTTATTAGCCAGATCGTCGTCGTTGACAGCGTATACCCCCAGTAAGGTTGTGTTATTACCTAGTATTTTGAGATTCATCTTTATGATTCTTTCACTAATCGGTCCCCAGGTGGTTATGAATTTCCTCAGTTTTCTGTGTATTAGTATGGATACGCCTTGTTTTGCTCTATCTTCTTTGGGCACTCCACTATAAAAGTGATCGTAATGCCCCCAACTTTCGGAGCCCTTTCCTTTCTTCTTTGTTTCCGTCAGTACTGCAATTTCGGCTCGAAGATTTTCTAATTCATTCACAACTTCATTTACTTTCCTGGAGAGACCTTGTATGTTCCATATATCGTTGTCCTTCTTCTTTGCTGTTTTCGTCTTCGTATATCCGTTCGATTCCGAGGCTTTGGATTAGATTTTTTAGCAGAGGCTTTTTTTATATAGGGTAGGGAGCTGGCCTACCGCTACAACCCTCCTCCTTTGTTCGGGGATTTTAATATTGATTTTTTAAAACCAAGCGGGAGTCTCACAAGTCTCTTGGAGCTCTTAACCAGCTTTGACTTGAGACCACATGTAAGTGAGTTCACAAGAGTGAGTGGCACTGGTAATTCTTGTATTGATAATATCATTAGTACCGTTCCGGGTGTGGTATCTTATCAATCTGTAATTACAGATATCTCTGATCACTATGGTCAAAAAATAGCATTTAATCTATCTCATGACAAACCTAAGGATGTATTTGTCAAGGAAAGATTTTTCACCAGTTGTAATATTCTTAATTTTCAAAACCTGTTATCTATTGAGAATTGGGATGATATATTTTATCAAGAAGATCCAAACATGCAATATGATATATTTAAAAATATCTTCACTCATCACTTTGCCATTGCTTTTCCAGTTTGCTCGTCCAGAATAAAAAGTACCCCTACTTGGGTCAATACTGAAATTAAGAACTATGCAAATAGGATTAAGGATTTGTATATCTTTTATAAACAAACTAATAGTCAAAATATTTTGAACCAGTATAAAGAAGAGAAGAGAAAATATAACCAATTTATATTTGATTTTAAATGTAGTTTAAATGAAAAACATAATAGCAAATGCGAAAAACAAAAATAGGGCAATGTGGAAAATTCTTAATAAAGAATGTAATAAAGATACCAAAATAAACAACATTAGATTAAACTCTGCCGATAATTCATTGATTGAAGATCCAATAAATATCTTAAATTCCTTTAAGGATCAATTTAATCTATCAAGTCATATTCACTACAATGCAAACAACTATGACTCTGAAGTTCCCAGGAACCCTCATTCACTGTTTCTTGAGCCTGTGGATGAAAATGAGTTATTCAGAATCATAATGGCTCTGCCTAATAAATACTCCAGTGGAATGGATGAAATTCCTGTATTTCTATTAAAACACATTGCTTACTACATTAGTAAACCATTAACATTTATAATAAACACAACTGCTTTTCATTGGGAACTTTCCCAGATTCTCTTAAAATGGCGAAAGTAGTGCCCATTTTTAAAAAGGGTGATATTCATGATCCGGCAAACTATAGGCCAGTGTCTCTTTTGTCGGCGGTGTCAAAGGTATTTGAGAAATCAATTTACAACAGACTCTTGCCTTTTCTTTTACAGTGCAATATTCTCTCACCAAACCAATTTGGTTATTTACCAGGAAAATTCACGGAGATGGCTATTTATCAAGCCCTCACGGAAATTATTATGAAACTTGACAGAAATGAGAAAGTAGCTGGCCTGTACTTTAATCTCTTAAAGGCTTTTAATACCATAAATTTGACACAGCTATTCATTAAGCTTGAGAGATATGGGGTGAGGGGAGTGGCCCTGTCCAATCCCAATTAAACTATGGGATTTCTTTTTGGGGATCTTCAAGATTTGCTAGGGATATATCTAGGGCACAAAAGAGAATTGTGAGATGCATGCGTCATTTACATCCTCTAACGTCGTGTCAACCATACTTTATTGAAATGGGGTTACTTACGGTCCCAGGTCTCTACTTCATGGCTTTGGTCACCTTTGTTAAGAAGAATTCATCATTTTTCTTGACAAATAGGGATGAATATGCTCCAGATATCGCAATCATGACTAGAGGTAGAAACGAATTACGAGCGCCCTACCATGCTACTTCTTTCTTTGAAAAAGGGCCATATTTTAAATGCATAAAGGCATATAGGCTTCTCCCATTGGAGATCAGGAACGTTGAGGGGATTGAGAGATTCAAAAGGGAAGCAAAAAGATTTGCTCTCTCAAAATGTTTCTATTCTTTTAATTTTGATCAATAATTTTAGTTATCAATAGATTTTGTCCTCTGTACGGTGTCTTGTATTTTATTGGCTATATGCATATATTCTATTTTTTTATGACGTTGCTTTTTTACCTTATGTAATCTTGATGGCAATAAAGGGATGAATAAATAAATAAATAAATATACGAGTATAAACGAAAACATTAAAATACATAGTTTATACAATAAAATCGGTAATTTTAGTTTGTATAGTTTTACTTGAAAAAGAAATGGTGTTTACATAATAGTCAAGGTTACAAAAACTACTCCATATTTGTTCAGGAACATGATGAAATACCAAAAAATTGAGTTTCAGTCATTTCTGAAATGGATGAAACATAAATATTATCTCCTTCTCCAAGTTCGTCTCCGTCGTCATTATCGTTCAATATATTTCCAGAAGTCACTGATGTCACAATTTGATCATCAGTTAATATTTCTCTCGTCATTAATTTTCTTTTCACTGTTCCAGACCCATTTGCAGTTATCCTTACTTTTGATAATTTTCCACCAGCACAATTCTCTCCAACAAACTTTAATGTCTTATCAGGCGTCATCTTCATAACTTTCTCGAATTTTCGGTAAGGAAACTACTCCAAGTATTATATACAGTCAGTCCAAAAAGTCTCCGTACACCACCCGCTTTCTATACTATTTTTCTGTTATGTTTAACTAATTAATTGGAGCTATGAGAAAACATGTTTCAATTAATATTTGAAACTTAACCAAAGAGGATTATTATTAAAAACAACTACGGAACATTTTATTTAGAAGTTACATCATTATTTAAATAACCGGTCAAGTGCAAGTTAAACTTGCGCAATTAGTGTTCCGTACGTTGATTGCTTTTAAAATAAAAAAATTTTGTTACAGAGGTATAAAATGATCAGTGACTTCACAAAATTCACCCCAAATGAGTTTTCGACAAAGTTTGTTTCCAATCTTTACTGAAATCTGATGACCTTGAAATTTTTGTTTTTTTTTATATACCATATAAATTATTAAAGGTAATGCACTCGTGATAATTTTCGTTCAATCTACACCCCGTGGAGAATATTCCAGAATTTTTTCGAAATTTTTTGATAAGTAGTTTTCGAGATAAGGCCCGGGACAGCGATTTTTCGCGAATTTTTAAAAATAATACAAAGAAAAGTGCCCGCAAGTATAATATTATATATATATTTTTTTACTCGTGTTTTCACAAGCTTTCATTTGACACCACACTCGATGACCTAGTAAAAAAAAATTTTTTTCACTTCCGACTTCACCCCCCAAAACTAACCCCTTAAGTCAAAATTTAATTCTCAAAACTACATGGCTCTGATGAGGCCATCAATTCCTATATTATTACCAAATTTCACCTTTCTATGTCAAATAGTTTCGGAGAAAATCGGGTGTGACAGACAGACAGACAGACACCGAAGTGATCTTATAAGTGTTCCGTACGGAACACTAAAAATGTAAACAAAATTAATGTCAAAAAAATCTCCTCAACTCAAGAACTGCATTGAAAAAAACACGTTATAATCGGCCGCATTTTATCAAGCTATCTATTGCTCGTTAAACTGAAAACAAATGAATAATTTTCGGCCATACTTTATAATCTGTCACTTGTTGTTAGTAATTTTGCAGTGGGTTTCAAAATAGTATTAAAAATGAGCGAGAAGAATTGTGAAATTCCGTTTTTAAGTTCAACGGATCATAATTGATTTGTGGAAAGAAGGAAAATCGCACAGAAATATAGGAAAAATGGTTAAAAACTTGCATGCTACTGTTCAGTACATTGTAAACCAGTATAAATCAACGAGTTCCTATAAAATTCGACCACGCTCCGGTCGTCCCAAGAAACTGACTACACGTGATGAAGCCAGTATTGTTGGACAAATAATTATAGATCCCAAGAAAAGTGCACCAAAATTAAAAGAAGAAGTACGGAAACTATTTTCGAAAAATGTTTGTTCACAAAACAGTGAGAAATTGTTTCCATAGGGCAGGCTATAAGCTATGGGCAGCCAGGAAGAAGCCGTTAATTTCGGAAGCCAATCGCAGCTTTTGCTAGGGAATACGTTACTAAATCTCTTGAATTTTGGGAATCCGTAATCTTTGGTGATGAAACTAAAATTAACCTTTTTGGGTCTGATAGCGGAACTAAAGTTTGGAGAAAGAATACCGCATTTGATATTAAAAACATTTGTTCCACGGTGAGAGAAAGCATGCCGCTGGGGGGGTTGGAAATTTATATTTTATTAATGATACCATGGATCAGCATGTTTTTCTGAACATTTTGAGAAACAATTTAAGAGAAAGTGTCCAAAAATTAGCACTTGCACTCGAAAAAAGATATATTTTCCAACAGTACAATGATCCGAAACATACCGCAAACTTAATGCGAGATTGGTTGATCCATAATGGGCGACAGCAGTTTCATACACCTCCGCAATCACCCGATGTTAACCCCATCGAGCATTTATGTGAGGAACCTCAACGGCGCGTTCGCAAACATAATGTTTTAAATAGAGAAGAATTAAAAAAACAGAATAAATAACGAATGGGAGAACCTGCCAGCAGAAGTTACTAGAAAGCTGGTTGCAAGCATGTCAAAAAGGTTACAGGAGATTATCAAGGCCAACGGCGGTTCCACTAAATATTAGTTTAAACAAAGTTGTTATTTTCGGTTAAACTCCGTCAAACTATTATTGGTAATTGTTAAGTGTATGTGGAGACTTTTTTGACAATGATGTAAATTCTAAATAAAATGTTCCGTAGTTGTTTTTAATACTAATTCTCATTGGTTAAGTTTCAAATATTAATTTAAACATGTTTTTTTTCTCATAGTTCCAATTAATTAGTTAACATAACAGAACAATTGTATACAAAACAGGTGGTGTATGGAGACTTTTTGGACTGACTGTATGTACCGAATTCGGAATCGATAAGGAGAAATAATGGGAGATAAGTCGAGGTAAGCTTAGATAACGGGAGATAAGGAGAAATAATGGGAAATAAGGAGAAATCATGGAAGTTAAATCGACATAAGCCTAGATAATGGAAGATCTCCTTATCGATATTTTTTGTCGGTTTAAAGCTTAGCTAAAGAAGATGAAGTAATCATTTGACTTACTCAGCGCTAATTAATCAACCGATAGAGACTGCTTAATTACCATTGTCAAATATGCATAAAATTATGAAGCAAATTTACTGCATTCTTAGGTTTATTAAATTTTCTCGTCGAATAGTTAGAGCCAGGTAATATGTAAATTGTACGTTTTATTGCTAAATATCTTTACTATGGATATAGGCAATCATCTGTACAGGGTGAGTCAACGATAGAGTAAAGTTCATTATCTCATTTGTTTCGGGAATGATGAAAAAATGTTAAATACAATAGTTTTAGGAAATATTAAGGCGCACAGTTTGAAATTATTTTTGAGTATACAGGATACTTCAAAAAAGTGTGGCTGATATAACATATGTTTTTTTAAATGGAACATCCTATTTTTTAATTTATTTTTAAATTCTGCTTAAAATTTTATAACTTTTTTTATTAATAAGGTTATATACCTAAACCTAGTAGTTTTTCTAATATTTCAAATTTTTTAAGAGAATATTAGTTTTCAGTTTTGTAAAAAATTGCAAGTAGTGCCATTGTTTCTGAAGGTGGAATACTCCTAATTGGTACGAGCGTTCTATAGAGATGCAAAAAAGGTATATGTAAAGAAATTTGAGTTAGATGCTACAGGGTGTTCAAAATAAATTTATGCTTTTTGACTATTTTAAACTGAAAAATCTCCAATTTTTAAATGGTACAACCTGTATATTATTATTTTTTCTGATAGATTTTACAAAACCCTCCAACTTTTATTAAGTATGTCATATACCTATTTCTAATAGTTTTCGATTTATTTTGAATTTTTTAATTTTTACCGTTGTTTTTAATACACTTACTTATCTATGATTGTGTTGGCCGATACTTGTTGGAAATCCATAATAAAATTATATAAAAACAACACTATATGTTAATTTCCAATATATTTAAAGTCACTGGACAATTGTTTCACCATACAATGGCTTCTTCAGAAGTAAATAAAAAAGAAAAATATTTGGTAGTAACCCAAGTTATATAGTGCTTAAAACTATCCTTAATTACATGAGATTATACTAATCATTTTATTATATTAGTTACAGACAAAATTATTTTAAGAATGCAAATCTGTAGTACTATTTCCGAGAACTAATAAAGATTAAGTAAGGGTGAATGGTTTAAGTCTACCTGTTCGTTTAATAATTGATTGGACTTTTTCCGTTTGTTAATTTCAAGACATTTAAGCAAATTTAATTTTTTAGATTTATTTTCTACATGTAGGATTTTTAACGTATCATCAAAAATTATGGGATTCGTTTATTATATGAGTTGCGTAATGTGAATTGTTCTTATTTTTTAAATAACTATGTTTATATTCTTTAATGCGAGTTTCAAAAGATCCAGCAGTTTGTCTTACGTAGGTTTTAGTACAAGATCCACAATTTAATAAAACTCCTGATTTTAAGGATTTCTTAGATTTGGTTTTGTTATTCAAAATTATACTCCTTAAGGAATGTGAGTGTACTAAAAATTAATGACAAAAAAGGAAAATTTAGTACACTCACATACACAGGGAAAATAACTAAAACAATTTCCAAACATTTAATAAAAAAGAACAATAAAATAGCATTCAAAACCAGTAATTCCTTAGGGAGTATAATTTTGAATAACAAAAACCAAATCTAAGAAATCCTTAAAATCAGGAGTTTATTTATTAAATTGTGGTTCTTGTACTAAAACCTACGTAGGACAAACTGGTAAATCTTCTGAAACTCGCATTAAAGAACATAAACATAGTTATTTAAAAAATAAGAACAATTCACATTACGCAACCCATGTAATAAACGAATCCCATAATTTTGATGATTCGTTAAAAATCCTACATGTAGAAAATAAATCTAAAAAATTAAATTTGCTGGAATGTCTTGAAATTAACAAACGGAAAAACTCTAATCATTTATTAAACGAACAGGTAATTTTAAACCATTCACCACCATACCACAGATTTCCATTCTTAAAATAATTCTGTCTGTAAATAATATAATAAAATGATTAGCATAATCTTATGTAATTAAGGATAGTTTTAAGCACTATGTAACTAGGATTACTACCAAATATTTTTCTTTCTTATTTACTTCTGAAGAAACCATTGTATGGTGAAACAATTGTCAAGTGACTTTAAATATATTGGAAATTAAAACATAGTGTTGTTTTTATATAATTTTACACTTACTTAGATAAAGATATCGTTGACTGACACAGTACATAAACTGTATATTTGGTTGCGAACATTTTCCGGTAAAAAAAAAAAAAAATTCTAATTCCAAAATAAATGTTTCATTAATATCAACATAACCTTCATTTTTGTTCCATGTAATTTTGTAGTGATAACCATGTGCATATAATTCCATTTTCGTTTATTGTGTGTTTTTAATTAAAATGACGAATTTTAAAAGACTTAATACTAAGATATATGATAAAGGAGGTCCGGAAATCACACCTGACTTTATTTACTGGAAACAACTGGGCGTAAGTATATCAAAGTTTTTTGTTTCAATTAAAAACAACACTGTCTATATTTTTTCTTTTTAGCAACCAGTTTTAGTCAAAGAATTCGGGCCAATTGATTACATAGATTTCTCTCCACAAGAGCCGCATTATTTTGCTGTAACATGTTCTGTTCGAGTACAAGTATACAACCCTATAACTAAACTAGTCGTGAAAAATTTATCTAGATTCAGAGAAAATGCTTATGGAGCTGTTTTTAGAAATGACGGTACCCTTATACTGGCAGGGGGTGAGGAGAAAAATATTAAGTTATTTGATGTGTCAACAAAAAGCATGTTAAGGTAAATAAGTTACTTCCATATATTAGATATAAGAAGCATTAGTTTCTTTCTTAAAATTGAGATTTTAAGCCATTTTTACTCTTTTAATTTTATTATTCTTTAGGTTATTCAAAGGACATTCTGCACCAGTACATAGAGTTGCTTTCATACATAAGGAGCCCCAAATAGCATCCTTTTCAGATGATAAGACTGTTAAAATATGGGATATACCCACTGAAATTACACTACATACGTTTGAAGGCCATACTGATTACATAAGGTATTTTTTAAAGTTATATTTGATTTTTTGGTAAAACTTCGTTACCCAGGCTTTTTAGAAAAAGGTTTTTTTTTTTGGAATAGGCTTAATATGGTCTAATTTTGAAAGACTTACGAGAAAATGTCAGGGGAAGCTGTTTTTGCACTTTTGTTTGGTAAATAAAAATTAACCTATATCACTGGCAACTGTTGATAACCACTGATCGAAACTGCCAGTTGTTTTCTGAAGAACAGGCTCCATTCACACTAATGCAGGGGGTCGGCAGCCTATGGCATGCGTGCCATCTCTGTGTTGTAACCCAACTATGTTTACTATTATTATTTTGTATTTTATTAATATTATTCATATTTTATAACTCATGAGCTCATGGGGAACTTTCCCTTCAAAATATTGGTATGACCTATACCTAAATAAACAAAAGGACCCTTCCAGCAAGACAACTATTTATTGGAGTGTCATTTACATAAAGTTGAGCGGCACCAAATATGACTAAGAAAAGCTTGATTCTCACGACTATAAAGACATAAACAGTAATTGTCGAAGATGGAAAGTTCCGCCATAAAACGACCTTGTTTAGTAGGTAGAATGTAATCTTAGGGCTATTAGATTATAAAATACATTTTAACTGCTTAGGGAAGATTGTAAAAAGTTTACTTTAGGCATTTTAGAAAGAAGCCAACAGACGCTAGTGAAGAAAAACTCAACAAGCGATCGGTTGAGACTTAAAAGCAGCTTTCCCTTATAGTTATTTTATTTTAGTTAAACAGTAAATTTTTGAAATATATTTAGTAAATAATCTAAAAAGAAGTGTTTGAATTAGGAACCAAAAAGTAGTCAGCGGTAATAGTGGAAATATTATACATTTGTGGCAGAAACCAAAACATTGTGGCAGCGGGAAAACTACCACAACAGCGGTGGCAGCTTACGATTACAACATGTGGCACGCCAACCAATTTTGAATGGCACGCGTACCTATTCAAAGTTTACACATGAATTCTGTAATCTGTGACATGTTTCGAAATTAAGTAAATAATCGAAGACAGTATAACTTTAACGATATAAATAAAAATGATATATTATATAGGTCACTAGGTATTATTACCAAAAACTATAAGATATATATTTTGTAATTTATAATTTTACTGAATGCATTGGTTTGGCTTTAATTTCGGCAAGTATTAAAGACGGCAAGCCTCAAAATATAAGCCTAGGCAAAAACACAAATAAACGTCCTCAATTCAGATCAAAAGAGCCGGTATAAGGGCGGTTTTTGTTTGACTTGACTTTAATCGTTCCGACGCGCGCCGCATCGCTTTTTATATTGTCGAACTTTAGTTTTTGTTAGATTTAACTTCTAGGTGGCCCTTTGATTGCAATGGGCGCGTTGTAGATAATAAGAAGAAATTTAATAAACTTGATTATTGGAATTTTCTGGAAACATTATTTTTCTATATATAGCAAGCGGCTACACGGGATCATTTAGTATAGAAGTAACATCCGTTCCAGTCAATAGTCGTCGAAAAGTTTAAAAATTAAAATTACGTTGCGTTATGGCCGCGAAGAAACAGAAGGTAGACGTTCGATCATTTCAAACTTCATGGACAACAGATTAAGGTTTTGTACAGCAAAACGATCGGGCCATTTGTGTCCTATGTCGGGAAAGCGTAGTTTTCCGGACATCTAGTGTCCAACGACATTTCCAGATAAAACATGAATCGTCATTTAAAGATAACGCTGATAAAAGGGAGGCAATACAAAGAGCAAGTAAGAGAATTTATGAAGCAAACTTTTTTGAGTACTGGCGAGATTTTATTCGACGACAGGATACAATATTGGGCAGGATTAGGGATATACCGGCATCAGCGTGGACCATCGAGAGACGAATTACCGAAATGACACAAAATGTCCAAAAACAGCAGAGAGACGCTATCAAACGGAGTTTTGTATTTAGTGTAGCATTGGATGAAAGTATCGATATTAATGACATTGCCCGTCTGGCAATCGTTGCGCGATACTTCGATGATGGCAGTGTGTATGAAGAGCTGATTTGTCTGCTCCCATTGCAGGGAACTACAAGAGGAGAGGATATATTTTCAGAATTTGTTAAACATTGTGAAAAGCGGAACATTGATTTAAATAAAAATTTTTGCGTAACGACAGATGGCGCTCCTGCTATGATTGGGAGACATAAAGGATTTGTTTCCCTTCTTATCGAACGCATGGGTCGATCAGTATTGAGTTTTCATTGCATAATTCACCAAGAGAGTTTGTGTGCTAAAATCTCCGCTGGAAGTTTAAAATCCGTAATGGATAGGGTGGTTAAAATAGTTAACTACATTGTCGGTCGTTCTTCACCGATCCATAGACAATTTAAGGCGTTTCTGCAGGAAATAGAAAGTGCATATTCAGATATACCATTGCACAATAATGTGTGCTGGCTCAGCCGTGGTAAAGTGCTCTCTAGATTTGTGCAATGTCTGGGCGAAATCAAACCAGATTTAATGGATTTTTTCCAGCAGTTGCTTTGACATATCTCTTTTCTCATGGATGGACATTAATGATTTTGATCTTCAATACATTGAATTTAAAAGCTCTGAGTTATGGAACACGAAATTTGTAGAATTAAGACGGGTATTAGAAGGTGACTGCCAGAACCATTCAAACGAGATACTCAGTTGTTGGATGAGTTTACCAGAGAAATTTATTTGTCTTAAGAAAGTAGCGTTTGCCATGCTTACAGCTTTCGGATCATCCTATATCTGTAAACAACCTTTTTCCCATATGAGAGTGATTTTAAACCCGTACCGAAGCAGGCTGACAACAGACAACTCTGAAGCATGTGTGACACTGAAAATAACCAAACGTGAACCGGATATAAGAAAACTCTCTAAAGAACTTCAAGCACAGGGTTCACACTAGGTCCTAGGACTAGATTAATAAAATTATTTGTTAAATGTTAAAATTTTTTTGTAATTAAACCTTCTATAAGCAATATTTTAAGTTAATTTAAGTTAATTTTTGTTAATTTTTAGTTGTAGTAAGTACCTATGTCGGCACGCAAAATGTTGTATGGATGAAAACTGGCACCCCTTAGTTAAAAGGTTGCCGACCCCTGCACTAATGGGTTAAATTTAGAGGTCAGCTTAACCTTTTCAAAAAATTGTTACATTTTTTTCAGTTATAAGCTAATCTTATCACAAAATTGTTTATTGTCATTTTTTTTGGTAAAAAGGCTTTTCAGAAAAGGGAAGATTTTTTTTTTAAATAGGCTTAAAATGGCCTAAATGAAAAATTTATGAGAAGGAATCGGGAGGTAACCGTTTTTGTTAACCTGAACTAACTGAACTAACCAGAATTAAATAATCAGCAATTACAAAATATATTAAATAATGAAAACAAAATGTCCTACCTTAATGTGAAAAAATGATGTACATGCTATATTAGTAACTAGATATCACAGTTAGTTCAGGTTAGCAAAAACAGCCTTACTTCTATTTTTTCTCGTCAATCTTTCAAAATTAGACCATTTTAGGCCTATTCCAAAAAAAAACCTTGTGATTTGTTATTTTCATGACGTTTTCCGCAAAGAAAATTTCACAGCAAAGTTCTTTGTTAGTTGGAATTTTATTATCACAGTAAATGTAGCATAATCTTCCCGTCGCATGCGCATAAACGAACTGAGTTCTCCTGAGCAGTTTTGATCAGTGGTTGTCAATAGCATAGCAGACTTTTGTATGTTTATGTATCATTGTTTATGTGCAAAAACAAAATAAACGTGTAAAAACGGCCTCCTCTAATATTTTCTCATTAGTCTCATTTTAAGCCTATTCCAAAAAAACCCTTTTTCTGAACAGCCCGCGTAGCGAAGTTTTACCAATTTTATTTATAATTGAACAAGATGCTCTACACAGATATGTGTTTCTTTTCTACAGATTTGATCTCTTATAAAATTACGATTGTACAAAAATAGTGTTTTTTTTTAGTTTTTGTCCAAGCAAGACAATATAAAGATTTTAAAAAATTTAACCTATATATGTATATATGTATATATGTATATATATATTGTAACATTCATTTTTTCTTAGATTTTAAGACCATGTAATGTTACTGATTTTTCACTTAAAATTGTACTTCTTTTCATTTTTGTATCGAACGGTATATTAATCAAGAATTCCAAGCCGTTCGGTATATAGTGTGCTGTGCGGGTTGCGACCGAATCTCTCGATACGCCAGGATTGGTTAAATGTTTGTATCCGGTTTTTTGGTTCCGGCGTAGCCAGATTACCGAGAGAGTGCCCGCGGTTTATTTAAGAGTCCGGTGGACAGGAAGAGGGGCTGATTTCCACCGAGCCGCCAAGTAGGTTGTTTCGACCGAGCTGCCAAGTAGGCGAATTTCCATCAAGCCGCAGAGGCTTACTTCGACCGAGCCGCAGTAGAGGCTCATAGCAACAATTATGAGAGCCAAGTAAAGCACGAGTTTTTTTTTCTAACGTAAAGCCGTAGTGGGCTCTAAGTGTTTCCTACAAAGTGTGAAATCGGTTTTGTGTTCCACCGAAGGCCTAGAAGCCCAAATAAAAACCGTAAGTTACCAGAACATTCATCAATAGACCTATTCCCGAAGTAGTGCCTTAATAGCAATTTGAACTGACAAAAAGTGAAGTGAAAATCACGATTCTTCGCTTTCGGGGGTAGTCAGGTTTTAGAATTTAAATGTCTGATTTAGGGACTCTAATAATAATAACTACCTGTAAGGCTAGAATTTTTTTGTGATCCTTAAAACCACAAAGGTTAGAACTTTTATTTTAAAATCATGAATAAATTTTCTTTTTGTTGATTAAAGCTAGTGTCTCACTGAATACCTATCTTTCTTTTCAGGATAAGGACGGCTGTACCAAACTGATTTTTTATATAACAACTGTACACCCTTTCAGTATTTTTTCATTTTTTTTTAGCTGAAGTTAGATCCTTTCTATTTTAAAATGAATGGTGCCCAAAATTCGTGCAGCTGAGGTTTTTTAAAAATAGAAAATAATTCCAAAAAGACGTACAAAAATTATCTCTTACCCATATCTCTCTACCAAGGAAAACTGAGCTAGTGTGTGTTTAATTTCTTTAGTTCTTTTAAAATAAGGATCCACTCAATTCATTATCAGAAATTAAAAAGAGGTTGCAAGAAAAAAGCGACCAATTAATATACACGGTACAAAATAACGCCACAAAAAGCGGGCAAGTAAAAAAGCACATTACAAAGTAGCGCTGTCAACGCGGGGCTTTTGGAATTTTATTTTTTAAAGGGTTCAGTGTACTAGCTTTCGAACAAAGTAAAAGCTCTAACTTTTCAGATATTTTTATTTCATAATATTTATTAAACGAAACTACATTATAGCAGTAAGACAAAAGCAGGAAATTTGTAGAATTTTTTATTTCAATTTATCTGATGGTGGTATAGATATTTGAATTTTGTTAATCGACTCTAAGATAAGTGATTCCTACTTTTTTCTTAAAAGCTAGCTTTATAGTTCAGATTAGCAGATGTGCTGGTTTACTTTAATTTTTGCAGTGTTAGATTTATTTTGCGGTAAACCGAAGAAAAAACTGTACTTTTTTTTCTCACCGATGTTTTGCATGAATATTAAAAATACTTTGCTGATACGAAACGATATTTGGAGATTTTTTGTTGGAAATTCTTAACATATTTGGTAAAAGAATTTTAATACAAGGCAATACTTAGAAATTTTTTTTTGAGATTGCTGAAGATTTTTTTTAATGTTTAGTAAAGAAGTTCACATATTTTAGTTGTCTTTACATGATTTTATTTTTGACTATTGGGAGCACAGGAGAAATATTTTCACGACTTTTTAAACAATTCTTTTAAATTGTATTCATTTATCATGGAAGCCTTCAATTTTAAAGTCAATCACCTACTGGAATATGAGTTAGACTATGAACTGAAAATCCGTCGTACTTTCTCAGAACGTCCGGTCGCGGATAAAAGAAAGATTCTAACGAGGATCTTAAGTAAAGAAATTAATGAGCCCGGAAAAAAAAGCGATAAAGTTAGGGGATGACACTCTGTCTATTAAAGAGGAAATGGCTGGAATCGAAAAGAGTTTAAATTCTATCCAAAGCTTAATCGATAGTTATGACGGCGATCCAAATGATTCACTTGTACACCGGGTTAAGTCACGTTTATCGCATGTTGCGGGTCGCGTACAAAGAATTCCCATGCCGGATGACGAAGAGGAAGCGTCGAAGTTTTCCAGATATGTTCAGGAAACAATAGCTACGTGTGTGCTCATGGAAGCAAATCTTGCAGAAAAGATAGCTCCTGGTCATGAGTTACCACAGTTGCCTATTACAACCCCAGTCATAAACGTACCAGCTCCAATCGTGAATTGCGCAGCCAGAAATATTCCTGTCAGCGAATGGCAATTGAAATTTAATGGAGACTCAAAGAGACTCTATCCTTTTTTGGAGAGGCTGACTGAAATAGCTCAAGCTAGGAAAGTATCGGAAGATGAACTTTTCAGCTCTGCTGTTGAATTTTTCACTGGCGATGCCTTCATTTGGTTTAGAAGCATAAAATCAAGTGTCAACGACTGGCATTCCTTGGTAGATAGGCTAAAGAAGGACTTCTTGCACTGTGATGATGATGAAGAATTGTGGTCGGAAATAAAGAGGAGGCGACAAAAGAAGAATGAGTCCACTGTGATTTTTATTGCCCACATGGAATCTTTATTTGGTAGGTTGTCCACCAAGCCTTTGGAAAGTACCAAAGTTAAATTTATACGGAGGAATATTCTGCCTAGTTTCGTCAATCGGTTAGCTCTACTAGATATTAATTCGGTAGCCGAACTCGCCGGGTTATGTAGAAAACTTGAAGAGTCCGATTATTTGTTGGAAAAGAGCAGACCAAAAGGCGAAACTAATATACATCAAGTAGAGTATAATCCAAATGGCCGAAGTGGAGTCTCGACAAATAAAGTTGGGAATTTAAATCGGAACTCTAGGAGTAACCGGGAAAACGGGTAAAAGAAAAGATAGTGATTCTAAAATTAGCGACACTGCAGCTAAAGTGAATGACAAGTCGGTTTTACCTAAGGCAATTTCCACGTGTTGGAATTGCGAAGGTCCGAATCACACTTACCAAAGTTGTACAGCACCTAAGAGGGTATTTTGTTTCAAATGTGGAACAACTGGTGTGAGACTAGCATCATGCCCCAAATGTACAAAAAAACGAGTAAGGACGGTATATTACCGAGGCGGATATACTAAGTCCAACAAAAAAGCCTCTAATCATTCGGCTAAGTCACAAGCTCACGTTCGCAGTAAAGCCCCTAATCCAAAACGTTCTAGAAACACGGGTGGACAAAAATATTCCAATAGATCAGATTGGACTAAATGGTTACAAAAAGTTTCTGATTTTTTTAAGTCTAATAAAAATTCTCTTTCTCAAGTTAAAACTCCTGGTTCTCCAAATGGTCACATGTCTCCTTTATTCGTGCATAAATATTCAGATAACAGACCGCATATCAAGATAAATCTATTAGGTGCCCATTTCTCGGCTTTATTTGACTCTGGTGCAAATGCCTCCGTTGTAGGTCAGAATGGTATTAAAATTTTAAGTCGTTTAAGTATAAAAATATGCCATGTCAAAAATAGAAGTGTTACCACTGCAGATGGCAGCCGTTTAAAAGTTTTAGGTACGGTTGAGTTGCCGCTAGTCTGCAATGGTCATTGTTTAGTAATCTCTGCTCTAGTAGTACCTTCTCTATCACATACTTTGGTTTTAGGATGTGATTTTGCACAAAAATTCGGAATTTTAGTAAATTTTAAAGAAAATTCGTGGTATCCACAGTCCCTAGAAGTCAATTCTCATACAAGTTTTAAAGATTGTTATTCAGAAAGTTCATTAGAAAACCTTTTCTCGCGTCTATGTACCCTAGATGATCTCTCGCGGACGGAACGCTTAAAGGCAGAAAACGTAATAAGCTCTTTCAATGACATAAGTAGTAAAGATAGGTTAGGCCGAACGAATAAAATCACCATGTCTATAGATACAGCTGATGCCAGTCCTGTAAAGACAAGGCCCTTCGCCATGTCTCCGTACATGTCAAAAGTATTAAATAAAGAGTTAGACGAAATGTTGAAACTCGGAGTGATTGAAGAATCAAACAGTCCTTGGTGTTCTCCAATCTTATTGGTGAAAAAGGCCGATGGACAGTATCGTCTATGCTTTGACGGAAGAAAGCTCAACGAGGTCAGCAAATTTGATAACTATCCATTACCGAACATCGATAGAATTTTGACATCACTCAGGAATGCTAAGTATGTATCCTCGATAGATCTTAGAAAGGCTTTCTGGCAAATTCCTTTGGACAAATCCTCTAAGGAAAAGACCGCTTTTGCAGTAGTAGGCCGAGGTCTATTTCAGTTCGTCACTATGCCGTTTGGTCTAAAGAACGCTGCTCAAACTCAGCAACGTTTAGTGGACGCTATATTTGGTCCGAAATATGAGCCACATATTTTTACCTATCTCGATGATATTTTAGTAACATCGGAAGACTTCGAATCGCATATACGTTTACTTAAAGAAGTAAAAAATAAATTGAAAGAGGCCGGACTGACGATAAATTTGAGCAAATGTGATTTTTTCAAAACTTCTCTAAAGTTTTTAGGCTATATTGTAGGCTCAAATTCCTTACGTACCGATCCGGATAAAGTAGCAAGCATGGTTAATTATGTGAGACCTACTAATACTACGGAAGTTAAGCGCTTCGTAGGAATGTGTTCATGGTACAGACGTTTTATCGAGAATTTTTCTACCCTGTTGTCGCCTATTAATGATCTTTTGAAAGGACGAAAAAAAGGACAATCAATAGATTGGACAAAGGCAGCCGAAGAATCTTTTATAAAGATTAAAGAGCTATTGGTTTCAGCTCCCATTTTATCCCAACCAGATTTTTCCCAACAGTTTTATATTTCTAGTGATGCTTCTAATACCGGTTTAGGGGGCGTCCTAACACAGAAAATCAATGGTGAGGAAAGAGTGATAGCGTATGCCAGTAGAACTTTATCAAAGGCTGAACGTAACTATTCGGTTGTTGAAAAAGAATGTTTAGCAGTACTCTTTAACATCGAAAAGTTTCGACCTTACATAGAAGGTGTTCCTTTCACGGTCATAACAGATCATTATAGTTTATTGTGGCTTAATTCTATTAAAAACCCTAGTGGCAAACTAGCGCGTTGGGCGATTAGGCTGAGACAACATACATTTAATTTAATTCATAGAAAAGGAGTCCACAATGTTATTCCTGACGCTTTGTCAAGAATCCCAGATCATACAGTGGACGAAAACAGTCTTAATGCAGAGATTGGCGTAAGAATTGATACAGTTGATGTAGATCGCATTGATCCATGGTACGATAATTTACGGCAGCAAATCAAAGAATTTCCTGAAAATTTTCCGCAGTGGAAAGTGGAAAATGATTTCGTGTACAAGTTTATCCCAAACCAGTTGCCTTTAAAAGTTAATGTACCCGAGTGGAAAATACTAGTTCCTAAACCACAGAGAGAGGAAATTATAGACATGTGTCACACTCCTCCTACTTCTGGTCATTTTGGTTTTTATAAAACTCTTCACAGGGTTCAGGAACAGTATTATTGGCCAAAAATGCGTTTTGATATCTTAAAGTTCGTGAGGACTTGTGAAGTATGTGGAGCGCAGAAATCTCCAAATACACTACCTATGGGGCTGATGGGAAAAGAGGGGGAAACGGTTAATTACCCTTTTCAAGTCATAGCAGCTGATCTAGTAGGCCCATTCCCACGTTCAAAAAGGGGAAATAAATGGCTCCTCGTGGTTTCTTGCTGGTTTACGAAGTATACCATGCTATTTCCTTTGAAAAGCTCTAAAGCAGGACATATAGAGAGAATTTTGGAAAATAATGTCTTTCTAATCCACGGTGTTCCATCGCTCTTAATATGCGATAACGGTACTCAGTTTACCTCTAAAAGTTTTAAGAGCCTAAGTGAAACTTATGGTTTTAACATCCGTTTTAATCCCGTGTACTCTCCACAATGTAATTTTGTCGAACGTAATAACCGAACAATCGGGACCGCTTTAAGAAGTTACGTTGATTCACATGACACTTGGGATGGCAATATTTCCAAAATCCAACAAGCAATAAATACCGCAAGACACGAAGTAACAGGGTTCACACCGTCTTTCTTAGTTTACGGCAGACATATACCTCTATCCGGATCGTATTATAAAAATTTGGATTTGGATGTCAATGTTGACAGCGAAATAATTCCGGGTAACAGGGGTGCGTATGCCGAAAATTTAAAGGGTTTAAAAGATATTTTCACCGACGTGCGTAGTAGGATACATAAGGCTTATGAAAGGAACAGTAAGTCTTACAACCTTAGAAAAAGGGATTTTTCCTTTAATATAGGTGATCACGTTTGGCGAAAAAATAAAATTCTTTCCCGTGCAGCTGATAAATTCACATCTAAGTTAGTACCTAAGTATGTGCATTGCGTGATAAGAGAAAAGATTTCAGATTTAGTTTATGGTTTGGTTAATTTAGATGGGACTAAAGTAGGACAATGGCATATTAAAGACTTAAAACCATTCAATGAACCTAACCCTAATGAAAGTTTGTCAGAAGAAGAATAATTTATATTTACATTATCTTAATTGCTTTACTTTACTTTTTTGATGTTGCTCTGTAGAGGTGACGACCTCGTTTTTTTTGACTGTTATAAAAGTTGAGCAGAGAATAGCTTACTTTTATTGTTTAATGCTAAGGTTTTGGGTACTGATCATATCCAAAACTTAGGTTGATTGTAGTTGATGTTTAGCATCGACTCAGCTGTTGCGAGCTTGCGAAAGAGTCACGCTCAGGATATATCATAAGACTGGTATGTCGGTGGTCGCGGGATTTGATTTGCTTATGACCCCAAATAATATCCAGTTCTTGACACTTGGAAGCGAAATTTTGATTAGAGGCAATCCAAGGTGATCTTGAGTTAGGACAAGCGCAAGATGTAGCTCGTGTAGTGTGATGTAGAGTCAAAATTTTTATGAGCAATTTCAAAGTTTGTTACCCGAGTGGGTGTATTTCTATTACCTTAGTGGTATATGTTGGGTGCAATTAAGAGTAAATTGATTTGGTTTATCCAGTAAGTCTAAGACTTGGATTATTTTGATTTAGATCTTCTTCTGAATTGACAAACTGAGGGTATACTTTATTCTTTTCAGAGCCGTTTAAAACGTTACCTTTGAGTCACTAATTTTTTTTAAAATTTTTTTGCATGGACTCATAGGCGTATGTTGAGTTTTTTCGGTATACTATCAGATTGATAGGAAATTGAAGTCCTGCAGGAGAACTAAAGGCTGATCATTTACAAGAGATGAGAGCAGAGTAAGACAGTCGTTTCACAAAGAAATGATCAAAATCTGATACCGAGATGAGAACCTTGTCAAGAGAGGCTAAGCGCAGTGAAGGAAGATTCCTAACCGAATTTTTAGATTTCCAAGAGGTAATCTAGAAGTTTGGGCTGACAGAAAACGGTTATGCCTGATACCTGTAGCAGTTTCTTCTAGAGGCTATTGTCTAGGGAGACGATTAACACCATGATCGAATATTTTAGCTGTCAATGATGTTTTCTTCTTGTTTCTGATTAAGCTGGAAAAGCTCTTGTCGTCTTCAAAAGTTTTGTTGCATTGCCACCGAAAAATTGAGAAATTTTTGCTTCATGTAGCTTTTTAAGCTCATTTCCGTTGTTTGGAAATTTCCGTTAGAAGCTTGGTTAAGTCAACCTTGTAAACCTTTTAGGTTGTATCCCATGAGTTATCTGTTTTTACAGGCTGTGATGCACCGGGTGCTAACAGATGCCGTTACGACGTTTGGCAGGAAGTTAGTCTTCCTGAGGAACAGACTGATTGGAAGGGTAGTCTATGGGGGGTGAACGTTTGACCTTTGGGAACTTTAGAGGTTTTGTTACCCAATGGTTATTTCTATTTGAACCAAAGGAGAGCCTAGCTACTGTAGTCGACCTCAGCTCCAATTAGCCTATTAGTGGTGACAGGCTGTTGGCAGTAGTGTGTTTCGGAACACCCTATTGATTAATTTTTTTGACTTATGGTGGTGTGGTAGACACCGTTTTAGTTTAGTGGATGCTATAATCTACTCCCTTTTGTTGGTGGACACCAGGGTCACCATTTCCGTATTTTATTGTCTCCACCTTTCAGTATATCGTGGTGAGGTGTTTGTCTCCTGTTATGTGGGATGGATTGAATGTTTTTCGTTGTTGTTCTAGGGCGAGACCAGTACACGAGGGTTCTTCATGCAACTTGAAGAAGCGCAATGCTGGTTAAGTTTTATATCTCTGTGTAGCCACCCTGAAGGATGAAGGAGGGCGTTTTTTTTTTTGGCTCATGTTTCTAGGCAGATTTGTCACTTTGGTGCGATGTGCTGAAGATTTGATTAGCTTTTGCTAAGAGCTTTCACCAAGCTCGATATGGAGTTATCATAACCAAGAGTTTGGGATTTGAACTCCTGTATATATTTCTGTATATATTTCTGTATATATTTCTGTATATATTTCGGTGTATGTTGGTTGCCTGAGGGCATGTGCTCAAAATGCGTGATTTTGAGTCGTTTTGCTTATGGACTCCTATATATAGGATTATGACTTTAGGGAGGTCCTATTTCGAGACTTGCTGTCTCATACAGTTATATTGGGAATGGAGCCGAGTTTTTTTTCTGGCGACATACCAGAGTGTTTGTTGGCGATGAGCTGACGTGTTTTCTGGCGATCAACCAGAGCGTTTTCCCTGGCGATTTTTGCATGTCTGGATGTCTCAGGACGTCGACATTGCGCGATGTAGAGTTTTCCCTGGCGATTTTTAGCATGTCTGGATGTCTCAGGACGTCGACATTGCGTTATAGAGTGCGATTATTTTCTGAGTGCAACTAGTAGTGATACTAGATTTGGAATGTTCTCTTAGCGATGAGCTAGAGCATTGATAGCGATTTTTCCCGAGCGTTTGTCTGGATATTTATCCAGATATTATTTTTTTTTGGCCTTGTGCTAAATGGTCCGACAAGACTTTTTCTTTTTAGTGTAAGTGTTTGCACTAGAATCAGTTTTTTATTTTTCTTTATTTAAGAATATTTCTAAATTTCTTATGCTGAAATAGAAAATTTTCTGACAATCCTTAAACTATTTTAAGGGGGGTGTTCATATTTTGTTTCAGTTCACTTCTTTTGATTTAGACAAGAGTCTAGACAAGGTTATATTTTTTTTTGTTTTGGTAACAATAACAGAGCTGATTCTTTTATAAGAAGACCGCGATTGTTACTTTAGAAAGGTATTTCTTATGTTCATGCAAGGATTTTTATTTACTTTTTGATGTACTTAACCTTAGTGCTTAATTAAGTTAAGTCTAGTTATAAGATTCTTGTGTACATGCAAAGATTTTCATTTGGTTTTCATTGTACTTAATATTAGTGCTTAATTGAATTAAGTCTAGTAGTAAGGTCCGAAGTTTGTAATTTTGTTTTAAGTTCTGACCTTAGTATTAAGTGATAGTGTACCACTTTGTACCTTTTCATAAGTAGCCTTAGTTTAATAGACTAGTGTAGTCTATTTCTTTTTGGAAGGGGGTAAATGTAACATTCATTTTTTCTTAGATTTTAAGACCATGTAATGTTACTGATTTTTCACTTAAAATTGTACTCCTTTTCATTTTTGTATCGAACGGTATATTAATCAAGAATTCCAAGCCGTTCGGTATATAGTGTGCTGTGCGGGTTGCGACCGAATCTCTCGATACGCCGGGATTGGTTAAATGTTTGTATCCGGTTTTTTGGTTCCGGCGTAGCCAGATTACCGAGAGAGTGCCCGCGGTTTATTTAAGAGTCCGGTGGACAGGAAGAGGGGCTGATTTCCACCGAGCCGCCAAGTAGGTTGTTTCGACTGAGCTGCCAAGTAGACGAATTTCCATCAAGCCGCAGAGGCTTACTTCGACCGAGCCGCAGTAGAGGCTCATAGCAACAATTATGAGAGCCAAGTAAAGCACGAGTTTTTTTTTCTAACGTAAAGCCGTAGTGGGCTCTAAGTGTTTCCTACAAAGTGTGAAATCGGTTTTGTGTTCCACCGAAGGCCTAGAAGCCCAAATAAAAACCGTAAGTTACCAGAACATTCATCAATAGACCTATTCCCGAAGTAGTGCCTTAATAGCAATTTGAACTGACAAAAAGTGAAGTGAAAATCACGATTCTTCGCTTTCGGGGGTAGTCAGGTTTTAGAATTTAAATGTCTGATTTAGGGACTCTAATAATAATAACTACCTGTTAGGCTAGAATTTTTTTTGTGATCCTTAAAACCACAAAGGTTAGAACTTTTATTTTAAAATCATGAATAAATTTTCTTTTTGTTGATTAAAGATAGTGTCTCACTGAATACCTATCTTTCTTTTCAGGATAAGGACGGCTGTACCAAACTGATTTTTTATATAACAACTGTACACCCTTTCAGTATTTTTTCATTTTTTTTTAGCTGAAGTTAGATCCTTTCTATTTTAAAATGAATGGTGCCCAAAATTCGTGCAGCTGAGGTTTTTTAAAAATAGAAAATAATTCCAAAAAGACGTACAAAAATTATCTCTTACCCATATCTCTCTACCAAGGAAAACTGAGCTAGTGTGTGTTTAATTTCTTTAGTTCTTTTAAAATAAGGATCCACTCAATTCATTATCAGAAATTAAAAAGAGGTTGCAAGAAAAAAGCGACCAATTAATATACACGGTACAAAATAACGTCACAAAAAGCGGGCAAGTAAAAAACACATTACAATATATATATATATATATATATATATATATATATATATATATATATATATATATATATATATATATATATATACGAGGCTGGTTTGAAAAGTCCGTGCAAAAATAAAAACTACTTATGTGTTTGGGGTAAACCTTTTTTATTTTTCGACATAGTCTCCTTTTAGGCTTATACACTTCGTCCAACGATGTTCTAGTTTGTTGATCCCTTCCGAATAATAGGATTTGTCCAAGTCTGCCAAATATCCATTAGTGTCTGCAATCACCTCCTCGTTTGAATAAAATCTTTGTCCCGCCAGCCATTTCTTCAAATTGGGGAACAAATAGTAGTCCGAGGGAGCCAAGTCTGGAGAATAGGGGGATGTGAAACGAGTTGGAATCCTATTTCCATTAATTTTGCGACCACAACTGCTGAGGTGTGTGCTGGTGCGTTGTCGTGATGGAAAAGGACTTTCTTGTGGGCCAATCGCGGGCGTTTTTCTTGCAGCTCGGTTTTCAAACGGTCCAATAACGATGAATAATATTCATCTGTAATAGTTTTACCCTTTTCCAGGTAGTCGATGAGGATTATCCCTTGCGAATCCCAAAAGACAGTCGCCATAACCTTTCCGGCCGAAGGAACGGTCTTCGCCTTTTTTGGTGCAGATTCCCCCTTGGTAACCCATTGTTTAGATTGTTGTTTGGTCTCAGGAGTATAGTAATGTATCCATGTTTGATCCACAGTGACGAAACGACGCTTAAAGTCCTCCGGATTCTTCTGGAACAGCTGCAAACCATCCTTGCAACACTTCACATGATTCCGTTTTTGGTCAAGCGTGAGCAATCGCGGTACCCATCTTGCGGATGGCTTTCTCATGTCCAAATGTTTATGCAAAATATTATGTACCCGTTCAGTCGAGATGCCCACAACACTAGCAATCTCACGCACCTTAACTCTTCTGTCATCCATCACCATATCATGGATTTGATCAATGATTTCTGGAGTTGTAACCTCCACAGGCCGTCCAGAACGTTTAGCGTCACTTGTGCCCATATGGCCAGTCCGAAAATTTTGAAACCACTTATAAACTGTTCTAATCGAAGGTGCAGAGTCACCATAATGTTTATCAAGCTTCTCTTTAGTCTCCTGAGGCGTTTTGCCTTTCATAAAGTAATGTTTAATCACCACACAAAATTCTTTTTCGTCCATTTCTTGAAAATCACTCGACTTCCTTGATTCACACGAATGCCAAACACAAAGAAATAGACCAATATGGCTGAAACTTGGTGTGCGTTCATTCAAGAGATGCTACTAACTAAACATGACCTCGATACGCGTCGGTGGTGCCATCTCTCGGACTTTGCACGGACTTTTCAAACCAGCCTCGTATTCTTCAAAATGTGTGATTAAACATCTTTTTAATCTCGATTTCCACTGTACTTTGTTGAATGTCAGCATCATAAACAAATTCTAGACAATCAGTAGGATCTTCTTGATGTAGCTCATCATTTGAGTCATATCTACATTCCTTCCTTAAAAATCTGTGATTCTTTGCCAAGCCATATGGATAGAGTTTACAACTTCCAAGAGAGTTACAGAAAAAATGTTTCCTTTATTGATGATCTCTAACATTTTCATAAGTAAAATCTTTCTATAACGACATTTTAAAAAATGTATCATATCTTAATCCATAGGTTGGAGCTTTGCACTGATAAGATTTTCTTGTCTCTTCTTCCATATGGTAGAAACCGTAGATTTAGTTAAATTCGGCTGTTTGCAAACATCACTTTGTTTATCTCCATTTTTTTATTTTCCTTATAATATTGTGTTTGTCTCTTAAAGTAAACGCTTTACGTTTTGGTGTACTCAT